>NEWO01000331.1:505024-585720 GCA_003013225.1 Phalaenopsis aphrodite | reverse complement strand
AATATATAATATCTATATTAGTATATTAATATAGTATATTAATATATTATTATAATTAATTTATTATATATTATAATTTAAAATTTTTAATTTTTAAAAATATCATAAATTTTTTATATATAATTATTTTAAACTATTTTATATCTCAAACAATAACGATTTGAACACGAACGAACGCGTCACTGTGCGTGTTTAGTTCATTTAACTAACCAAACAAAAAAAAATTGTTCATGTCCGTCTCGTTTGCTTATCGAACGAATCGAACACGAACTCATTAACGAACCGAACACGAACTGTTCGCGAACAATAAGCTTTTTTGACAGCCCTAATGATTAGTGTACGCTATTGGAGCTACTACAGACGTATTAAAATCATATAAACAAATTGAATACAACAGAAGTTGTCTCATTTTGTATAATCACAATAAAGAAAGACATTTTGGCAGCATTTCTTTGGGAAAACGTTTGAATGAGGAAAATTATGATTATATCTATTGGGCAATTTTTTTATTGTTTCAAAAGATATGATTTTTTTTTTTTTTTCATGTTTGGTAACGATCTCTATCTTTTCAATATATTAATGACCATTTTGCTGTATATTGAATAAGAATACATATGATGAATTCCTACTAATTTTGGAATGTTCTTCGCTTGAGCTGGGTTTAATTGGAGGCTGATCTTTGCTTTCCATTTACTCATGTGTGAAAGTCAGTATATCTGAGGGAACATTAGAACTTAGTAAGCCTAATCAAAGTTTCATGATATGTTTCTTATATCTAAATAAGCAAACTGTTTCTAGATGATTGTAAACAAGGTTATAGATCAGTAGAGATGAAGCCACAATGCTAAGTCTCATTTTGAATTATGGATTTGAGAGTGAGTGATTGTTTCTAGATTTATCTTATCGATTTAGAAATAAGAGGGCTTCGGTTATCTTATCAATTTTCTGATTCAATACAGTTTTTGGATGTTCAGAAGCTCCAATATAAAATCAAGTTGTAGCGTACATTAGAAATGCTTCGATACGAATTTTGATAAAATTTAACAGACTAAGAGACAGAGATATGGTCAAGGATGGCCCGCAAAAGGGAGACCGACGGTCTCATCATCGGAAAACTAAAGACTTGATTGACCAAGTATTAGCCTAACTCTTGCCCGACATCACCAATCGCTTCATAAGAGCCTACAAGACTCTTCAGGAGGCTAAAGATTCTTGTCGTGATATACTATATGAACACCCAAAAAGGAACTTCGGTCAAGGGGTAAGCTACCTATCAGATTACGATGATTCACCTTCTGCATGACTGTCTAGACTCATCATGGCTTTTCGAGCTCCTCATTTAGGTGTTGACAGTCGACAGTCGGACCAAATAAAATGACTGGTTGATTTAAGTTAACTAAGTCATGTCCATACGACTGAATTTCAACAAGATCTTACCGACTGCCCGACTAAACATAGTTAGCCGAAAGAGCCTTGCCGATTCAAGGACCACCAATTTTGGTCGATCAAGCGATAGGGTAGCGTAGGCATAAACTCTTTTATGTAATTGCCCAGAATACTTTGTGATGCCCGCGTTAAAGCAAGGATAACCATGTAATTTTGTACACGATAATCCCTCTCCTATAGAAAGTTGGGTAATTTCTACGATAAAGGCTAATCAGTCATCAAAGAATCCTTTCAATAAGGTGCACAATTCTGTCTCTCTCTTTCACATTAACTCATTCTCTCATTTTCTCTACTCTATTTCTTGATTCACATGAAAAATTTGCATTCAACATTTTGAAAGGTATTCTGAGTGTGGAGTATGCCAACAATAAGAAGAGGAGAACAATAAGGAGAAGAAATACACCAAAGAGACATTATAAATATGGAGTGCTCTAGGGAGTTTGTACAAAAACAAATACAAGAGTTGAAGGACTAGATGATGGGACAAATGTAGGAAATCATCAGAGCTGTAGTAACAAGGGGAAGGAAGAACTCCCATCAAGAAGTGCTGGCTCACAATGACTGAATGAAACCTCAAGCACCTTATAGAGTAGGAGACGCCAGTATTAGGATAGTGATGTGTCAGCACCGCTAGAGAGATAGAATTTTGGGTGTACTAAGGTCCCCACTAACCAAGGAATGTGTTCTCTCTTCAAATTTCAGCTATTGAACCCCAAAAAAAAGTTAAAGATATCATCGCTAGAATCTTACAAAGGTATAACTGATTTGACTGACCATATTGCATCCTTTGAGCTGAATGTCGACTTGCTGAGAATCACTAACACTCTAAAGTGTCACTTCTTTTTTACCATACTAATGGATTTCACCATCAATTGGTTCAATAGTCTTTCTGCTAGAGTAATCACGTCCTTTATTGACTTCAATAGAATTTTCATAGCACAATTCGCCAGCACCTAGAAGAAGCCATAGAAGAGTTCTCAAGCCATGTTGTAAATCATGTAAGGAAAAATGAGAATATTCAGTTGTTTATTGCATGATAATAGAAGGAGATGGTGGAGTTGAGAGATATGGAACCCATAGTAAAAAGCATCACCCTAGCTCATGGGTGGAAGGAAAGACCCTTTCGCTATGATCTGAGTCTCTAGTGACAGAAGAGCTTAGCCAAATTGTTGGAGCTATCCAACAATTATATTTCAGTCAAGAATTATAACTCTACCACTGTGTATGCCTTGATAGAATGAGTCATTAGTCTTTTGTTGAGGAGGGCCCCAAATATGGACACTGAGGTAAAAATCGTACCCTTCCACTTAGCCATGGTATGAAGAGAACAAGCCATGTAGGGACAACAGGGGGGTCGACCGAAACCAATAACGAAGGATATATTTTGCCAACACCCCAAAATTTCCATTAGTAAAGGGATGAGCTACCTATATGATTATGGTGATTCACCCTATGCCCGACATTCTAGACTCATCCTAGTGACAAGAGCTCCTCAGCTAGGGTTCGACAGTTGACAACCAGACCAAGGCAACCAATAAGTTGACTCAAGCTAACCGAGCCAAGTCCAAATGACCATAGGTCAACAAAATTCGACCAGCTGCCCTAACTAAGCATAGTCACCTGAACAAGCCTTGTCATTGCAGGGACTGCCAATATTGGTGAATTGAGTGATAGGGTAGTGACCCGACCCGCAATCATGCAGATTTTATATTCCAAAATATAACAAAAAACTTGACCCAATTTATATTTAGCGCCTACTGTGAACAAATGAAATTTTATAAAGTTTAGAATAATAGTTTTCACACTAAGGGTATTACACAAGTATATGTATCATTTCAAGTAATATAGAGTTTTCTATAAAAACCCCGGGATCGATCCCACAAGGAGCAGTAATTCTTTGTGTAGACTTTTAGTGAAACTTTTACTTAAAACTATAGAAATTAATCTAGAAAATATGATATCAAATTCAAATGTAAAGTAAAGCTACTAAATTCCTACAAGTTTTGTTTAAAACTAAATGTGAATACAAAAACTCTAACATATGCTAATTGTAATAGAGAGTTCTAATTATGAAAATAATCTTTCCCCTTGCAATGAGGTCATAATCGGTGTAGAAATCAAAAGGTTTAATGGTTTAAATAATGTCTAGTGACAAATAGAAGTATATCTATTACCCTCTCCCAGTGCATAAAAAACATTAGCTAATCTACTAACACCAACCTCTATGTCCCCCATGAACCAACCCATGCTTCATCCCCACCGACCAACCAACAAACTGCCCTTTACATCTCTTCTAAGACCTCCTCTTCACTTCATTACTTAACGATTTCAATCTCAACATCCCCAACCATTCCACCTCCTACAACTATAAAACATCGAATGACAATCTACTCCCAAAATGTTTAATCTCCATGCATTTATATCTCCTCCTCCCAACCCCACAACATACACTCAAGCCATCAAACACCCTCATTGGAGCAAAGCGATGTCCGAGGATTTTGATGGACATCAACAACAAGGAACATGGACCCTTGTCAACTCACCACCTTCTGCAAGCATTATTGATTTCAAATAGACATGTCATACCAAATATCCTTAAGACGGATTGACAGTCAAGTTCAAGGCAAGATTCATTGCACATGGCTTCAAGCAACAACCTGACATTCAATAAACTGAAACATTTAGCCCCATTGCCAAAATGTCTACCATCTGAATTCTCCTCTCCACTGCAGCCCACCACCTATAGCTCATTTAACAGCTTGATGTCTCCAACGCATTCATTAATGGATCCTTAAACAAAATTGTCTACATGACTCAACCAAAATAATTTCATGATACGAATATCCCAACCAAGTGTGCCTCCTCAAAAAGAAATTTTATGGTCGTAAACAAGATCCAAGGAGATGGTACACTACCCTCATCCCAAACCTAAGCACCAAAGGTTTTAACCTTAGTACCGTCGATATCTCCCTCCTGGTCTACAACAAAAAATCAAACCACAACCTACTTTCTAGTCTGTATGGATGACATCCTTATCTTATCCAATAATCCATCTGTTATTGCTAGTCTCATCCAAAACCTTAAAACTGACTTTAAAACTAAGGATCTCGGTATCATCACAACATGTCTTGGTACCACCCCTCAACAAACATCATTTAACTACCTTCTCCATCAATACTCCTACATTGTAGCCCTCCTACAACAAATTAGCATGTCTTATTGCAAACCAGTCCACACTCCTCTTCCACACAAGCTACAATCCAATCAACCCCCCCCTCCAAGACTACCATGATGTCACACAATACCGCCAACTAGCTCGCTCTCTTCAAATTATTACCCTAACAAGACATGACATTGCCTGCATCATCAATCAAATATGTCAAAAAATGTATCGTCCCCTAATATGCCACTTTCAACTATTCAAACGTCTATTATGTTACCTAAAAGGCACCATCAACTTCTATCTCCTCCTCACCACAGGAAACTTACAACTTCGAACATATACTGACTCGAATTGGGCAGGAGACTCACAGAATAAATGTTCTACCACTAGCTTTTATACATTTCTTGGCATCACACTTATCTCTTAAATTGTTCAAAAGCAAAAGACTGTAGGTCACTCCTCTATAGAAGCCAAATATTGTGCTCTTGGTACAACTAAAACTGGCGTTCTATGGCTTTGCCGACTTTTTCATGAGTTCCAAGTTCACATAAACACTCTCGCCCACATATTTTGTGACAACACTTCATTCATAGCTATTTCCCTCAATCTAGTTTTTCACGCTCGCACAAAACAAGTTGAGAACTCACCACATCAAGAGAAATATAGATCATGCACATCAACTCTTCAAATCAAGTGGTTGATATCCTTACAAAGAGTTGTATGACACACATCTTCGATAATCGTCAGAGCAAGCTCACAATTACTCAACCTGATTAACAACTTGAGGAGGCATAACAAACTTATACTTCTAGGTTGCATAAGGAATTATGCTTCCACTTTCTTTGCCAACCACCAATTGTGTCAGGATCTTGTTCCCTTCAAGATTATTCCAATGTTCTGCCTTTATATGCACTTCCTTGCAATAAGATTTTTCCTTAACACACTTGTTACTTCACTATTTATCATCATATAGTGTAAATGAGACTCTCAGGTCTCCTTCTTATGGCTACATCAACAGAGTTTTCGTAGTTACTGCTTTTCTCAATTTCCCGTAGCATTTGCATGGTGTAAGAGTCTTCCCTAATTTGCATGAAACCTAAAAGAGAGTTTATTGGTGTACGGTGTTAGCATCTAGTTCTGCAGATACCTTCGTATAGTTGTGGGTTCCTAATCTTGAGAAGTGGTAACATATGATTATAGGCCTAGGAATCAAACAATGTTAAATTTATATTATGCACGAATATATATAGCTTTTTTTAATAATGTTTAATATTTAATTAAGTTTTAAAAAAAAGACTAATTCATCCCCTCTTATTGTGTCATAGTCATAAAATAGATCCAAACACGCACTATGGCATAAGGTTTCCTAATGATTTACTAGGTATAGTCAATCTACATATAGGCTACCACTACTTTGTAATCTACCTTCCAAATGGTAGAAGAATAAAGTTAGGGCATTTCCTAAAGGTTAGCCTCTTTGCATGTGGTCCATAGTTTCTCACAAATATACTACCCTCAAAATACAAATTAAATGAAAAAAAAATAATTTCAATGAAACGTTGCTAGGGAGGGGAAACTTGATGAGTTAAATGTAGTTGATTGTAACAATTTATATAATGATTTATTACTTGACCAATATATGAAAATTTCTATGTTAAGTATAATTAAGGAAAATTAGTCGTGACAAGCATAAACGTTAACTACAAGAGCACTAGTGAGGTCTTGGTTGCATATAAGGCTGTCAAAAAAGCTCGTTGTTCGCGAACAGTTCGTGTTCGGTTCGTCAATGAGTTTGTGTTCAATTTGTTCGATAAGTAGACGAGACATACATGAACAAATTTTTTTCGTTTGATTAGTTAAAGGAACCAAACATGAACAGTGATGCATTCGTTCGTGTTCGAATCGTTATTGTTCGAAATATAAAATAATTTAAAATGATTATATATAAAAAATTTATGATATTCAAAAAATTAAATTTTATAAATTATAATATATAGTAAAATAATAATAATAGTATATTAATATACTATATTAATAATATGCTGATATATATATATATTATATATTTATATAATATAAGTTATATAATTAATTTATATGTATTAATATTAGGGATGTCAAACTGGCTTGTTGTTTGCGAACAGCTCGTGTTCGACTCGTTCGTTAAGAAACGAACACGAACATCGACTTCACGAACAATTTCAAATACGAGCTTATTTCAAACAAACTAAATTTCAAATGAACCGAACACGAACACAAGCTATGTTCGTTCGTGTTCGGTTCGTTTACCCCCCTAGTTGCATATATCAATAGAGTAATATAAGAATATAAAATATTTCTCTATGAATATATTGAATATTTTACTAAATTATCTATTTATTTATTTATTTTTGTCTTGGCCAGCACGTACAAGCCTTAAAATTTGAAAAATCAAAGCTTCTAAAAACTAAATTGAATAATTTAATAATAAAATAATGATTTAATCAGTTTTTATCAGACTCTTATGATGGAGCTTGCTTGTGCCATTTTTAGGCACTTGTTCTCTTGTAATTAGACCTTTGGCTTTCATTATTTTTGGCCTTATCTTTTTTTCTTATCTTCGCTGGGTTGTCATAAATAGGGCTGTCAAAACAGCTTGTTAATGAGTCGAACATGAATAATTTTTTTACTTTTGTTATATAAATGAGCCGAACACAAATAATAATTTGTTCGTTCATGTTCGACTTGTTTTAGTTAGAAATAATTAATATATATATATATATATATATATATATATATATATATATATATATATATATATATAGACACACACACACAGACTACAAGGCTATAAAAATTTATAATCAATTTAAATTATTATTTAAAAAGTAGAATAATATTTTTAATAAATGTTTTAATATAAATAATAAAATTAAAATCTCGGCCCAACTCTTAACATCGTAAGGTTGCATGACTACAGTAGTAAAAAAGACACTTTGTTCACGGGTTACTCGTGTTCGATTCGTTAAGCAAACGAGTCAAACATGAACATATTTTGGTGTTAGAAATATAAATGAGTCTAACAAAAGCTAAGCATGAGCTCGTCCGTGTTCATCTCATTTACACCTCTAGTCTTAAAAGCAAGATCAATATATTTATTATATTTTATTACACAGCCCAATTCTCTGTCATATAAAAATATAATCTTAATTTATATATATATATATATATATAAAACTTATATAATTTTGCATCACTTTCATAATGACGACGCCAATGCCCGCATGGCTGAATAAAGCTACTTGTAGTAAACTACTCTTGACCAAGTGAATAAGTTTTCATAAACTATATTTAAATAATAAATATTAATTTTATTATTATTTCTTATGACCGTCCATCACGACAGATCACGACCGTCGATCTTACAAAACTGTATTTCGGTTGACCCCATTAAAAAACAAAAAAAAAAACAAAAAATTGTAATCGACAGCCGAGATCGGACAACGCATGTATCTCTGCATGTCCTGTCTTAATGGATTAATTTCTCCAAACATAGACAAGATCAATCTTTATTGGTTCAACCAGAGTTGAACCGGAAGTCGAACCTGAAGTCGAACCTGAAGATATAATAATCATAATATAAATTTAAATATAATCAAAATCATAATTGCAAAATTAAAAAAAAAAATTGATTAATTGTAAAATAAAAGCTAGAGAAAAAAAAGAAAATTTAAGAAAAATATTCTATTGAATAGTAATCTACAATTTATATTTTAAGTTACACATTAAGTAGATCATCATAATCACAATATGTTGAAATATTTTATGAATTAAATTAAAAAATGCTCAATATTTCACAACTTATTACTTCATTTTTAAACATAAAAGAAAATTTAAACCTAATTTCCTAAGAAATGGATAAGAACATTAATTAAATTTTAATGAAAAATATTAAATTGTCTCAGCCATTATTTCATTTAATATTTGAAGGCTTGTTAGGATTGAACATAAATTTACCAAGTCTTGAAAAAAATTCATAATATCCTCCTATTGTTTGGGAGGGAAATTGAAGAGGCTATGGGAAAATCGAAGCAGTTACTCGCAAATCAGAACCGGTTAGCTGATGCACCAGTCAAGCCGGCGGTTTGACACTATCTGGAACGATTTGATACTGAAGCAATTTAATTAGATGCTCAGACCAGACTGATGACTAGTTCAGACTGGTTAAACCGGCCGATCCTGTCCGATTTTCAAAACATTGATAAAGGTTGTCCCATATCCTTCATGCACTCTGACCTTCCTCACCCTAAATCTTTCGTTCTGGCGCAGTACAATTGCCTCAAATTTCTTGGTTTGGGAGTATCCTAGTATTCAAGAGCTTAGTTTTTATTTCAATTCCTTCTTTTTTGGCTTTCCTTTTCTTTTTCTCAACAAAATATAAAAAAACCATTTGATGAAATAAAAATTACTTTTTTAAGGAAAATTGGAAAATAATATATCTCTATCTTCAATTACCTTTAAGTATGTTGATGGAAAATTAATTACATTAAAACACTTCAAGGCCCTCTTTGGGGCCATATGATCACCAAAGAATTAAGTAACAACAAGCTAAAGTCAAGAGATGAATCATAGAACCAAAAAAAGGAAAGTCAGAAGGTGCACGCCACCTATTTATAGAAATCTCACAGAAGACAACTCTATTCGAAAAAATCGAGAAAAAATTCTTATCAAACACAAACATCTAGATTTTCAAAATCCAAACATTTCTATTTAGCACAAAAAATATGATTATATAAATATTTAGTATCACAAGAAATATTTCACCAATTGGTCCTCAGCCACCTCAGCCAGGACTAAACCCCTCCTAGCTAGCCTAATAAACAAAGTCTAGTCACTAAGCTTAAATTGATAAATTTGGTCGACCTTAGAACTCACCTTCATAACAAATGTGTCCTCCTAAAGCCCAACAATCTTAGGGTGAAGACTAGCTGCTTCTCTGTGCATCTCATCAAACCCCAACTTGTAAATTCCAGCCCTAACTGGCCATAATCGCCTCTAATTCCACAATGCAACATGCTATGGCTTTGGGGGATGGCCAACAATTGTCAGGAATCTCACCCCGAACCCCATCAGGTTTGGCTAAACGACTGAACACATCCTCTTCAATACATGTGAGACACTTTAGATTTGAAACTGTCCATAAAATCTGGTCACCATCACCGAAGCCGGTCAGCAATTGCTCAATGCAAATATCCATCTATGAAAAGCAAAAAACCATTAGTAAGCATCACACTATTAAAAAAAAAAAAGAAGAGAAAAAACAATTTACCCAATATTTGATTCACTTCGGACCATGTTGTCCGCCTGCATCACAGGACGGAAAGAATTATGCCGACCTTATCTAGCTGGAGGGAGGGTTATTTCTAGCGATTCGTTGAGTGCCGACTAAGAGAGGAGTATTCATAATAGTCAGCTAGATGGAGTTCTCGTCAGCAGATCGATCACTCAAAGCCCTTGCTTCTCACTAACCTTTGGTAAAGCCCTCCCTAGTGAATCACAAACCGAATCAGACAACTCCTCCGCCCTCACTTCTTTAATCAATTTCGAACCTCGATGAATCATCCTCAAGTTGCCGCGACCTGACCCTAACCATTGCTAGCATCCTAGCCCATAACGTTAGGATTTAGCATGTGGTCAGATCCTTTTTCCATAGCAAAACTGTGAACAACAAAAATAAGGCCCAGAAAAAAAAAACAAACTCGAGATGACAAAGACAACCCTGCGAAGTCTTCTATATGACGACCGTCGTCGCAGAAATCCAGAGAGTTTAATTGTAACATCAAGTAAATATTGTTATAAGGTTCATTTGTCTTAAAACTTTTATGCCCTTGCACAACTGTTATTATCAAAGAGTAAGAAAATTGAGAAACTTTAATATGTACATATTAAATGCATCAACACGAATCACAAAGGCATCTCAGGGATAGCAGAATAAGTGACGTGACACAATGTGGCCTACCAAAGACGACCCGAAACCACTTGATCGACCGACAACCCACGCGTAGCAGAGGGACGGGGTGCCTCAAGAGGATAAAAGACACACCACCCCTGAAAAATCCATCGGATCAGATCTACTCGAACGTACCTATCACCTTCAAACTCAAACAAATTGAGAAAGTGAAACGGATCCCCGGTTCCAAGGCGGGCAATAAGAAGCCCCAGCAAGTAGCTGTCCGGCTTGAGGGCAACTTGGCCTTACAGCTGCCCAACCTCATAAGCCGCCCAGCCTAACAACCGCTCATTTATACCCATGGGCCCCATGGGAAATATTCATGCACGGACTAGAAGTTATTGAAATCTACTACTATTTATTAGTGTGCTATTGCTTTCTCTCTCTTTCTCAAACCCATCCTTCATTGCTCTATTCAGGTCTCCAGGACAAATTTGGATACTGTCGT
The DNA here is from genome assembly GCA_003013225.1 of Phalaenopsis aphrodite. Lineage (NCBI taxonomy): Eukaryota > Viridiplantae > Streptophyta > Magnoliopsida > Asparagales > Orchidaceae > Phalaenopsis > Phalaenopsis aphrodite. The sequence continues at coordinate 574,674 of NEWO01000331.1, read as the reverse complement.
ATATTAAGTTTTTCTTGACAAACTGAAAGTGTGTTCATATAAGATATTTCCACTTACTAACCAAATTTTGGTTGGTTTACGGTAGCACAAGCATAATCAAGGATAGTAGCAATTTAAAGTATTATTTGTTGCTGCAGACCCATGTTTCACCTTTCTGAGATGTTATGGCTATTCCCACATATTCAACCAAGTTCTGTAGATGTGTGTGATTATTATGCAACTACTAATGATTTTATAATAGTTGTAAGTTGTACTAGAGGATGATTTAGTAATGCTTGAAGGGTGAAGCATTGCCCAACAGCAATAGAAATCTATAATAGCTGTAGTAAAATAGTGACAACAAGTGGTTTATAATTCATGGTCTTGCGATTTGGATAGTTGCAAGCAAAATCATGTTCACTTGTGTACATGTTTGGCCAAGGACATGTTGGGGGAGAGATGTGATTTGCAGAAAATCGGTTTAAGAGATCTAAAGTAAAACTTTAAATAGAAGCATACAAAATAAGAAAATGTAATGAATATAAGATTTATGGTGGAAAGTCTAATGAATGAGAAAACATAATGGAGCTACACTAAACCAAGAAATCTACTATGAAGAAAATGAAGAGCATCGTACAAATTACACCACATTTGAGCCTGTAAAACACAAAAATGCTCACAATCAACTCCTTGAGTAAGAGAATACAAAATCTCATAGTCCATAAAAAAAAAATCTTAAACCAGCTAAAGTAAGTTAATGGTGCCTAGAATTGAGGCGTTCTAATGGGAATTGGAGCATTATACATAAATTATGTACAATTGCATTGGACATATCAAACACAAAACAATAACAAAACGGACTATAATATGGTATTATCATCGGATTTGCATTCGTTTTGCATCTATTTCTTTTTCCACAGAAAAACTAGTGGTCAATAATGTGATCAAAACATTTTGACGTAATTTTTTTTGCATTGGATTTTTGTCCCATTGCGTCGATTAATATCAAGACTGTAAATACGTCTACTTCGCTTTGAAAGGTCCAACTTATATAGTTTAAGTTGGATTTCCGACATATTTGCAGTTGAAATTATCAAAACCCAGAGAAGGAAAAATTGTTGTGATTGTGTTGGGATATTCGACTCAAGTCCGATGCAAACATGCAATACAGAAAAAAAATATATATATATATATATATATATATATATATATATATATATATATATATATATATATATATATATATATATATATATATATATATNTATATATATAAAAGAACTATTAGATTCGCATAACCAGCACGCAACAAATAATGTATATCTCAACAATATATTAATCCATTAGAGTAACACAATTTATAGCTCAAACAAATACCAATAATGAAAATTAAAATAATGTATCGAATAGTCCTAAATCTCAACAATAAAGTTCGCATAAAACTCCATAACAATAGTTCAATGGAATGCTGAAAAATAAAAAGACAACATAGAAAACTCCTAATCCTTATTTCCCTCTTCCTCCTCCTCCTCCTCCTTAACTACAAACGTCATCGGCCGCTTACCCTGACGATCTACAAGCTCTCCACTATGTGTGATATGGAATCCTCAACCCTATACTTGCCTTGAATCACCTGGTCATGCAACTGACAGTGCTCTTAATTCATTACAGTGACCTGTCTGGCAAGAGTATCATGATCTGACTATGTAGAGCCTGGGAAACACATAAGAGCACGAGAAATCTCAGTCTCGAATGTTATGATCTTCACTTCGAAGCCATAGACTCTCCCCTTCTTCTTTTCAGCCACTTGCATCCATAGCTCAAACTCATACTGCACAGAGAAAAAATGGCTACCATTACTGTTGGTGGATGTTTGCGGCCAAGAGGCTAAGTGCCTCTCTCGAAGCTATTCGAACTCATACATAACTAAAACAAATGTGTTGACCTCACTTTTGGTTGAGGTTTGGTTTTCCCTCTTTAGTAGCCTAAGATTTAGCCATAGGACTTTCATGTTGACTAATCCTAGAAAAATAAAAAGGGAACCCTCACCTTTACAAATTCTGAACTCTTTTGTGCTTAACTTGAAGTTCCATATACTGGTCCTAACCTTTAGCACTTAGTAGGTGGGACCACTATAGAGGAAGCTCAAGGGGAGTCCCCATAAGATTGTTTGGCCTTAAGGTTGACCCTGGATGTTGGTTTGGATCTAGTTCACTCATTTGCACTCACTTACACCCACTTTCACTCACAACCCTAAAACCTAGATTGGTTGACTTTGATCTCTTGATCTTTTGGGAAACTCATGTAGATGGTTCCCTAGACCCACTGGCCCTTGGCTAGAGTTTAACTAAGAACACTACATAGAGGACCCAAATAGGGATTTCATTGGTCCATAGCTCATATAAAGTGGTTGACACCTCAATTCTACTAAAATATCCAACTTGGCCTTTTGCCCCCAAATCCACCCAAATTACCTAAATACCCTTGAAATCCTAAATTTGATGAAAATTCCCAAATTCATCCAAAATATCAAAAATTATTCAAAAATCATTTCAAACCATTTGAAACTACCCAAATTGCCCAAAACATCCAAAAAAATTTCAAAATTACTACAAATTTGCCAAATTTATAAAAATACCTTTGGTAGCCCAAACTTTCCCAAAACCCTCAAAATCATTTCAAATATCCCCAAAACTAATTTGGACCTTTTAATTGAACCCAATTTGGCCAATTTAACCACTTTGACCAAAAATCCCCAAATTGCCTTTAAAGGCCCAATTTCTCCAAATTCACCTCACATGCCCATCAATTTGGCCCCAATCCTCCCTAATTTCAATTCTAAACTCAAATTTATCTTTTATGATTAATTCAAACCAAATACTCATTATTTGAGTTCAATTTTGATCCAAATTAAACCCCCAATTTTGACCCTACGACTTAATCTCATCTAATTGAGCCATATGATCCACTCAATTGCCTCAATTTGAACCCTAAATTCTTGCTAACAATCCTACATATCAAATTGGACCTTCAATTGACCTTTTACAAGCCTCAATTTCACTCAATTTCAACCTACATTCAAAATCCTAAAATTTGCCCCAAATTGGCTATGTCTCCAAATTAAACTAAATTGAATGCCCTAACCCCAAAATTGACACCCAATTTATCTTGAAAACCCTTTATGACATTCCTCTAGACCATTTTGAACCATCAATTTGGACCTAACCTAACCTTAGTCTAACCTAAACCCAAGTCTAACCCAACACCCCCAAATTGACCAAATGCCCAAAGTCCTCCAAATTGAACATCCAAATCAATTCAAAATCACTCCAAATATTTTCTAAACTCCTCATGACAATTGCCCACACAAAGCTGATCAATAAATAGAGCTCAATAGCATGGCTAGCTCAATCCAAAACCCACATCAAGCCAGTTGACCCAAATAGACCCTTTTCACCTAAATTGACTTAATCAAACCAAATTGGTCAAACAAGGACCCCCACAGCCACTAAGCTCCTCCTTTGGACCAAGCTGAACCGCCCTAAATCCACCCAAGTGAGCTATGGACCAATGGGTCCCTAAATTAAGGGATTTCATCCCATTTTTGGGCTTAACCAAGAAATCTCCTCCATCATGACAAACCATTAAGGGTTAATCATAATTAAACCTCTCCCTGGCTCACCTGACCACCTCCTCTGTTATAGCCAGCCACCCTACTCATCAGAAAATGCCAAAGCCTTGAGCCACCACCTTAAATCAAACCCTATTTTAACCTTAGAGGTCAACTCACCTTAACTGTTCTTTAAATCAAACCCTATTTTAACCCCTACTCTAGTTCCTCGGCCCTCCACCTAAGCAACTCCTTGCACCCATCAACTGGCCCTGAGCTCCACCCAAAGCCTTCTATTTAAACCATCTTCTCCATGGACAAAATAAAGGTGTTCTAAATCCTTGGGCAAACTCTGTCAAAATCTAACCAGAGACTCTCTAAGCATTCCTCCGCTTAAGCCAACCATTTTCCCCTTTTGATTCCTACTGTGAGAGCCCAATTTTGAGCTCAAACTTTCAGCTCATATCAGAACATATCTCCACAGTCCACCAAACTTAAATTAATTGTGCGCACACCATCCCTAATGCAAGAGGAGTTGATTTACCATCAAAGCCCCTTCTGAAACAGCCTCTAGGATAGCTCTAGACTAACACCTGAAATCCACCTTGGTCGAAATCATACCTAGATAATTCATCAGGGCACATGACATCATTTGGAGGTTTATTGGACTCAACCGAAGCTACCACAACCATCTTATTGAGTCCTCCCCTCTCAGACAAAGGTATTGAGCTCTAACCCTAACCCGAGCTTATTTTAATTCTCCATGAGTAATGGCTTAATCTCATACTTGATTGACCATATCGATTTGTTTGCCTTGAGTAGATGAAGGTTTAGAAATAAACCTTATACAATTTGGTTGAGTCTAGGCAAAGATCTAGGGTTTTAGTGTGAACGGTTTTCAAGATAAGTCATTTAGGGATGATAAAGGGAAGTCGCACGATCACGCGTTTATTTAATCAACGGAGGAGATCGAGTCGGACGAATCTTTGGAGCGAAAAGGCGGGTCATGTGGCAACTGAGGTGGATGGCAACGTCAAATAGCATAGCTCCGCGTGTGAGCTTGAGTCATGGTAGGATGAGGTGGCGTCGCGTATATAAGTAGAAAAATATGGAGTTTTTGAATTTATTTTAATACCTGAACTTCAAAAATTCATATCTTTCTTTAGAAAAATCATAAAAAAAAACTCTCTTGCTCAGCAAATAGAGGAGAATAATTTGGACTAAAAATAAAAAATATTTGCCAAGTATATGATTTTTAATTAATTAAATACCCTCTGTGGTATTTCAATTCTCCATGACTAAATATGGCTCATCATGGCTTGCAATTTTTAAGGTTTATTCCTCATCATAGAGGGGATGTTCACTGATTTTTCCAAGGTCAGAAGGCATCTTTATGCTTCTAGCCCTAATTTTCAAGCTAAGATGGTCATTTTGGATTCTTTTGATTATATAAATCAAAATATCATTTGAAAAATTATGAGGATAATTTTAATAGGTTTCTTGTGGTCAAAGAAGTCTAGGAAAAATATTATGATGTTTTGAATTATTTTGTAAATTTCTATATTTAATCAAATGTCTACACATTGTATTAATTTATGTAAATTATTTTCTTACCAAAAATTGACAAATTAATTCCACATTGTGCATAAAAATCATATTTACTTACCATAAAAATTTAAAAATTATTTGGCTTAGTCTAAGCACTAAAATTTATTTTTAAAGAAACTTTATATTTTTTTTACAAAAGTAATTATAATAAATTAAATAGGCTTAGGAAAATCATGAAAGATAGTTTTCTGAGCTCCTTATGATCAGGGATATTTATTAAAAATAAAATCAGTTTTTATGAAAATATGTCATTTTCAAAGTGTATTTTGAATTTAAAATAATTAAAAAATCAAAATTTTCAAAAACACAAAAAATGGTTAAAAAATGTGTACAAATTTCCCTGATCACTTTAAATTCATTAGTATATTTTTCCTAATTTTTCTAAGTTAAAAATAAATTTTAAAAGCTTAAAAGTGAATTTTCTTTATTTTCTCATTAAAATAATTATAAAAAATAAATTAAAAATCATAAAAATACAAAATTTAATTCTATGAGTTTTTTGAACTCATAGAAGTATAATAAAAATACAAAAAAAAATTTTGCCAATTAAAACATTATTTTCTATTTAATTACATCATTGAAATTGATCCAACATTAAATAATAATAATAATAATAATTTAATTCAAAAAATCATGAACTTTTGCCTAAGCATTTCTATGACCTAAGGAAACCTCTGTTAATTTTCTCATAAATAAAAACATTATTTTGGATAGTTAAATAAATCAATTTTGAAAAACATATTTCCTGAATTTAAATAATTATTTAAAAAAAACACACACACAAAAGAAAAACCATATTATTCTCCTCTGATGTTTCAATTAACCCTTGGATATGCCACTCTGAATGCTCAAATCATTTGAGTTGTATTTAATGAGATATGAGGTAAAGTACCCCAAGGACAAAATAGTCATTTTAGATTTTGGTTCTTAATCATAATTTAGGATTAACTAAGAGAAAATGGGAAATTTTGATGTTAATGAACATGTTTGGGTGATTGAAATACAATGGGATTAAAAGGTAGAAACTCACTCATCACTATTGCACAACATCAACAAAATCATAATTCTTTTAATATTCATGAATTGAAAGTCAATTAAGATCAAATGATTCTTAAGTCAATGAGGGGTTGTAAGTAAACGTCATTTTTTTCCTTTGGGCTAAGTGAGTCTAATATGATCAACATCATAAATAAGAATGACACAGTCATGCACATATGAGAGGACAAATTGTGTGGTATAATGATTACTGGCTACAATTAATACGAGGTTATGATGTGATTATACGGGATGAATCTATCTGCACATATGCCAAGTCTAACATTACATACTTCAACTGCAATTTTGTGGACAATTAGTGAGGAGAATTATAAAAATTTTGAATAGAAGTGGACAAATAAGAGAACACAAATAACATAAAATTTAATGTGAAAAATGTTGAGAATAAGACAAAATCAAGGAGCCACACCACACCAAAAAATCCATTAGGAATAAAATGAGGAGAATTATAAAAATTACACCATAATTGATACTCTCTACACACTTGGACCCACAGGGACGGTTAAAATCAACACTTTACATAAGATAAGTCAAAATCCCATATTCCTCCATCGACCAAAAAAAATTGATATGAAAATAACCCAAAGTAGCTTATCATCTTAGATTGTAACCAGTTGATAGAATCTCTTTTATATGTCTCCATGGCATCAGGGCACCATGATAGGGGTGATGTAACCTTCCAATTAGTCTTAGGGCATTGACCTCTATACTTTGTAGTGTTGTGCTCTTGAATTCTAACAAGTACTAGGCACAATAATGCTCTCTTTTGAGCATAAGGGAACTATTGAACTTGTCGCTAGAGTGTTAAGTACATTAAAAAAATATATTTTTCAGGGAACTGCCCCTAAACCCAATAAAGAGGAGACGCTCGCACTCCCCCCACTCCCCTCTCCCCTCTCCCCCCCTCCTCTCCCTGCCATTATCTTTAATTGCTCTATAAGGGGAAACAGGTAATGAGATTAAGGGATGAAGTTATGTAGAATCGTCTGTTAGTGCGTTCACGATGATGCGACAGAGACCATCTCCCATCATACTTGTGGATCCTATTTTTTATTCAAAGATAGGTTCAAAACAAAGTAATTCAATTAGGAACCTTTGTCGCTTAGAGGCATGGACAACTAGTGTCAACACTTCACAAATGCTTTTTTGATTTATATATCTTAATTGTAAGCATAGACCATTAAGAACTGAGACCATTTTGCCATAGCCTCCATTTTTGTTATCTCCCCGACACATGTTAATGCCTTCAAACAAATTTATTTCTAGTTTTATGCTATAAAAACTATACCACTGATATCATCTTTTTGCATAGAAAATGAACTGAGAAATAAGGGCTTTGTCAATTCGCCCTTCAAGTCTTGAGAGGAGTACTGAATAACTGCAAACCAATGGAACGAATCACATTGTAGGAGTTCGGCTAACGGACTTGCAATAGTGATAAAGCTGTGTAGAAATATTCTATAGTACTTAATATATCCCAAAAATCTCCTATTATAATTTGACTAATAATTGAACCCTAAGAAAAAGAAGTTTAATGTTTGGTAATTCAAGTGATGTCAAATTAGATAACATAAGAAATATTAAAGTTTTTTTAACACAATTTAAATAATACAATAAAAAAAATACAGTAGAAAATTATGTATATTATATGTATGTGTATACATATATATATATATATATATATATATATATATATATATATATATATATATATATATATATATATATATATATATATATATATATANATATATATATATATATATATATATATATATATATATATATATATATATATATATATATAGATACATACATACATACATACATAGATATACATACATATATAATTAGAATGAACATATAATTTTTTTATTAAACAATTTATAATATCAATTATGAATGTAATGCTTATTTTACTAAAATAAGTTTAAATATTAAAATATTTTTATTATAATCTTCATCCCACAGACCATTCAATATTTTTAGACCACAAATCCAGCCACCTAGTTCTTCATTTTCATTGCTTCACTAAGATAATTAAATTTTAACATACATTTAACTTTTAATTAGACCTCTACCATAGGGAAGACATGGTATCACACTTTTCATATGAAAAAAATAGAGACTAACATTATGTGCTAATAACTAATCTTAGTTTGTGATGTAGCATTTGGAGCACATAAAATGAGAATAATTGGATTGAAGTAATACAAAATGAACTCAGATGATCTATGTAAGCTCAAAGTGAAATTTATATATAAGCATTTCATAAAAATAATAATAAAATAATTAATTATAATGTTTCACAAAATTGAACTTAGAATTAAATTTGTAATGCATTGAATCGAGGGTTGTCCAAGTGGCTCAATGTTCACGAACAGCTTATGTTAGACTTACTAGGTAGTTTGTATTTGGTTTGTTTGCGAAGTAAATGAGTGGAGTACAAATAATTTTTTGCACTCAATATATAAACTCACTTTAGTTCTAAATAATACTATATATATATATGTATATATCCTACCGATAACATCCTACTGCTACGTGACTAGGGCTGTCAAAAAGCCTCGTTGTTCACAAATAGCATATGTTTGACTCACTAAGCAAACGAGCCGAACACCAATAGTGGTATTTTTTAACGAGCCGAGTTTTGGCTCACTCAAGCTTGGCTCACTTGCGCCCACCGATAATTGGAACTTGAATTCAAAATGTCCGTTTTGAGTGCAAAATGTATTTTATGAGTACCATCCATTGTCATCCCCACTTAGTGTTAACAAAGATGCCAACTCAATTTTTATTAGATTGATTCTTCAGCTAGCTCTTCGAGAAGTTTATCAATTGTTAGAAATGTAAAATAAAGTGGGACGTTGCACGTTTTTAAGTCATGTTGATCAATGTAAAAGTGTAGTTTGATATCTTAACTTTTAACATGAGGAAGTTGTTGAATCTTTTTAGGATGTTGGACAATGTATTGTTCGTGTGCTCATGTAATGTGAGAGAGACCTATTTTTGGGAGGAATATTAAAGAAGGCAAAATGGTGTGGAAATCCCTTCCCCCAATTTCAATGCTTAGCCTTTAGTAAGAGATAAGACCACGGAAGAGACAATAAGAAATCCTACTCCCAAATGTGAGAGGCGCCTGAATATATATTTCTATTTCCCCGGTCCCTTCTTTTTGCCCTTTGGGAAGGGAGAAAAAGAGAATAATAAAATATAAACTATACAATGTAAGGTCCGTCCATATTCTTGTTGTGAAAGATGGAGACGTGGATGTCAGACGGCTCTTACATTTACATAGACGCAAACAGACGCAAGTCTGTCATTGAGCAATATCCTTCATGTCAGTGGTTTATGAATCTCGAGGATCAACTATGGAGGGCTCGATGGGTCGCGTCAGCAAGTATACTCGACAGAGCACTTCAACAAGTGAGCTCAGTAGGTCAGTTAGGCAAGGGAGCTCGACATGTTATTTTGGTAATTGAGCTCAGCAGGTCGCTTTGGCAAGTGAGTTTGACATTCAAAGGTTACAATGCCTTTTTCAAAAACAAAACGTTGGGCCTTCAGGCCCACGAAATCTGCTAAAAGTATCCTTTGGGCCATCAAAGCCACATATAGATATACAATAGTAGTGAAGAAAGTGTTCTAATAATGTCCCACTGTAGCATTTCATTCACCATAGATGTGCTTTTTCCATTACGAAAGAAAAGCTTGAATGTGACCAAAAATATTGGCAGTGGGATAAAATTTAAGGGGTGTTCTTGGATAAAATTTTGCATAGAGCCACTGTCATTAATACTTTTACTCCGGAATGCAACTTAATTCCCTTGAGCTCAACGTTCTCTATGATTTCTTTTAGGCTTAACATCTAGATAGGCGGAAGTTTGTTAAGGTTTGATTGAGTAACTACATCACTAACCCAACTAAAATTGCTAATAACACCTGCCTTGCTCAACAACAATTACTAGCAAATTAATTCTGCTCTTATCAGCTAATGGATGCATGCAATTTGTTTTCATAAAACATGCAGTACTATTAATGTTTACAGACATAGAGGAGAGAGGGGCCCGGCTTAAAATCAAATCTTCATGACTTTTCACTTTATGAAGTGATTCTCATCTGTGCTGACAATAAGAAGAAAATAAATCCATAAACAAAACCAGAACTTCACAAAAAATTAGTCAGAAAAATATTATTTTGACAGCATATTTCATCTTATAATTTCACAGCAATAGTATTACAATCTGCAGCTTAATTAGCTTGCATTTATATATCATAAATGTTAAAATGAGTGCAGGATTGACCCATGATATCTTCTATGGCAATAATCAGTCCTCAGTGAATAAGATATGTCAGTATTAGCGCTATCAGCATTAGCACATATGCAACTCCCTGGTCTATCGCTTTAGCTGCAATTTTCAAATAAGTTACCATATTATTAGAGTTAAAAAGATTAAAACTCATAGCAATCAGAAATGAAATGAAATATTCTGTTAACTAGTATGTATTATATATCATGCGTACACACCATCATTTTCATAAGCTTCTGTTAGTTGATGAGTATTCTGCAAATCCAGACAATGACATGAATGCAGGAGAATGGAATGAAGCAAGAAAAGCACGAGCAGCAGGACTGGAACTTTGATGGACATCATCTTCAACTCAAAAGTGAATTTCCGAATTCAGTGTCTGCAATACTCAGCTTTCTGGTACAAGGAGTTTCATTTATAGCGCAGGGCTTCGTGCAGGGAGCTTACGATTCAACCACGTGGCCCACTCTGTTTGACTTCTGCGATTAGAGGAATTCTGGTAAGCAGTAACGGTCGCTTTCGGTGGGTTTGATTTATGATCCAAGAAAGTCTGATAGCTCACGAATTGTTTGAAGTTTGGTTTATAAACTATACGTTTGGGATGAGAATTTTGACTAATGATGAACACTGAGTTGACTTTAAATGGAGAGGTAGACTTTGATTTTGAAATTAGTTGTCTTTCTACATTTGATTGTTTGGATCACAATTACGATGTATGGACAAAATTGTAAACATGGTTTTGTGTGCTAGGATTGTTGTTATGGTAGATAACAAGTTGTATGACCAAAAGGAGTTACTTGGACCAGTAGAATGCAAGATAATAGTCCTTCTCATCACGGATCAGAACCATGAAAAGAACAGTCCCCCATAAGAATGAAAAAGGAGATGAACTCGGGACACTAGATGTTCAGGCAAAAGTCGGCCGAGCGTTAAGTGTCGAATATTGAATGTTAGTTATGAGAGGTTGAATGTGAAATGCCAAGTAGAAAGGGCAGAATAGAAAGATCGCTAAAAACAAAGGCTCTCAACCAGTCTGTTGACTTTGAAGAGGGGATCTTTGAGAAGATCTCAACTTTAACCATGATGTGACAAGAAAAAAGACAGTTATTTAACACTAGAGGCTTAGATATAATGAAGTAGTGTTTTCCTTTTAGAGAAACACACCCTAAGAAAAGGGATATTAAATGTAAAATGAATTCCAATCATCTGAAACTAAAAAAAATCTCTAATTGTCAAATTCTTGCTCTTCCTCACCAAAACTCAGTTGCCCCGCTCTCTCTCTCTCTCTCTCTCGCTCCCTCCCTCTCTCTTATGTTTCTCTTTCTTCTCTCTCATTCCTTGTGTTCAATTCCTTAGGAGTGATTCATAGATAAAAATGAATTCAAGGCCTTGGAAAGGTATGAAGAGCTTGGATCATCCCACAACATGATGAAAAGCCACACAAAGAAGAAGAACCAAATCCCAAAGAAGTCAAGAGCAATATGGACTGTACCAAAGAGTTTGTCACTCACTAGATCAATAAGCTCAAGTGGTAAATGATAGAGGTGGTAAGAGAAACTCTCGCTCAAACAACGACAACACCACGTTGGCCTCAAGCTTTAAGACATAGAAGGAGTGAACCCAATGTCAAAGCTAGAAGAACTTCCTCTCCAGTACTCAGGAACAAAAATTATAACTAAACCCTAACATCACAAGTTCGACCCCATCAAATCGCAGTAACCCAAGGTGTGTAGAAACACTAAGGCCATGTCAATTAGAGAATGCTTTCTTAAAGGAAATCTTTCATGCAAGAGCTCTCAAGAGCTTCAAGGTCCCATCCTTAGAGCCCTAATAAGGGTGGTCGAACTTTTTTGATTGCATAGCTTCGTTCAACTCCACAGTGTGTTTCTTGAGGGTAAGCAACACGCTAAAGTACTGACTCTCTTTAACTAGTCTAATTTTTTTATGCTCCAATGATTTATTATCATGTCATTAGAAGTAATCATATCTTTTGTAGAAATTAGAAGGATATTCATAAAGCAGTTTGCAAGTGCTAAAAAACTACACAAAAGTTGCAAGTACTACAATAGCTTTGTTTGAAGTAGCGAGAGACCCTGTGTGCTTTCATGACTCATTTCAAGAAGTAGATGTTGGAGGTAACCTATAGTCACCCATGCTACTTGTCGGCACTATTTTGCTTTGGGGAGTTACCCGTAAGAAGTTGTCGGTCACCGGAATCGAAATCCCGTTGCCCACTTCGGAAGTACGTTTAAGTTTAGAAAATTATGAAATCAAACTGACCTCATATTTTTATAGTTTAAATGAAAGAGCGCTATTCCTCAAATCTTGTATCTATCCCGAAGACAAACACAAGACTTGAGGATGAGACTCGATCAAATAAACTAAGAAATATATGACATCCATTTGGTCTGAGAAACCATTTTATTTGCCGACAATTTTCCTTATTTAATATGAAGAATTAAATAGGGTGGGTTCGAGAAAAGCTTCCTATAAGGACAAACCCCTATAGCTAATTACATCTTAAATTACTGAAGTCATCTAAGAAAACTCTCGATAAAAATCAAGAAATATTATCTTCAAGAAATTTAAAGAAAATGACTTTTCAAATAAATCAGACAAAGAGGTGTGAAAGGGGAATGATTCAAATTTGGAACATTTTTATTGTAGAATCCAAAGGAGGAAAAACTAGGGGATGTTATAGATCTAGAGGAGAAGCTCGATGACTTCCCAGTTTATCCTATTGTTTGGCATCAGTTTTGAGGAGAGAATTTTAAGTGTTTTATCTTGTCAATTTTATTAATTTAGGGCTTACATTTGTGTGAAATGATCACACAAATAGCCTGGAAGATATGAGGATTTAGGTTGTGATAAACGACAACCTCAGACTCCTAAGACGAGTTAGAGCTTATATTTTATAGCAGAGCTGTACAAATGCTTAAATATAAGGTGAGTATTTATGTTGCATAAGCAAACAACCTCGAAATCTAATGGCTTTGGTTGCTTAATTCTAAAGAAGGAAGTTGGTTTAGCTGGTGTAGACAAATTTTGTTGTTGAAGATGGTAGTGTTGCCAACCATGCTAGCTCCAAGCTCCTTGCCATGACAAGTTTGAGTATTCTAGGGTGTCAAGTTATGATGTCAAATCAGGTGGCTCTATGATTGTAGTTCTTTAAATTATCATGGGAGATGTTAAAGTTGATTAGAACGACATCAGTTAGGAACCTACAGTTCCCTCGTTTCGACACCACTATTTTCTATTAGATTCACTTAGTCCAAATGAGTTTACTAAACTCAACTTAATGAGTTCCATAATTTCATTTAGACCGTGAGAATTTTTGTTAGCAACCGTACGTTACCTCCTCTGATGGATTCTCGATCATCCTATAGAGATGTCTTAATTTAGTTGAAATTGTGGTTTTTGTGATGTTTGTGATTAAATTTTGAGTTGTTTATATTTTAATTGTTGTGGCGGTGAATTTTATCTTAGTTGATTTTAACTTTAGTTTTGGTTTTGGTTTTGTGGCTACCCTGATAGTTTTAATTTTCATGCATGGCGACATCGTTGTTTAGCATATAAGTTTTCCAAGTATAAAAAGTACAAGAAAGCCAACACTGTAAACTACAAAAAGCGTACCTGACGAGTCTTCTCGTTCCACCACCTGAAACTCAAAATGCATGTCAGGGCAGTTTATATAAAACAGGAAAGTAAAGTTTTGGAGACATACCAACCCTAGGTCATATCTTGGTGGGTACCTATTAGTTTGATTAAGGATGATTTTGTTAGGCAAAGCACATTAAGTTTAGTATACCTCTGAGGTTTCAACAAGTTAGGAGAAAGAAGCAGGTCCATGATTCCCTCTCACCAGCTGGTGAAAGGCCTCGAGCTCATTTAAACTTATTGTGTTGCTTAATAATTCACCCTATGAACACCCTAATGCACAATGAACATTGATGTTCTAATTATCCCTAAGAGTAGGGTAATCATCATTTGTAATTTAATTTTGAAGATTATGTTAATGAAGACCCTTAAAGGGGGCATGCTAGTGTTGTTGGAACACTTAGCCAAATTTTGATCCGAATTGGACTCGTAGTGTTTTTAAACGTATTAAAATTTAGCTATGTTTTCTTTTCTAATCCTCTCTTAATCCGTCTTGATTTAACTTAGATCACTACTAAGCCCTTAAGACCTATGTGAGTGTCTTAATTAATTTGGAAAATGTTAAGTTTTAGGTGATCGTGATTCATTATTTGAATTTCATTTTAAAATCAAATAGGGGTATTAAATTGATTAATTATTGACTTCAAAATTCATACCCCTAAGTTTTAGGTTCATTTAATTTTAATAAACTTCCAAATTTTAATAATTTAGAAATTTATTAATTTATCCTTTTAATTAGAAAAGTGAGGTTGGTTTCTATCAATTAATCCCCTTTTTAATTTCAGTCATAAAAAAGTTAATTAAGATCAAAGGTTACCCATTTCCCTCCTTGAATTAAGCATAAATGTTAATTAAGGTCAAATTCCTAAAATTACACTTTTGCCCCTAATGCTCTAACACTTCAGGATTTGTCAAATTCAAATAAAATAACTTTGAAATTTTTATCCTATCTCATTAATGGGTCAATTAAGATATCAGAGAAGAAAATGTGATTTTTCAAATTTTAATTTAATTTATATAATTATTTTCATGCAAAAATGGGATTTTTCAAAGAAAATTTGCTAACTTAACCAAGGTGAATCCTAATCACTTGAAATTTTTACTGGAAGTATAACTAAACTAGGGAGCCATTTGGACAAAATTTCATGATTTTCTAAATTTTATTTGAATTATAATAATTGTTTTAAGTTCTGGGGTATTTATTAAATATAAAATATTTTAAATAGGGAAAAATAATTTTTTATTTTAAAAAAATCTCTTTAAGGTTATAGAACCCAGAGAAGCAAATTTTATATTTTTTTGGTTTTTTTTATTTATTGGAATTATTTTAGTGGAAATCCATTTTTTAGCCTTTAAAAATTATTTTATGCTTCAAAATACAACATCTTTATTTAGAAAATCCGGAAAAAGTTCCAATTGCTTCTAAATGCTTAAAAAATAATTTAAAACATTTTCATGAATTTTATTATTCTTGTGATTTTTATATTTTTTTAATTATTTAAATATTTAAAATAGAATTAAAAATGAAGTTTTTATTTTAAATACCATTTTATTTTTATAAAATTACCCTAACCACAGAGAACTCCAAAAATATGTTTTCATAATTTTTGTTGAGTTATATTTTGATCATTAAAAATAATTTTAGTGCCAAAAAAGATATTTAACTTGAAAAATCAATTTAGGCCATCAAATGGACTCAAAATGCTTTGAAATTTTTATGGGGAGTTCTCTAGGATCTTAGAAAATAGTAGAGATCATAAATTAAGTCATTTTGATGTTTGTATTTTTCAAAATTAATTACCTTAGTATTTTGGGTTTATGAAGATTAGGTGTATTTTAAATGACTTGACTCATGAGAAATTTTCCTAAGGGTTCTCTGGTCATAGTAAACCTTCCAAAATTTTCTTGGATTTTTCTAAGTAACATGCTGATTATTATGATTAATTTATGTAAATAATAGACATAAACTTGAAAAATATGAATCTTTGTCTAGAAGTCTTCTCTGACTTTGGAAATATCAGGGAGTGTTCCCCTTGACAGAGGCTACAACATACCAAAATTTCAACCATGATGAAATGCCGATATGCATGGAGAATCAAAAGACTCAAAATAATATTTAATTAATTAAAAATAAAACATGCATCAAATGGACTTCAAATTATTTCTACATTATTTTTTTATGTTCACTAAGCAAGATGGTATTTTTATTTTATTTTTATGATTTATTTACACCAAGATATGGATTTTTAAAGTTAGTGTTGACCTCATTTTTTAGGTCTTCTTTTCCCTTCTCTAGATACCCTATGATCTAGTCTTAAGATTTCCCTATTTTGACTCTCTTAGAGGACTAGACTGTGACCTACACCCCTTATAAATTCAAGTAATTTCTACGCTCCTTGCAGTTCCATATGGACGGTTTCAGATCCTCAACATTTGATTGAGTCAATCGAAAAGCCGACATATTGAAGCTCAGATTGAACTACTATAGAAATTTGAAAGACATAGGTGGACACTATGGCGTGTGCGATATTTGACTCGCCATTGCAAGCGTCGTATTTGACTTTGGTTGTTGCTTATGCAAGGACCGGTCAATATTTTTTTATCTTACTCGTTAAACGGCTTTGATCGGGTTAAAATAATTTCATTTGATGCGCGCGTGAATCGAAGTTAATTTGGCGTGATCATCGATGAATTTGTCTGGATGGCTCCGGATGACGAAACAGATCTCGTCGTTGCGTCCGGAACGTCAATTTTAACTAAGGAGGACGCCCATTTTGTTGGAAGGTCGTGCTTGTACAAATTTTGATATTTTCTAATAAAAAAAATATAATAAATATTTTTTTTAAAAAAAAAGGGTTCTAAAGCCCTAAATCTTAAATCTATCTTTTTTTCTTTCTTTCTCACGTGTTCCTCCCTTCCTTCTCTCAAAACCCCTGTTATTTGCCCTAGCCGGACCATGAGGTCTCCTTGCCAGTATGTCGGTCATCTCTTTCCTTGTCGAACTCTCGTCGTCGGTAGCCTCGCCGGTAGCCCGTTGCTAACCGATTTTTCCCGCCCAAAAACATAACCCTTGTCGTGGGCCCCTTGTCGAGCCTTGAGGTCGTGAGCTTCCCTGTCGTGAATCCTTCTCGCCTTTACCTATAAATACCCCACATGAGGGGAATATTAGGTGTGATTCTTCTTTGAAGGTTTTGGAGAAACATAGTACTGAGGTTCATTTTCTTTTGATTTTTCCCCAATCTTTTCATTTCGAAGAAATTGAAGTTAGATTTTTTTGGTGTGGTTTCAATGAATTAATGTTGTATCTATATCACTTCTTTTGCCTCCGTTCGAATGTACATCGGGAGATTATGTTATGTTATGAACACATGATTTGAAGGACTGGTTTATACATTCCTTTACTACCCTTTATTCGAATACATATGCTAGAGATTATATTTTGGTTCTGAATAGTCATATTGGGGCTTAATTCATGCTCTTTTGCTGCCCCTTTGCTCGGATATATTATTGGAAATCATTTTATGGTTTTGAAAACTGCTTGGGGCTCGGTATTATGCTTCTTGTTGTCCTTTTGTTCGAATATATGCTAAGAATCACTAATATAATTTGGATAGCCATTTGATGGTTTGATTTGGCTCATATTACACATGGATTCCTTAATGATTCTGCCTTGCATGGAAGCTCGGTTTTATTCCTTTGGATGAGTCAATTTGGCCTTTGTGCTAATTTCAGTTTTTTTTTTTGTCTGAGATTCGGTTTGGTTTTGTATGAGATTGAGCTCAGTTTTATGTAAGATTTATCTTGATTCAATTCCCTTTTCTTAGTTGGGTTGTATTCAAAATATTATTCTATATGCTAGCCCTTTTGCTGGGGCTCGGTTTAGCTTATTTTGGCTAGAGATTTGGTGTTATAGTTTTGTCTTATGATTGGGAGTTTGGGTTTAGTTCTTGCTCTCTGTTGGGTTTGGTTTCAGTTCCTGCTCCTTGTTAAAATTTGGTTATGGTTCTTGCTCTCTGTTGGGGTTTGATTTCGGTTCCTGCTTCTTGCTGGAACTCAGTTCTGGTTCTTACTCTCTGTTGGAGCTCAATTTTGATTTTTTTTTGTTGTCCCTTGTTCGAATACCTGTTGGAGGTCATTTTTTTATGGTTTGAAAAAATACATTTGAGGCTAAATTTTGGTTCTCCTTGTTGCGAATACTTGCTGGCAGTCATTTTTACGGTTTGAAAAATATATTTGAGATTTGTTTTTGACTCTCTTTGCTGCTCCCTTGTTTGAATATATATTGGAGATCGATACCCCTATTCGAGTGCATATTTGGAGATTATTTTGGTTTGGAATAGCAGCTTGGAGCTACAGTTATTTTTGCTCCTCTTGCTACCTTATTCGAATTCATATTAGAAATCATTTTTTTTATTTTGAAAACTACTCTAATATCTCAAATTTGTTATTATTGCTTTTATTTGAATATACATTGGAGTTATTGGATGTTTTGGATAGCTACTTTAGTCTCTCGAGTAATGACTCAATTTCAGCCCCTTTTATTGGGCTCGGGTCTATTTCTTGATGGCTCGGTTTGGTCCCCCTTCGTGGCTTGGTTTTGCTTTGTGATGGCTTAGACTTTATCCATTTGTTGGACTCGATTTTAGCTTAGTAATGGCCTATTCCTTTTGATCATTTGCTGGATTTGATTTAATTCCCATGTAGAGATTCAATTATATTTCCTGTAATTCTCTTTATTCAAACTCTGACATTGGGAACATTTTAATGATTTGAAAATACATTTGGAATTCAGTTTTTGCCATCTTTGCTTTCTCTTATTTGAATACATGCTGGAAATCATTTTAGGAGCTTGGAAGTACATTTGGAATTCTGTTTCTTTTTTTCCATCTTTGCTTTCCCTTATTTGAATACATGTTGGAATTTATTTTTATGGTTTGAAAATATATTTAGGGCGGGTTTTTGTACTTATTGATGCCTCCTTGTTCAAATACCTTCATTTTTTCATGATTTGAAATATACATTTGAGACCCAAATTTTGTTCCTTCTACTACCCTTTGTCCGAGGATATGTTGAAAACCATCTTTTTAACTTTGAGAGTTAATTTTAAATTCTATAATCTTTGTTTACCCTTGGAAAATTTAAGGGAGTATGCAATAATTACATGTACAAGTTTACAATTTGAGTCTAAAGGTGGGAGGTGGATGCCATCTAATGCTTAAATGATTACTCTTCTCATTTTCTTGATATGAAATATATAAAATTTTGTTGGGTGAGCATATGAAATATTGAGGTGGCCTATTAGTTCGACATGAGGGGTAACAGGCAATGTTGCAAGAGAGCCATTGATCGACTCTTCTTATAGCTGAAAGTAAAAAAAAAAACTAGTATTTAATTAGTGCGATGCCCTTTCACCCCTAGATCGTCAACAACTCTAAACTTTTTTTTTCAAAGGGTTCGAGAATTGGTAGCCACAAAAGAACAGATACTACAAACACTCCACAGATACTACACTTAGGAAAGAACAGATACTCCGAGTTTTACATAGATATTACACTTGTACAATAAATAGATACTACACTCACATATTCACTATACAATTCATACAATACACCACGAATAACATAATGCACCTCATATATTATACAACGAAAACCACACACTACGCCCTGCACGACAGATACTACATTTCACATACATGTGCACTACACTTTGAGGAGTTCAGATACTACTCCGTTCACATATCCTTTAAACGATAGGGTCTAGGGTTGTCTGATTATAGGGGTGATTCATTGGTGGCCTCTAGTTAATACTGGTAGGTTGACTTCGATATATCAATTGCCTGTGGATTGAGATAAAAGAGAAAAAGAGGTCTAGTCTAAGCCTAAACCCAAATTAAAAGCTAATATTTCACTTTAAATTTTCATATGCTCATCACTTAACCTTTCTTTTACCATTTGTAAATATTTGTCTAACTCCTTTATATTATGCAATTGTAATATGTTTTGTAGTATCGCCAGACTTAATCAGGTACACTTAGTTGTTTCAGTTTTGTTCCTTTACTGCACATTTTTTATTATTGCATAGTCTTTCCTTTTTTTATGTTGCTTCATTTCCATAATCTTTCTTCAATCTTATATTATTACAGTACGTCACTACACAGTTGTTTCTCTCTTGTACTATATTGTACTATAGACATTTACCTACATTCAAACTTTTAAATACAAGTTCTTTTAGTATGTTTATACAGTCTCCTAGGATAGGCCTTTCAAGGCATACTTTCTCTCTTATTCCTCCCTTCTTCTCGGGACAAGACGACGACATTGTCAACTGGTGATTCATCCCCGGGCAGCGATCGAGACGACAAATCTGGAGCAAATGACAATTCATCTTTGGATGGCGGTCAAAGTAACAGCAGAGAGACAACAGAAGAAGTTTCAATTGGATTTCGATATAAATAACATACTTATAGGACGTTGAGGTAGTTCATCTCGCACGACGTAAATCCTCACATTATTTTTTAAGACTTTCTACGATTTTATATCGTATGTTATAAGTCTTAAACTTTTTTAGACTTCTGAGGTCGTCGTTTAGTACGACATAAATCCTCACATTTCCTGAGGTCGTTTACATATGAAATGTAGATACAAGTCTCGAATATCTAAATAATTTACAAGACTGAAATATCACATAATTTTCCTCTTCAAAGACGTAAAGTCAAATCATAGGATAGTTTAAGATGTCACTAAATATTCTTTAGTATCTTCGACATTTCTTACTTTTCGTTCCTTTGGATTCCGGAAATAACTATTCCTATTTGAATCTATCCCATTTGACTTTTCCTATGAACAATCATGGAAACTTGAATGTTGAATTCTTGAAGACCAAACCTCTGATCATTATCGAGAGTTTTCTTAGGTGATTTCGGCTGTCTAAGATGTAATTAACTATAGGGGCTTGCTCCTATAAGAAATTTAAGAACCCAGATTGTGTATTAGATATGAGAATTTGTCGGCTATAAATTTCGCAGACCAAAATAGAGTCATATACTTTTAAGTTTAGATAGTTAAGACTACCAATAAGTGATACGTTTATCCTTCAAGATGATATATCATTTATGGTATCGTGCTAAGCTATTTAAACTATTAAAATATCAGATATATTCGGTCTCATCATTTTCAAAAAAAAAATAATAATAAAGGATATCATTTTCATAAAATTAAAATTACATTATATATTACATAAATTTAAATTTTAAAATATAAATATAAATTTAAAAATATTATATTATTAAAAAAAAAAATGGCCGACAGTTAGGGGTCATTTTTTTATTTTTTTAATTCCCTATTTATCTATTTAAATGCACGACCCTGACTGGATCTTAGGAAGCTCCAAAGCTCCACGGGATGCGCTCCCATTTGATGTCACCGTCCAAGCTAGCAGCCACGCGTCCCGTGGTTCATGTAAAGAAGCGTTGTTCGATTTCATCTTGATCGTCCATCTGATACATGCTCGATCAAACGGCGCTCTGTCATCGTCCCCAATGGCCTAGCCCGAGAACAGTCCATCTCCAAGGCTTGATATCTCCCTCATCTCTCAACCAAATTAAATTATTATTTTTTTAAATGCTCGTTTATACTAGAGGAACATATCTATATGGTTAAGATGCCATGAAATCAATGCCAAGCAAATGGAGAATCAAAAGAGGCTCGAGATTGGGAGGAGTTCAATACCTTTGCTCTGAGAAGGGAAGCTTCAATCAGAGATGCTTGACACGTTTGTTGGAGTCTAAGGAGGCTAGAGATTGAGCCTCTTGCTATGGTGTAAGGTCTAGGTATGAATTCGACCAAGCTCGATTTCAGGTGTTGATCAAAGTCTATACTAGGGGCTCTGTGAAAGGGGGATTTGATGGGGCTTTGTTTTCTCTCAGTGTTGTGAAGGTGTGGGTACAATTAATTTAAGTTTGGTGGACTATAGAGGTGGATTGAGCTCTTTCCTGGTTTTAGGCAAAAGTTTGAGCTCAAAATTGAGCTTCCACAGTGGGAATCAGTGGGGGAAGATGGTTGGATTGCACTGAAGAGGTCTCAAAGAAGCTCTGTGAGTGATTTGAGAAGCTCTCTCTGAGAAAATTTTAGCACTCTCTCCATGGTCGTGGAGTTGAGCTTTCATAAAAATGGCAAAGTGGTGGTTGTCATGGCCAATTGGGGGGTGCAATGTGGTGCTTAGGTGGAGGGCAGAGAGGCTCTAACATCTCATTTGGGTGAGGTGGTCTCTAGGTTTGAATTGGCTGAAGTTTAAGAGGGGGTAAAATTTTTGCTTTTCCGGTGATTAGGTCGGCCGACCATGGTAAGGGGAGGTGGCTAGGAGCTCAGGGAACCCAAGGAAATATGTCACAACAATTTAATGGGCTAAGATTTAGTTTTGGCAAAAAGATCTTAAGCCTAAGCATATTTGGAAAACATGTCCCTTAATTTAGGGGACCATTGGTCCATGGCTCACTTAGCTTGGGTTAGGTGAGTTTTGGCTTAGTTTTAGGGTCCAACTAATGGTTGTGGAGTCATTAATTTGATGGCTTTGGGGTGGTTAGGCTACATTTAGTGCATGGGTCCATGTGGGTGCAAATGACCAAAATTTGGGTTTAGGTTAGGTTAGGCATGTCAATTGGTCCAAATAAATGTTACATTTGATGTAAGTGATTGTAAGGAACAATTTTGGTGAAGGATGAAAAGGATTTTGAGTTCAATTGGAGGGTCAATTTGAAGGATTTTGGAGATTTGGTCAATTTGGGCATGTTGGGCTAGACTTCGGTCTAGATTGAACTAAACTTGGGCTAGATCCAAATTGATGGTTGAAACTGGTCAATAAGAACCTCATGAAGAGTTTTCAACATAAATTGGGTGCCAATTTTTTAGGCATTCAATTTGATGAGATTAGGTCATGTGGCCAAAATTGAGGCTTTGATCTAAATCAAAATTGTGCTCAAAGTATGGGCCAATTGAGCTTGAATTTGGTTTATTTTGGTCACATTAAGGGTGAATTTGAGTTTGAGGTTGAAACTTGGGGAGATTGAGATCAAATTGATGGACATTTGAGTTGAATTTGAGGAAATTTGGGCCTTTAAAGACAATTTAGGGGTTTTGGTCAAAGATGATCAAATTGACTAAATTGGGTCATGTGGTAGTTGAGAAAAATGAAATTGGGAATATTTGGAATATTTTGAGAATTTTTGGGATTTATTTAGAATTTTTGAAATTTTGGGCTAAGGAGGGACATTTTGATACTTTGACAATTTTTGGTGATTTTGGATAGTTTGGGTGTTTTCAAAAGGTTTGAAATCATTTTTGAACAATTTTTGGAATTTTGGATAAATTTGAAAATTTTGGCCAAATTTAGGGTTTCAAGGGTATTTAGGTAATTTGGGTAAGTTTATGGGCAAAAGGCCAGGCTGAGTATTTTAGGTAAAATTGGGGAACTAACCACCAAAAGTAAGCCATGGACCAATGGAAAACCCATTTGGGTCCTCTATGTACTGGTCTTAGCTAAACCCTAGCCTAGGGCTAGTAGGTTTAAGGGACCATCGACATGAATTTAGGGTAGTGAGTGATTGTGAGTGAAGTGAGTACCTTAGCTCTAGACCAATGCCCAGGGTCAACCCTAAGGTCCAACAGTCCTATAGGAACTCTCCTTGAGCTCCCCCATAATGACCCCACCTACTAAATGCTAGAGGTTAGGACCAATATATGAAACTTCAAGTTGAGTAAAGAAGAGTTTAGAATTTATAATGGTGAGGGTGCCTTTTTCTAGTTCTCTAAGAATATTCAATTAGAAGTCCTATGACTAGACCTTAGGCTATTAAAGAGAAAGACTAGACCTCAACCAAAAATGAGGTCAACATTATCCTATCTCAATCATTGAGAAAAGGCACATTTTTATACATGTTTGGTCTATAGAGCCTGAAGATATTAGTCAAGTTAGTAGAACTCACCCATAATTTTATACCAATAGAAGAGTATAATTCATCACCGACCTTCAGACATACTCTAAGAGAAACTCTTATAGATTTAAAAGAGAATAAAATGTCCCACAGGACCAGCTACCAGAACCATGTTCAAGGAGAATCATCCTTGCCTATAACAGTGGTAGACCATAAGAAACAAAGAGGATCCTATTCAATGAAATGATAAACTTAATAAAAGTGGGAATTAATCTCAACTTGAAGAGAAAATCTCCACCACAATTGATGAGATACCCCAAAAGCCTTCATTGAAAGCATCAACAATAAAAGTCATATAGTTCACCAAAATAAGGAATATTATCGAAAGCCCACACTTATGATAATAAGAGGATACATTGAGGATATGCAAAGCATTATTTCTACCATAGTCACGAGCATGACATAAAGGAGTGTCACATCCTTTGAAACTTGAAGAAGAACCTTATCAAATCTAGAAAACTAATAAATTTATTACACCTAGAGTAGTCTTCTAAAGGTATAAGAAGGCTCTAGTTTAAGGAGATCGCAATAAACCCACTTGAGCTCATGTAATCCTAATCACAATGATCGTTCCAACAATACTCGATGGAGATGGTGTTGATGCCTTTCACCAAACTAGTCAGAAGAGACTTCATTCAAGAGAACTATGCATGGCAACACAATGGTGAATTACACATCATCCACTCATGTTTTTGTAGAGGAAGACATATTTTTTTCCATTGTCTATCTTTACAATAATGCCATCATAGTCATAACCATAATCGCCAATTTTAAAATTAGCAATATCATCAATGACATGAGGAGTTTTATAAATATTTTATCTAAATCTATTTTTTGAAAAGAGGAATCTAGCTATCACACATCTATAAGCCATATCTAGGTGTTGACCTCGTTTTTATTCAACTCCTCTCTTAATTTATACCCAATCTCATTTAGACCTAAGACACATTCCTAGTTTCACTTAATAGCTAGATTGAGCTTGAGTCAACAAGTAATTGAGCTCCACTTAAACCAAAATTTAAGCCAACTTTAATTCAAATTTAAATCTAAAATTTTATTCAAAAATTATTAAGATTAACTAAATTAGAATTGGAATCTAATGTAACTAAGTTCAATCAAATCCTAAAACTGAATAAAAATTCAGCTTAATTTAAATGTACCTTAAGATTATCGTAAACTCAACAAATCATCGCAGTCCTTAAAAGTCAATTTTTATAATTTGGATCATATTTATTATCACATATGAAGAATAGGCAACAAATTTGGTGGCGATTAGACACCTTACGTGAAATTTTATGCTTTAGGTTTTCATGCACGAATAGTAGTCTCATGTAATTTTTTTTTTCATTGGAGCATTCTTTTTCAAAACATACTGTGTGACTACATCCAAATCTTCAAAATCATTCAAATGATTCCCTTCATGCCCAAATTGGACTTTATTTGGGGACCAATACTATGATAATTTGGATGATAATGGAGATAATAGTAATAATCATGATTGAACCCTCAAATTAAACTTGAATCAAGCTCAAACTTAAATTAAAGTGAAATTAAGTTTTAAAACATTAAATTAAATCTACCAAAACTAATCAAAAATTAAAAAAAAAAAGTTCACGAAAATTTTCTTTCGTATAATAGGGCTCGCACTTTGACTTCAACTTTCTTAAGATAAAGCCCACCTTGACTAAAAGAATCCCAACCATTTTGTTCTTGTAATTTTTTTATCCAAATTTATTTTGTTGTTTGAACCACCAATAACCACCTCATAACCAACATCACCACAAAATTTTAAAATTTCCCTTACTTCTTAATTCTTCTTCCTAGATCGAAGCTGAGCTCGCTTTGTTTTATTAATTTTACCCCAAATTATATATTCAATAATACTTTAATGACAAGCACTTGGTTTGTTAGCAATTTCAAACTTATCTTTTAAGACTATGAACATCTTCTGGTTGTGAGCTGGAAGATTCGAGGTGGGAGAGTAATAATTTAAAGTATTTTTTACTCGAAGATCCAACACATACATAGATAAAAGAAAAGTAGTAAGTAGAGACACCATAATTTTTCATTTGGAAAAACCTTTAAAAGGGAAAAACCACGTGACCTAGCCCACCCATAACAATCTACAATGTAGTTTTAAGTACACATGTTCACTCTTCTCCTGAATTAGAGAAGATGAAATTACAAATATGATAATCATAGATTTATGATAGTATTTTAACTATAATAACCATAATTAGGTTACAACAAATGTGTTTCTTGGTTATAATAGTAATAATTTGCCACAAATGTCGTATTCGGTGGCTGTAACAGAGGCAATTGGCCGTAGAGTCTGTCGTTGGAAGTTGTAACAGTAGTAGTTGGCCACAAAGAATGTAGTTAGTCACTATAAAGGTAGTAGTTTGCTATAAATGTTGTACTCAGTGGCCACATTAGCGGCAGTTGGCCACCGAGGACATAAGTGAAAGCTGTAATAATAGTAATTGACCATTAAAGGTTGTAGTTAATTAGTTGTTACAAAGGTAGTAGTTGATCATAAAGGCTCTAGTTAGTGGCTACAATAGTAGCAATTGGCCATAGAGATTGTTATTAGACAATGTAATAGTAGTAGTTGGAGGTCATAGTGTAGCTACAACGATGCAAGCATCGGTCGCTGAAGGTCGATGGTTGGTGGTAGCATGTTGTGACACGAGGTTGTGGTCCACATTGGTTGAAGGGCGATTGTCGATGGTTGTCGATAGCTACGGAGTCCAATGGTTACTAGGCTGGTGTTTTACGGAAGAAGCCTTAGAATTTCACTTATTATTTTCTTCTCCTCCCACTCCATCAAATGAAGAGAGGTGGTCTATTTATATATTTTTGGTGAGGGACATTTTGGTTTTTGGGCGCATAACTTCCATAACCATATGACCGGACGGTAAATGCCGATCCTGCTTGATCATATGTGATTATTTAACAATCTTTATGCCCTTATGACCTCATAACTAAACAATCATAGACTAGTTGGATTCCTCTCATATTGATGCTCAATTTGACTATAAATACATCAGATTTAAAGTTCATTTGATCATTCAATTGATGATACAAAGCTTCCAATTACACTTCAATGGCTTGATGTGGGCTTGACTTGATCTAAATTGAACCAAATAGGACATCATTGGTTTTATCTTGTCGAAACGGTCAGTTAGACTTTAAACTTACTGAAATCGAAGCTTGGATGATCTTCAATTTGAATTTGAAAGACTCATATCAAATAATGTATCGAGATTCATGCTTGATAAAAATTTATTCATGACACATCACTTCAAAGTTTCCTTGTGAAACTTGTTATCCGTTTATCATGTTAATAGACAATAATAGCAACATATAGCACGAAGGCATAAATCATAATTCATAACTTCCTAAAAAATAATGACATCAGCCTTCGCTTTAAAAACAAGTTGCACATTTGTCTTGGCATTCATTACATTTGGTTGCAAGTAGAACGTCTCTTCCTCACTCAAGCCACTAACCAGCAAAATTTTTGACATTCCATTGCTCTTTGTCCAAGTCTATTATGGCGGCAAAAAATAATATTTGTATTGTTGAATGTGATTTACAGCTATGCATATCCTTGATTAATTTCGGGAAGGATTTAGCGTCCGTTTGAGGCAGCTTGTGCGTTTCACAGTCGACCCGCGGCCTGCGTTTAGTGTAAGAACTCAAACGCAGTTTTGGATAAGCTAGCGAAACGCGCGAACCAAACGGTACGGCCGCACTTATAAGCTGCCCCAAACGGACCCTTAGGCTCCGTTTGAACGTGGCAAGCTCCTTCAAAAGTGACGTTCCGGAACAAAGACGTTCCCAAAACTATTGATCGCCAAACATCTCCTTCTCCATTTTTGGTGTTCTTTGTGTCACGCGTGGTAGGTCGGCCGCAACCCCAAACGAACCCTTAGTGATTCTTCATTCATTACACAAGCCGTACTGCAAGAAAAAATAATTTTGGCATTGCATTGCTGTTGATGGCGGCAAATTATAATAATATGTATGGTTGAAAGGGTGTTGTGGCATAAGCATTAGGTATGGATTAAGTTGATCAATCTTTGTCGCAATTTAAAGGCTCTCCGCATATGACAAAGTACATGAACAAGCATATTACACGTAATTGACAGATCAAGATGAATTTTGTTAATGTGAAACCAATTAAATCATTTAATGCATTCAAATTATCATCATTTGCGTCTGTATTTGATTCAAATAACTCGAAATTTATAAATAATTTCTCGTACAAATGAGTAATTTAATTTGATTAATGACTAACCTTCTAAATATCATAAATTTAACTAATTTTAATTGTTTTATATTTCATGCATCGGATACTTTTGATTCTAGAAATAAATAGATGATTTCGTAAGATTTACAAATGGTTGATTCAAGCAACAAAGATTTATAATCAATTTGTTCGTGTTCGACTCGTGTTCAACAAGTCACTACTCAAGTCACGAGTTGTTTTTAAAGCGACCGGATAATTTGTTTGTTCGTGTTCAACAAGTCGAACACAAGCTTCTTAACGAGCCGAACACGAGTTGTTCGCGAACAACAAGCCACTACTCAAGTCATAAGCATCTTTGAATTCCTAGGATCTCCATGTAAAATATGAAATTCGGGTTGGTGAAACGTTAATACATTAGAATTGGGTGGTAGGTATCTATATTCCCAAATTTCTTTAGCAAACATAGCATAAGCTTTTTCAATAGGATTGGAGGTAATGTAATAATGGTCATTTCAAGTACTGGTGCTGAATGTATCTATCTGGTTGGCATTAAGTATCTTTCTGCATGATATATATTTATGAAAGAAAGGGGTGGTATGCATACATACCACATACTTAAAAATATATTTATAATTATTTATTTACTATTTTGGAGTCATACTATGTTGGAATTTTGAATATTTTATATGTAAAAGATCAAAACCATGTGATGTTCATATAACTCTCTAAAAAATTATACTTTATATAGGAAAATAAATTAATAAAACAATATAATTTTGCTTGAATGCATAGAACATTAGTTAAGAAAAAAATCTAATATTATATATGTATGTGTGTGTACATATATCTATAGTATTATAAAAGTTTCATTAGGAAAATTTTAAGTTTTAGTAAACCAAAAGGACTTAGACATCCAATTGTTTTCTTTTTATTGACCCTTTTGCTTTGATGTTTCTTTTTGAATCAGGCCATTCACATTTTTGAACTTTTTCATTTTCTTATTCAACCCCCTTGAGAATTATTATATATAGTGGAGCACCTTTGATGAATATGATCTCGAAGCGGTTCAATTTTAGGTGAGATGTAAAGAGAATCATGATCGATAGAGGGAGTTCAGTTGATACGTTATGTTATTTAAATTTCATGCAGTTGAAACTCTATGACTTTGATAACCAGTTGGTAAATATCGAGTGGACAATCACTATCCTCATTGGATTGGTAGTTTTCCCTCTCAAGATGACTCACAATATCTAATTAATTTTTATCAAGTTGGAATCAACATCTAATGCCATCTTTGGAACACCTATTCAATCAATCTTTGGGTCTTTGATTTTTTTTCCGCACCTCAAGATGAAATTTTGAAAACCATCTATAGTCGATGTTAAACATGGGGATCTGAAAAGGGCATAATCATGTTTCCTGAGATAAGTTCAACAATGCCCATCAGAGGCTCTTAATATCAAGAGTTATGACTTCCAGGACAAAGATATATCCTAGCGGGTTGTGCTAGTTGAAGATTTGATCTGTGTCTCTTTATCAGACTAACACGCCTCTTGGATCTTTTTTATCTAGTTTGCAAAAATTGAAGTACATAGATTTTTTTTATAGAAATCAAGACATTTTTGCATGGAGTTCAACGAATATGCTTGCGGTTGATCTTGAAGTAATTATGCATTCTAAGTTGATTGTCCAGAAGAAGAACAATTTTGTACTGGAATGCCAACAAGCGATTTAACAAGAAGTGAACAAGCTTTTCCAAGTAAATTTCATATGGGAGGTGCATCATCCCACTTAGCTTGTAAATGTCATTATAGTGAAGAAAGCTTCTAAAGCATGGAGGATATTTGTCGACTATATTATTTTTAATAAAGTTTATTCAAAAATAGTTTTCCTCTTCGCCATATAGATCAATTGGTTGATGTTATCCTTGAGCATTAAATTCTCAACTTCATGGTTGTGTATTCTAGTTATAACCAAATAAAGATGGATCATGTTGATCTGGAAGCTACTTCCTTCTAGATAGATAAATGTTTATACGGTTATAGAGTAATGTCCTTCAAGGTAAAAAATGCAGACACAACTTACTAGTGCCTCGTGAATAAGAAATGAATAAGGTTTTCAATGGCCTTATCAAACGTACTATCATGGAGATATATATTGATGGCATGTTTATCAAGAATTTAGGAACCTTTCAACATATTCCCAACTTGAAAAATATTTTTCATCTTTTATAATAATATAACATGCAACTCAACCTAGCCAAATATGCTTTTGGAGTCACATCATGCAAATTCTTGGATTCATGGTCACTTATCATGGAATTGAAGTAAATCCTGAGAAAATTAAGGCACCTAAGAATATCATGCCTCAAAAAGCATAAGAAAAGGTGAAAATGTTAAATTGAAGGATAGTTGCTTTATCCTACTTTCTAGAAAAATCAAGAGACATGTCTCTTATTCTTTCAAAGTCATGTGAAAAAGATATTTTCAATTGATGGATGAATTTCAGATGAACTTTGATTAGCTCAGAACATACTAAGCTTTATTACATTTATTATCAAAATCAATGCAAGTAGACACATTGTATCTCTATCTTATGTTTTCCATACACAATAAGTTTGGTCTTGATTAGATAGGAGCAAAATGTTTAACGATGAGTGAATGTTTAACGATGAGTGTACTATGTTAGTTAAACTTTTTCGTAAATAGAAAGTTAATATCTGCTGACTGATAATATAAACCTTGCATTGATATTCTCAACTAAAAAAATTCCTCTATATTTTCAAGCTCACACTATTGGTATCACACAAACCTCCCTTTAAGGGTTACCTCTGAAAAACTATATGCATCATGGAGGCTAATGATGTGGTCCATGGAACAAGGGGAGTTCAATATCCGCCTCTTACTGAAGCCTGATATCAAATCACAAGTGCTTATTGACTTTGTGGAGGAATATACAAGTTTCGCCCCCTATCAAGCCAGTCACTTTCCTTTCAAATTTTTCTTTAAGGACACTGTAAATTGATGGAGCTTCTGGGAATCTGGAGCTAGATCCTGAAGTCTTGCTTGTATTTCTTAAGAAAGACATTTTAGAGTATGGTCTTTCTGTAAAAAAATTCTAGTAACTATTAAATTCCTTGAGTATAAAGATTTTATCACTAGATTAAGAATTTTCATTGATTTTAAGGTTCACGACTTAATAATTTATAATGTTTCCCAACTTATAGCTGCTCAGAAAGAGGGCAACTTTATTGTTTATAATCCACAGCTAGAATAGTATCTTACCCTGGTGAAGTTACTCATTACTCATTTTAAAGACATTAAACAATTCACACAATTCAAAAGAAAATTTCTCAGATCAATGCCTTTTCTAAGATTGCGATTTTGAAAATTAGGGACTCTTACAATAGGAGATGTATTGAAAATAAACTTTTCCCTAGTATTATTGGCCCTTAGGAGATACACTTTATCAAGGAGATGAATGAAATTTTGTGTATGGATTTTCCCATCTCCTTCCTTCATAATGTGACACTTTTTGAAAACACGAATGAAGCCCTCCAGGTCACGATAAAATTATGTTTACTCCAACTGATGTTAACTATATATTGTTAGAAGTTCACTCCGAAATATGTGGTGAACAGTTGGGAGAGAGTTCTTTCGCCCTCAAGATAATGAGGGAGGGATATTACTAGCCAACTATAAACCAACATGTGTTATATTTTACTAAGTAATGTAAAATTTGCCTTTTCATTTTAGTTTTACACACACGTCACTGACAGAACTAATGTCTCTTCAAAGCCCGTGGTTGTTTAACTAATAAGGGTAAATATCCTGGGACCTTTTTCTATGAAAAGTTCATGATTTTGGGAATTAATTACTTAACTAACTAGCCAAAAGTTGAACCCCTTGCCAAAATTATAGAGGCAAATGCCACGCAGTTTATTTGAAAGAAAATGATATTTTATTTTGCCATTCGTGTAAAACTATTACTGATAACAAAACACAATTCACTAGAAAAGTTTTTAATTCTTTTCATAAGGATCTATGTATCCAAATATTACATACATCTGAAGCCTGTGTCTTTAGAAGAATATGCAAACAGAGGTCACCAACCATACCATACTCAAGTAGCTTAAATTTTACCTCGGGAAGGCTAGGAGGCAATGTACAAAAAAACTCCAAATTGTTCTCTAGGTTCCCACCATTTTTTATACTCAAATTGAGAGAAACATCTTATAATCCTTTTTGTTCACATACAAGCAGTTATCCTAATTGATATTGGAATCTTAAACCTCTGAATTTTGGACTTCAATCCTGGGGTGGATGATTAAAAACTTAAACAGAACTCCAACCTTTTACAGAACCAATGAAGTGGCATTTATCAAAGCCTCTTCATAAAATCAGTGGTTAGCGCACAACTTAGATAGAAGGGTAAAACCTTTGCCAATATCCAATGGGGACTTGACCTTATGAAATCTTGAGTCAGCCAAAAAAAGGCTTTCAACATAGTAAACTTTGGCCCCTTTAGCAGAGGTCATACATGTTCACAATTATGATCAAGCCTAGAAATTTCAAGCTAGAAGACCCTAATGGGAAGACATTTACTTAAACATAGAACAAAGAAAATTTTTGCATATATTACCAGTGATTAGCATAGTTGTGCTACCCTAGTTACTATTTTTTCTTTATTTGCGTTAAGTCTTCACTTTGTATCCATGTTTGCTTTCCTTTATATTTTATTTAATTTTCTTTCAAATTTTGATGTACTTCACATTATTTGAGTAGTAAAGTTGTGTTTTCTCCTATACATACAAAACTTTATTTGAATGTAGCTGTGATTGCATTCTTAATAAAATTTAAGATTTCTTTGCAGGCTCTTGCGAACAATGCTCTCTCTAGGAGGCAGTAAAATAAAAAGTAATAAAAAAGTTGACAAACATCATCCTTGAATATAGCTACAATTACATATCGATGAAAAAGCATGGTCTATCTCGAAAGTTCTAAGTGTTCATTAGAGATTACCTTCTGGTTATGATCAATCTCAAAGCAACAATTGAGCGGGATCTTTTAATTATCCTTATGCATTAAGGATTAAAAAAATAATTTAGGTTGTATAGAACAAATGAATAACTCTTAAAAATATTAATCAAGTGATAGTACCTAAACTTTGAGGAGTGTAATAATTTGTAGTGCATAACCAAGAAGATGACTTTTAGAAAGTGGTATGTGTCATTTTACTTAAGAGAAGAGCAACTTATGCCTTTGGAAGTATTATTTGGCAAAGAAAAATGGATTGGTTTTGTGGCTAGCATTGCTTTGACTATTTTTATAGGATAGCACCTAAACTTTACTTTTTACATTTATATCACCCAAATCTATCACATCACATATTTTAAAATATCATTATTATATTGAACCATATAACCATATCATCCTCTTGCAAATATGGTAGCAATTTACAGTTTCACTATTACCTATCATCAGTTCAAAAGTAGTTTGATGGAACCATTGAATCAAATTATCTATTGACCTGCTTTCAAATAAAATTTGAGCTGGTATCTAACTATTAAAAATTGGTATGCCATTAAGGGATTCTTGCAAATTAATCCATCCAAGTAATTCCTAAAATCTTACTTCTTAACTGGGGGTCACATTCTTTTGATTGCATTTACATAAATGAGTGTGTAGAAGTATATGTATAAGTAGATGTGCATATATATTACCCTTAAGAATTTGAAAATAACTAAGGACTTCAGAGAAAAAAATAGTAAGATTCCAAAATGGTGATAATTGGATTTCAATAAAACACAAGAAGTGAGATGTAAGACCAACCATATAAGAGTGTTTTGAAAATTGAAAATCAATCTTTATCTATTAGAAATTAATATAAGCTCATATACAGTCCTTAAGGCTTATCTTGCATGTACAAACAGTTCCACGATAAAAAAAAACAATAATTTATTAAATGGAGAAGATATTAATAATTTTTGCCTACAAAGGTTATTGCTTGAATGAACCTCCAATTCAAAATATTCAAATATAGCAGCCTTCTGATCTAGTCTGTACTCTTTGCACTCAAAATTTGAGCAACTTTTAACGTAAATTACATATCTATGAAATGAATAATTCATTTCAAAGTGAAAATTTAGGAAATAATGTTTAGTATACGTGTTACTCACATATATATTTTCAAAAAAAAATTACATCTATATCACATAAGATTAGTATGTCGGAAAACTCACATATATTTATAAAAAAGTGTATGAAAAATTGCAACCAAACATTATATCCATACCTAATGTTGACACAATTTCAAAATGCGTAGGCAAAATTGAATGCTTGTGTTACCTCAAACTCTTTGACAGGAATACAATATTTTGTCTTGCCTTTGTTGGAGATGTTCCTTCATACAGACTCTTAGGTTGCCCACTTTGAGAGGATACCAAAGTAGAGATGAAGGGACAATTACAGAAAAAAAGAAGCAAAATAGAAATTAATTGTGAGCAACTTTATTTTTTTCCTAAAATAGCTAATGTGTTGCATTGAATGGTTGGATGATGATGGGAGAAATTCGTTGGTTGGATGGGAATAATAGACAAACGAAAATGGTACATGGGAAAAGAAAGAATAGTTGGTTGTCAAGGAATCTCCAACAGCTTGGTTCCAACCTCTGGTTGCAATGTGGGCATTGTCGGCAATTACAAAGGAATCAGCTATCCGGACGACCGACCAATCATTGGGGCAACGTTTATGTTAGGCCTATGGTGTTGGCATAACCAACAACTATTAGAAAACCTAAAATAACAATAGAAATAGAGGATGACAATGGTTTCTTTCGGCCAGTAATCGCTCATGCGAGGATGATAAATGCAGCGTGAAAAAAAGAAAATCGATAGTTATAATGGAGTATTTACATACCGAATGTGAAACATCGCTCTGAATGTTGAGGGCTTCTTGCTTTTCGAATGTCACCATGGACGACTTTGTGGTGGACGCGATCAGCCATGAATCTCATCCAAATGACATTATTTCCATTTCTTTGCATTCTTTGAAATGCGTTGGAGGCCCCCACGACCCCAAATGAAGCCTAAAATAGGTTTTTTTATTTTTCAGCATTTTTAAAATAGTGCTAAAACGGTAAAAAATCCAAACACTAACTTTTTTTGTCATGTTTGAAAATTTTAAAACGCCAGTTTTTGAACTTTTGCTTTAAAACGGAATTCATTAAACAATGAAGCATTTACAAACCAGCCCTAAGTATCAACATAAAAGTTTAAAGATTATGGTGTTGTACCGAATCTTGTTGAAATCATGTAAACAAAAATGGATGAAAACTCTCAACATACTAAAAGGCAGTAATTAACAACAACAACAAATCATCGCATTGAAAGACAAAAATAACCAGGAGATTTCCAAGGAGATTGTAAAGGCCCACCTTCATGCAATCCTTGTAACTATTCACTTGTTTGTTTTCTTTTTTTTTCCTCCTCTATTACATAATTTGCTAAAATTATAAGCTAGCTTAAACCACCTAGGATTCAGATCTATTAAGCTTCAAGTAGGCCAAGAATTAGGCTAAGCTTAGAGCTCAACACCCAAATATTGAAATTTCTCCAAAACTCATTAAATTGCCCACTTGCAAATTTTATTGGTCCAACCCTCCTCTAATCAACCAAGGGTTCCTGCCATAAAAACTTGTAAATAATGCTTAAAATCTAAAACTCTTTTAATATTATATAATCGCACCATGTACCTAATTCTGTAACACAATATTTGATTCTCACTTCTACACAGGAAATGGTATAACACAGGCATCTTGAGATCTTATACTTGATGTTGAAATTCTATCTTACCTGCAATGAGATTCCAGTATGTTTTTACAGATAACCTTAAATTGGCATGCATACAGTTTGTGCAGCTACAAAGTACTTAGAGGGGATTCAAATCCCTTCCATCCAGCCGTTGCCCGCCAAAATGAACGCAATAGTTAAGAAATTACGCTCTCAAACTCACTTGTCACCATGAACCGTCACTTTTGTTGCTTTTCGCTTTTGAATTTCCAATCACGAATCGCTTCAAACTCTTACCTTTCTTCTCATCTCCTACCTTCTCAATCTACCAGAAACCCAAAATCACGTCCAAATTATCATCTTTCCTCCTTAATGCCACTTGAACAGATCAATAGATTCAATTTCAACAATAAAAAACCCCAGCAAGAGCCCAGCCACGTGTACAATGATATTTTCCACTACTACCATGGCTCTTGCAATCCCGGTGATGCCCAAAGCCTCCACCTTCAGCTTATCAAGAAAGTTCCTCAAGATTTGTTCCTATCGAACAGTTTGGTCAATCTATATGCAAAGACAGGGTATCTAGACTATGCACAACAAGTGTTTGATGAGATGCCTGAGAGGAACAGTGTTTCCTGGACATGCTTGATTGCAGGATATTCCCAGCAGGCATTGCCTGAGAAAGCCTTGCAACTTTTCAAATCAATGTACTCAACTGGGGTAGTACCAACACAGTTTACTTTTGGTAGTATTATTCGAGCTTGTCAGGACTTGGACTCTCATACGTCAAGTCTTGGCAAACAGATTCATGCCATGGTTATGAAAAGCAAGTATTCACTCGACACTGTGGTGTT
Source organism: Phalaenopsis aphrodite (assembly GCA_003013225.1). Lineage (NCBI taxonomy): Eukaryota > Viridiplantae > Streptophyta > Magnoliopsida > Asparagales > Orchidaceae > Phalaenopsis > Phalaenopsis aphrodite. Next base: position 537,568 of record NEWO01000331.1, on the reverse strand, counting down.
GAATTCATTGATATCAATGTATGGAAGCTGCCTTTTTGAACCAAAAAGATATGCAGATGAAGTGTTCAATGGCATACCAGTAAAAAATGCTATGTCATGGAATTCAATCATATCTGTGCATGCTCAGAGGGGAGATGCTGCTTCTGCTTTTGACTATTTCTCGAGGATGCAGTCAAGATTGGGTTCTAGCTTCGAGCCAAATGAATATACATTTGGGAGCTTGATAGCAGTTAGTTATGCTAGTTCTTCATTCAGTATGGTGTCTTTTAACTCTTACTTAATTAAACAGATATTATCAAGAGTTTCAAAGTCCGGCCTTTTGTGTGATCTATATGTTGGTAGTGCTATGGTTAGTGCATTTTCAAGATACGGCATGTTTGACATTGCTAGAAAAGTCTTGCTCGAGTTGAGTAATAGGAATTCAGTTTCTGTCAATGGTTTGATGCTTGGACTTATCAAGCAAAATCATGGAGAAGAGGCAACAGAAGTTTTCCGGGAGGCAGGAGATCTGGTTATGAAAAATTGTGATTCTCAAGTTGTTCTTCTAAGTGCAATGGCCGAATTTGTGAACTTGGAAGAAGGGAAAAGAAAAGGGAGTGAGATACATGGTCTTGTAATTAGAAATGGCCTCATTGATTGTAAGATTAATGTGTGCAATGGACTTGTTAACATGTATTCTAAATGCGGCGCTGTAAACAAAGCTCTCAGGGTTTTTAAATGCATGAGCAGTCAAGATCAGGTGTCATGGAATTCTATAATCTCTGGTCTTGATCAGAATGGAATTTTTGAGGAGGCACTACAATATTTTAATGATATGATGAGAGCCGGTTTTATGCCTTCAAATTTCTCCATAATTAGTTCACTAAGTTCTAGTGCAAGCTTGAAATTTTTAGGATTCGGTTCACAAGTGCATTGTGTTGCATCAAAAATAGGACTTGATAAAGATATTTCTGTTTCGAATTCACTCATAGCAATGTATGGAGAATCTTTAAGTATACCCGAATGCTGGAAAATCTTTTTTTCAATGCCTGACTATGATCAAATTTCTTGGAATTCTATGCTTGGAATACTAGCCAGTTCTGAGGCATCCTTGGAGGAATCACTTATGCTCTTTTTGGATATGATGCAGAACGGATGGAGACCAAATAGAGTGACATTTGTTAACCTTATTGCAGCTTTAACTCCATGTTCTGCTCTTGAATTCGGGAAGGAGCTGCATTGTTTAGCTGAGAAGTGTGGGATGTCTGATGACACTGCTGTGGAGAATGCATTTCTATCTCTCTATTCTAAATCAGGGGACATGGAATCTACTGAATGCCTCTTTGCCCAAATGTTTTACAGGAGGGATGATGTGTCGTGGAATACCATGGTTGCTGGTTATGTTCATAATGGACTCTTATCAAAGGCCATGGATCTTGTTTGGCTTATGATACATACCGACCAAAAACTGGATTGCTGCACCTTCACCACTGTTCTAAGCGCATGCTCCTCTGTGGCGGCATTGGAGAGAGGTATGCAAATCCATGCTTTTGGAATAAGAGCTAAATTGGAATCTGATGTTGTCGTTGAGAGTGCACTTGTTGACATGTACTCCAAATGTGGACGAATAGACTATGCCTCAAAGGTTTTCAACTTCATGCCTCTGAAAAATGAATACTCATGGAATGCTATGATTTCCGGTTATGCTCGACATGGGCAAGGCGTAAAGGCTTTAGAGCTATTCAGAATGATGCAGGATAGTAACCTGCAACCAGATCATGTCACCTTTGTTGGTGTTCTTTCTGCCTGCAGCCATACTGGTTTAGTGGAACAAGGCCTAGATTTTTTTGATTCCATGAGCAAGAAATACAGTTTGATTCCTCGAATCGAGCATTATTCATGTGTGGTGGATCTTTTGGGTCGAGCAGGTGAGATTGACAAGATGGAAAAGTTTTTAAAAGCTATGAAAATTGCCCCTAATAGTCTCATATGGAGGACAGTGCTGGGGGCTTGTTGCAGATTAAAAGTTGGAACAAAGACAAACTTATTCAAGCATGCATCGGAAATGCTTCTTGAACTGGAACCTCATAATCCAGGGACTTATGTTCTTATTTCTAATCTTTATGCTTCCAAAGGGAGATGGGAAGGTGCGGCAAAAGCAAGGGTCTCATTGAGGGGTGCTCAAGTGAAGAAAGAAGCTGGTTGTAGCTGGGTCACTCTCAGGGATGGTGTGCATGTATTTCGATCTGGAGATAGGACACACCCGGATATGGAGAAGATACATGACAAGCTACATTTCTTGAAACAAAAAATGAAGGAAATAGGTTATGTTCCTCAAACTGAGCTTGCTTGGTATGACATTGAAGCAGAGAGCAAGGAAGAGCTGCTCAGCTACCATAGTGAGAAGCTTGCACTTGCATTTGTTCTCACTAGATCTTTAGGGGTGCCTATAAGGATCATGAAAAACCTTAGAGTTTGTGGTGATTGCCACTTGGCATTTTGCTACATTTCTAAGGTCATTGGACGACAAATAATTTTACGGGATTATAATCGGTTTCATCACTTCGAAGATGGAACGTGTTCCTGTGGGGATTTCTGGTGAATGATCATAGCTTGTTTGCTTTGGACTTCACAAATTTACTGATCTAATAGATGCTTCTGAAGAGGGCAGAATAAAATTTTTGTTGCATTTCTGAAATTATCCTAAAATAACTTAAAAACAGATTTCAGCAAATGGCAGGAATTCATGATTGAATGCTGGGTAATTGCATCACTTGAATGGTACTCGATGAGTCATTTTCAGTTTGTTTTAGACACTGATAGTGATCCGACACTTGGAATGATATCTCCAAGTAAGCATTGCAAATGCAGAGTTTGGTGCAGTACAATTCAGATGATCCTCAGATTAGGACTTCTTTTTAATGTCACATTTTATTCAGACCTGGATTGTTTTAACATCAGTTTACAGGGGAAAATTCTGCTTCAATTGGGTATTTTAAAGTAGTTTTTTTAGTAAATTTGAAGCTTCAACAACTTCGTCTTTGACATCAGAGGCAATATCATTCAACCAAAGAGCATAATATCTTACGCAATGGACTTGGTGATCATAATGCGCCTTGATTTTCTTACAAGTAAAAGGGTTTTTTGGCATAAAGAAGTTCGAGCATCTTCCAAATATTGTATTCCCTCTTCTCCCAGCCTAAAGCATCCATTCTTAAGCTAATCTAAATTCTAGATTCGAGTAAGTATCCATTTCTATTTGTTATTAGCAACATTTTGGATTGTTTAATTGCATCACTCTTTCTATGCAGTAAGATGTTTGCTATCATAGATATAATTTTTTTTTTCAGTTGGCAGCTTGTTAGCAGATTCTCACAACTGATAGAATAAGCATAAAATTTATAAGACATTTCCGTTGACTAATTCCCTCCCTCAAAAAAATTACAAACTATTTCCTCCTGAGAAAAGGAGGATTCTCAGATAGCTCTTTGACCAACTAAAAGAACCAATGAGCATTCATCAATCATTTTTCTGTAACTTTGCTTTAAGATTTATTCCATCTGCATTGAACTGGAACCATACAACCTCTATCGCTATGGTCAGAATGCAAGGTAAATCACTGAGTTCACGTTTAATCTGGTACTTAATGGTCTCCGACTTTGTGAGACAACAATCCTTGAGCAAAACTCTGACCATATCAGATACTAGCTTCTGGAGAACAAACTCCAGAGGTTATCCAAACCAGAATTTAGTTAGGGTATATGTTAACAATGATAGATTTATTTTGAGATAAAAAATTAATTGATTATTTATATATAGCATTCATCACAATTTAACTTAAAAGAGTTTCACATACATCATGATCATATTTTGATCAATTTTTTACCTAATTTTATTCCCGCCTTCTGTAACCAGAAGCAAGGAATAAACAGTCGAATAATTGGTCTAAAATGTTTGGGAAATGGAGAATGATAAAATCAAATCATATATAATGAACAAGGACAAAAGCAACTGCAATAAAAAGCAATAAAACCTAAGCAACCAGTACGACGACGATAACAACAACAACAACAAAGCCTTAATCCCACTACGTGGGGTTGGCTACATGAATCCTTTTTCTCCATTACGTCCTATTTAGTGTTATATTTTCATTTAGTTCTAATAAATTAAGATTATTTTTAATACAATAAGCCCAAGTCTTCCTAGGTCTACCTCTGCCTTTTTTAACATAAGTCCAATCTAAAACATCTACTCTCTTATTTGGATCATCAGATGGTCGACGCTTAATGTGACCAAACCATCTAAGATGACTTTCTCTAATTTTGTTCGTCATAGGAGCTACACCAACTCTATCACGGATAAAATCATCTCGCATGTTGTCTCTAAGCGTAAAGCCACTCATCCACCTAATCGCTCTCATCTCGGCAACACTTAACTTAGTATTATGCTTCTCTTTTAGAGGCCAGCATTCAGCGTCAACATGCATTGTATGTCTCACCACCATCTTATAAAATTTTCCTTTCAGTCTAAGCGTTACTTTTCTATCACACAAAAGGCCTGAAGCATTCCTCCATTTCATCCAACCAACTTGAATTCTACTATTAACATCCCCATCTATATCACCATCGCTTTGAGCAACAGACGCGAGATATCTAAATCATTCACACCTTTTAATAATTTGATCACCCAAAGTTACACTTCTGTCACTAGAGCTACTACCACTAAAATTACACTCCATGTATTCAGTTTTAGTTCTACTGAAATGAAGGCCTTTAGACTCCAATGTAGACCTCCATAAATCAAGTTTTTTCAAGGCTTTTTCTCTCGTCTTATCCACGAGAAGGATATCATCAGCAAAAAGCATACACCATGGTACATCCTCCTGTAAATGTCAAGTAAGATAACTAGAGCAAAAAGCATACACCAAAGATTTCGATTTAGTTGAACAAAATTGAAATCCTGACGGTTGATAAATGCGGGTTTGAGTTAAAAAGATGCCATGAAGAACAATTACAGAACAAAAAAAGGGGAAATATGGGTGGGGGGGGGGGAGGGAAAAAATAGTATTCTTTCCATCCTTTTATTGCAACCATAAACCCCAAAAACCTAGAAGACATGCCCTAATGAATAACACACTGGCTTCTTCTGGCCTATTTCTGCTCCAGATCATCCTCGGAAAGGCCATTATCACTGCAAAATGAGGCAATTTTGCATTATCACATGCTGACATAGCTAATATCATATACCACTATTGAGGTACACAAGTGGCTTGCAAGCATTCAATGTAGTGCAAAACAATTAACAGAATCATTAATCTCTTTGTAACAATCTAAGATGATGATTCAAAACTGCTCCACACTATAATGCTGAATACAAAAATAAATCTTAGCATACATAGTTATGTTAGGATATGGAATGTGCATATGGAGTCAATATTTAAATTTAATGCAAGGAAAATGAAATAAAAACATAATGACCAACATTATATGTTACCTTATTTGCATATGACTCAAAATTATAGGACCAACAAATGGAACATGCAAATCAATTAAAACGCCGATTATTAACTTGTGCCTACTTTTTTTTTTTGGTTCAAATCAAATAATCATGATTTCTACGAAAGAAACAGGCCACTAAAATTTAACAATGAGCTTACAACACAAAAAGGAGATAAAATGAGAACTAATCAAAGGCCGATGTATATATAAGTCAAAAGTTTTGCGATGCTATGTTTTCGAATGTGAGATGGTTAGGATGCTGGAGGTTAGAATTTACTTCATTAGTTGCATTTGTGGTTTAATTATAAAACATAATTGTTATATTTTTGCATGGAATTTAGATGTTTGGCTCAGCAAGTTTTGCGCTTGACATTAATGAATAGAAATGGCATACCTGAGCTCAAATTCTTGTATCTTATTAAATTCTTTACCACATGTATCTGACCATTGAACTTTTCTCCTTCCAGTAAAATAGGATATGTTGCTTTGAACCTCATCCATGAAGTTGCGTGCAGCATCATCTTTACCAATCATAACAACGCTATTTATATACTACTTCTTAAGGCCGCTCTTGAGCCATCCCTTCCTTTCATTATGCTTGGATGAGACTGATTGTGAAGACGGCTCTATCTGAAAAATTTTCTATTGATATTTCTGAATGGCGAAAAGGATCTGACTAATGATACAATGATCCATCATCACAGGAAGATCCACACCCAAAACAGGTGAAGGAAGAGCAACCATGTGGAACTTCATCTTTCAATGAGGTCAACTTTAAATCATTACCCAAATCTTGATGAATTTATCGATATTGCTTCCAAGGTGAAATTTTCATATTACTTTTTTCATTTCTTACGTACAAGAAGCAGAAGGGAAAGATCACTACTTTATCCTGATGCTGAAGTGTAAAAGAAACCTCCTCCTTCCACTGCAAACAACATTACCTCAGCTCATAAAATCTCTTCTAACCTGGACTGTAAGTAAACTGCATCTCTTGAAGCCTTCAAGCCAAGAAAGATAACATTTATACTTCCATATTGTTACAATGAGCTACTAAAGGAAAACAACAATACTATGTCAGTTAACTCTCGCAGGCATAAAGAATTTTATAAAGTTCATAGCAGTGCAGAAGGCTGTGAAGGTAGAGTTACTTTCACATGTAAGGTGAGTTTTAGGGGCTGTTCGGTAACTTACATAATTTAACTGAAGTAGATATTAGTAAATCTTGTATATTTAGGTTTAGTAAAATCTTAAAATTTGCTCAATCTCAAAACTATTTGTCATGACAGATGTTAAAAGTTTTGATAGATGTTAAAGTCAGGTTAAATCCTACAGTAGCAACTTATGTTGAGATTTAAGTTTGTTAACCTAAAGTAGTATTCAAATAATAATTTTTTATGAAAAGGTAATTAAATGATAATATCTATTTAGTTAATTTACATAAAAATAAAATTAATTTCATAAAGATTTATTTGTCCTATATTAGTTATAATTAAATTAATTAAATTATAAATTGCTTAAGTTAATATATCAATTTAATATTACTAGTATTTTATTAAATCACATCAAAATAATTTTTATTTAATTAAATTAGGTAAAAATAATATTAGTTAGCTAATATTAATTAGTGAGACTTATATAAATTTCCAGGATCATTTATTTAATAATGGTGTAATGAAAAGGGACTTCTAGAATTTCTGTCTTTACCTTTAGTGCATTTCAAAGTGAAAACCTTTTTAATATCACCATAGATCTTCTGAAATGGAGATCTAACATTATTGAAAATAATATTATTCCTTTCAATCCATATATAATATGCAACACATTGATTGGCTAGTTGAAAAATGTTTATATCAAAACTTATCTGAATTATTCTCTGCATGAGTCAAAGCTTGGAGAATATCTCAATTCACCAAAAAGAAAGATCCATTTCGAATAGTGGATCTAAAAATGATCATTGAAATAGGGCATTTAAAGAAGAGATTTGAGTGAGTTTCATCTGCATTATCACTGAGCTGACACTTTTTATCAACCATAATCTCCTATTCTATAAGCTTATCTCTAGTACTAAAGGCCATGAAGTACCACTTTTCAGTTGAAAGAAGATTTAGTAAATTAATCTTTATTCCAGATGAATTTTTACCGACCCATATCATTAAAACTATTATAATGCTTCAAGTATAAATCGTTAGATTTTAATATTTGTTTGCCAATACAATTTAGAGATAAACAATGGAAGCTTAAAATAATATTAACAATTGTAGTAAGAAATTTCAAACTCCTTTGATTGGTAGGATTAGGAAGATTCCAATGCTCAATGACAATGATGTCAGCCGATTTAGCAATTGTAGTATTTTGAATAATTTTTTAAGTTTTACCACCAACATATCAAAATTTGACTTACCATGAATCCAGAAGTTCCAAAAAAGAGAAAGATTTGAGTTACTATTCATTTAAAATGACTTTTTTTCCTTAAAATTTTTTGGCAATATTTTTGACATTTTTCCAAAAAGAGGATTGATTGGAAATATATTCGTTCAACAAGAAGCCATAAAGATTGTGAAAATAGGATAGATTTGAGTTGTTGTTATAAAGTCTGTTAATGATCTTAGGTCTTTCTAATATAATCCATCATTTCCAAAAATAAACCATTTTTAGGTCTTGGTAAGGTGGTTGTATGCAAAGATATATTGTTGGTCTTCCTGTCCATATCACCATGATATTGGAACTTTGATATCAAGGAGTTGATTCTCTTGATGTTACTTTTCATAATGATTGTAGATCTTAACCAGTAGTTCAGAAAATTTCACATGGTGAACCTAATAAATTGCAGTCTTCCCAAAAAGGAAAGAAATAGATTGTAGTCTCCCCAAACAAGAAGAAATTTTGCTTCCAACCAGATAAAAAATTGATGAGTGTGTTCATTATGTGGCTAGAATCTGTAGATTTAAGCTTTCTTTGGGATATGACGACTTCAAGATATTTCCATGGAAGGATTATCATCAACACTTCATGTGAAGAAAATAGGTGATTTTGTGGGTTTCAAACTTAAACTTGAAGTATTGCCAAAAGGTGTTAGAACTTAATCCTGAGATTATTATCAACACTTTTTATGAAGCAAATGGATTTTATAATTTGACTCTAGATAATTCATGTTTACATTCTAATTAAATGTTGTAAAAACCAAAAGTTGCAAGGCAAAGGGAAAGTACCTATTTTGATACAAGAGAAATTGAATTGCTTGAGAATTGATCATATTTTCATTATTTTAATATAATAGAAAGAAACCAAGACACATTATTGCTAAATTTTGAATATTTCATTACATATTTGAGACAACTATATTACAACTTTAGATTCAGAATTCGTCAAACTTAATAATGACATATTTTAAGTGCCAAATTTATTAATTTCCTTTCAGAAACCATCAAATGGCATAAAGTCCGCTTCATGAATTATGAGTATTTGTTAGTTTCATATAGTAAATTTTTTAATTAGATAATCTACAACGAGAATTGGAAATAACCTTATTATAGCCTCTGAATTTAGTAAATCAATTGCAGGGATGTGAATACAAAATTTGAAATTCATGGCTAGGTAGTTGAGACCATAGGTTGTGATATCTTGTTTTGTTTGTTTTCATTATATTTTCATTTCTTTGTTTTCTTTTTTTTATTATTTGTACATAAGAATCGTGTTTGTGCTAATCTTAAAAAGATTCAACGGTCCAGAAGAGAAGAGCACGACAAACTCAAATCCACTGTATGGTGGTTGCAAGTCCCACCTAACCAAATGAGCCAAGTTAACTAGGCTAAAAAAAACCAAGCCAAAAGACAAATAAGAAGACGATCGGGTACTCCAAGTGTAGGCCACTCGACTAGAAACGAGACAAGAAAGCATCGAGCCATCCACTACAGGGAAGCCAACTCGATGCAATAGCTTAACCCACAGTGGAGTCGACCCAATGGGAAATCCAATTCCGCAAAGTTACTCCAACCATCTTGTGAGGACCTGAAGACTTCCCACTAGGGTTCGAAGATGATTAACCAGGATGGATCAGTCGATCGAGCTGACCCCCGTCGATCTGAATCAACTAAGCTTAGTCGGTCGAGCCAAAAGGCAGCCGGATGATAAGTTCATGCTTGTAAAATACCAAAAATACCCTAGTGCAGACCACTTTCAAATGGGAGTAAGAATGATTTATCATTATTGTACTACCTCCTCTGTAAATAGAGAAAACATTTTATCAAAATTTAACACTATTGAACACTATTCATTACTCTTCATCTCTCTATTTCTCTCTCTTTTCTCATTTACACTCTATTCCTTAAGTGTAATTTATATACAATCTCAGATTTAACATTCTAAAAGGTGTGGTGAGCGTGGATCATACTACGAACTAGAATAAGAGCAATGCAAGAAAAAAAGTCTCACAACAGGGAGATCGATGACAACATGGAATGTATTAGAGAATTTGTGGTCCAGCAGATCTAATATATAAAGGATCAGATTTTAAAAATGCTTAGAGGTACGTTGAGTTGGGAGCAGGATCAGTAAACCCAATAGGACGCTCAGACACTTAATGATAAAAGAGTTCCGCCGAACTTAGAAAGAGAATATGAAACCCAGTATCTTGACAGTGCTAGATCGGCACCGATCGATATGCATCGGGCTCGATGTACTGAAGCGCCACGCTAACTAAAGAATGTATTCTTCTATTAGATCTCCGATGTCGAGCCATCGGGACGACTCAAAATTTCAATACTTGAATCTTATAAGGGATGGACGGACTTGACTGATTCCATTGCTTTCTTCATGTTGACTATTTCTTCTCAAAATCAATAACCTATTGAAGTGTCAACTCTTATTCACCAAAATCAATGACGTACTGAAGTACCAACTCTTACTCACCACATTGAGAGACTTGACTCTCAGACGGTTCAACAAATTGTCGAGAAGAGTAATCACATTGTTTGTAAACTTCACAAGCGAATTTTTTTTGCAAAGTTTGCGAGTGCTTAGAAATCTTAGAAGAGTTCGCAGACTCTCCTGCAACTTTTGCTAGGGACATCATGACCCTCTGTGACTTTGTCACTCACAGAAGAAAATGTTAGAGGTTTGGGATTTATGACCCATGATTGCTCGTGTGGTCCTCACACAAGGATTAAAGAAAGGACATTTTTCGTTACACGTTGAGATTATAGCGACCAAAGACTTTAGCCAAGCTTGTTGAAACTAGGCAAAAACTATATGTCGACAGAATAGTATAACTCATTCTCTGCTTCATTCAAAATCGAGCAAGCTAATCACCATCCACCAAAGAGAACGGCCCATAGAGAAGCGTGGAAGTCGAGACACAATCCTTGCCCTCCATCCCAAGCTCTCTTCGAAGATTCCCAAAGACCATCGAATAACAGGGCAACTGGGAGACAACTGAGGAACATGGTGAGGTGTGTCATCTTTCGCCAGATGAAGGAAATGCGCTCATGGTTTGACAAGTCTTACAGACTGAGGATGATTTGCAGTGACTTCGTTACAATATATTCTACACTTGTTGCACCGTGAATAAGAATGTATGCAGTCTCATCATTGATGGAGGGAGTAGTAATAAGGTAGCATTTACACAAATGGTAAATAAATTGTGGCTCAAGACTTAGAGACACTTTCAGCCATATCCCTGAGGTGGCTGAAAAAGGAGAACATGGTCAGCATTGACAGGAGGTACCTATTAGAGTTTTCGATTAGGAGCCAATTGCATGATCAAGTGTAGTGTGATGTCCTCATAGATGTTTGCCACCTATTATTGGGGAGACCGTGACAATTTATTGTAGAACTCAACATGACGGATTTAGAGACATCTACTCGATCATGGATGGGAAGTACATTGTCCTTCTTGATTCTGCAAAGCCCAAGATAACATGTGTCATTGCCAGCAGAGCAGCATCGATGGGGCCAGTTTTATAGACGATAGTAGATGATGGAGGAACTAAGGCCCCAGCTCCAGATATGAGACTATCACAATAGAGAGTATTTCAGGATATCACAATCAATACCTTACCACCATGACCACTGTTTGGGGAGGTTCAGATTACCCTCACTTCGAATCAGGTTGAACTGGCCATGGATTACTTTGGGAGTATTCAACAGCATAGACTAGACAAGCAAGGTCAATTTAGTTCAGTAATGGACCCCCATGAGAGCGAATCGATATGGATGCATGCTAGCAAGTAGAGGAAAATCCTTAGGTGCTTTGGGAGGCAGTACAGTCGACACTGACAGGTGCTGCTAGGATTTCACACGAGGAACTAGAAGGTTCGATGAATGAATTCAAAGCTCCCCCAACCCCGGGCGATTGATGTTGGGCTTACCTGCAGTAGGCCCTACCTCCGGTGGAAGGGTTGAACCAACCAGTTTAGCTAGGAAGACTAGGGTTAGCCGACCGGCTTAGGGTGATTTGTCGCAAGGGGAGGGACCTCCCCTTTTATTCAAGCTATTATTATATATATGATGTTAGCATGCTTAGGGTTGGTTTTTTGGTCTTTATGATTTTAGATTTCTATCCAGCTCACTGTCGTCAGCTGTCTTCTCTTCTAGAATTGTATCCAAAAGCGAGAATGTGATTCGATTGCAACTCGTACATGGTGGTCGTCTTCTCTTTGGGTTTGTGGGGTTTGTTCTTTTTTTTTTCTCTTTTATGGGTTTATTTCTTTTTTTATTTTCTCCCTTCTTTTTCCCCTCCCCCCCCCCCCCGGTCTGCTGCCACCCAACCACCATCACTGCTCTCCCCTGCTGCCACCCAACCACCATCACTGCTCTCCCCTGCTGCCATCTTTCAGCCGCTCACTCTGCTGCATGACTTTCCACCCACCTAACTTGCAATTGCAAGTCAGCCCAGCTTCCTGCAAGTTACCGTAACACCTGCCTCCTCTGCAGGTTACTAATAAACCCTTTACCCTCCCACTGTAACTCAACTATTCCTCCTTCCTCCCTACTGATACTCATTCCCAACCAGCCTTCCACCACCTATCCTGCTCCTTCCCTCCTGTAACTGCCAACAACCTTCCACCAAATTCATCCATCCATCTCTCAGCTGCCTCATCCAACCCCTAACCTCTCTTTCTCTGCCCTCACAACACCCATCCCTTCCTTTCTGCTATCTAGCGACCACCTTAACCATAGCCCTAGTTTGGGTCTATGTTTGTGCCCCTAGTTTTTATTTTCTATTGTCGTGTGTTTTAGTTGTAACCCTTTTTTATTTTGGCGAACTCCAGTATCACCGGCGCAACACACATAGACTTGAAAGAAACCTTTAAAATATAAAAAAAAGTTTGCTTTGAAACTTAATCCACTTGGATGTACATTTGGCACAACAACAGGAAATTTCTTGGGTTGCCTTTTGACCCTTGATGGAATTAAAGAAAATCTAAAAAAAGTTCAAGTATTGATGAAAATGCCATCCCTTGAAACACTAAGGAAGTTAAAAAATTGATCGATTAAATCACAGGGCTTAGTAGCTTTATCTCAAAGTCAGACAACAAGTGCACTACTTTCTACAATACCTTACGACAAGCAATAAGCTTCAGTTGGTTGGGTGAATGTGATCAAGCATTCAAGAAATTGAAGGGCTCCCTAGCATCACCACCACTTTAAAACCCAAAGCTGAATGAGAGCTTTCCCTGTACTTAGGAGTCAGACCCGACACCATTAACTTATAGTTTTAGTCTGGGAGGAGCAAGAGAAGCAATTCTCAATCTACTATATCAGTCGATTCCACGGGAAGCAGAGCTATGGTATCCAATTATAAAATATTAACATTCTCTCTCAATTTTTCTACCCACAGGCTCCACCCGTACTTTTAAACGCTTCTGAGCAGAATCATCACTGACCATCAGCTTAAGCCAGTCCTTACCAGATCGGAACACTCCGGTCAGCTTCTCAAATGAGTGGTAGAACTCTACAAATTTGATCCCTCTTACTTGCTCTAAACCTTCATCAAGGCTTAAGCCATAGAAACTTCTTAGCCGACTTCTTCAAGTCGAGTGAGCCCAACAACGAAACGGCGATCGAGCCATATCTAGATCCTATATATCGACGGAGCATCTAGTCACGCCAAGGCAAGACTCGGTCTTACTCTAACAAAATTGACTGGGGATCATTTATACCACTCGATAGAAGTGAAATTTGAACTCACCAATAATCAAGCCAAGTATGAAGCCCTAATAGCCGTTCCACAGTTCACTTATGAGATGGGAGTGTTGTACCTCTTGAAAACATCGAACTCACAATTAGTGTTCAATCAAATAAATGGGCATTTTGAAGTTAGATACGAGATGATGATCAGATATCTCAGTAAGGCAAAAGAAGACATTAGGAAAATTTAAAGGCTTCAAAATCAATTATATCTCCCTAGAAGATAATGAGGTGGTCGACCTCTTATCTATGTGCATCTAGGGGAAGGAACATCTCAGAGACTCAACCAACCAATAATCGAAGAAGTCGAAATAATGGAGATAAAAATCTAGGGAACAAAGAGTTGATTAGACTTGTGCATCTTGCTTCTTAAGATTGGAAGCATTGTCGAGAAGCTAACCAACCCTAAGCACTTCAAGATCAAACCAGACTAGTATTTGCTAATCGAAAAAATAATTTTTCAAAGGTCAAACACATCACTTTACTCAAGTTACGTCAAGGAGAATGAAAGGTAAGAAATATAGATAGAAGTATATTTTGGCGAATGCGAGAGCTATTTCAGAGAAAAAGCGTTGTCTTACAAGATAGCAAGTCAATTTTACTTCTGGCTGACCTTACATAAGGATTGCGAGCAAATTGCAAGAAGGTGAGAGTAGTGCCTGATACTTACACCAATGCAACACCAATTGTTCGACAAACTGCAGTCAATCGTCAACCTGTGATTGTTCGCAAACTGAGGACTCGATATCCTTATGCTATTTCTCTAGTCATGCGGATAACAAAAGTTCTCATTGTGGTGGATTACTTATCTTAGTGGGTTGAGGAGAAGGGCCAACTCAAAACACTACTGAGGTGGTTCGGAACATCATCCAGTTGGATCTGATTTGTCGATATGGTTTGCCACACTCTATCATCATGGGCAACATGACGCAATTTGTTGATCAAGGAGTGAAAGAATTTTGCTTTAAACTGAAGTTTGCATCTGTCTATCACCCGCAGATAAATGGACAATCTAAAGCCACAAACAATTTCATATGAAATCTATTGAGAATGAAGGTCGAGGGAGCCAAAAGAAGCTGGGCTAAATTTTTACCATCTGTTTTATGGGTGATTCAGATGACTCCTTCCACCTCAAACGAACAATCCCTATTCATATTGTTACACATGATCATATTAAATCTTTTGAGAAATAAGGTCGAGGGAGCCAAAGGAAGCTAAGCTGAAGTCTTACAATCCATTTTATGGGCAATTTAGATTACTCTTTTCATCATGGCCAAACAACCCATTTTATTGCGATAGCAGCCTTCGTGTATAAAGAGACAGATATGATTGTGCTGCAAGAGGAAAATAACAAAGAAATAGAACTCGCACTTTTCTTGGCGGAAGAAAGATAAGCTGATTTAGCCCTTAAGCATGATGAAGTAAAAAGAGTGGCTCAGTATTACAAGAAGCATGTTAGGGAAATAATATTTATTGTCAGAGACCTTGTGCTGAAGAATGTCGGCCCAATGACATAGGCAAGAGGTAGATAAACTCGATCGGACGTGGATCAGACCATTCGACATTTTGAAACGAGTAACTCTTGAAGCCTACAAACTAAAGATATATACGAAAAAGGAGGTGCCCTACATGTGGAGAGGAGATGACCTAAAAATGCTTTATTGATAAGCTATGCGGCTGTAACAATAAAATTATAATAAATTATCAGTTTTCCTTATTTTTACTCATTAAATTTGCACAATACATGTGGAAGTTTTTGAACAATGCGTGATCTTAGGCCCAACCGATACTCGGGAAACTCAACTGTAGTTCATGTAGGAAAAATTCAAATCTGACCGAACTGATAGTCGAGGAACTATAAACTTTACATACCAACTTGAGCTCTTATTGTATTTGTCTTATTTATTGTCTTTAGGTTGGGTTGAGTGAAAATTGCTTAAAATTATGAGTGAGAGAGATTATTTGATTGTACTATTTTATTTTTTTCATTATTGTAGTCTCATTGTATTTGGGATAGAGCCTGCTTGGTGTAGGAAAGCTTGGTGGTTAGGGTTACACTTGCCTGGTCTAGGAAAATACAAGAGAGTGGTTGTAATCTTCATTTAATTAGTGGAATTCCTTATCATGAGTGACTAGGAGTGAATGTAGGCCAGCGTAAAAATCTTGTCTCCTTTGTTTTCTTTATGCATTGTTTTATTTGTTTTGTTATTTTTATTTATTTTAATTATAAATATTGAAAACTTTATAATTTAATTTTTCAACAAAATTAAAAATCAAGATTTTTGAATTATGAAAGGGAAAAATTATTTTTACCTAATTCACCCCCCTCTTGGGTGACATAGCATATAACAAGGACGAATCAATAGATTGAACCCTACCAACCATGTTCAGTTGACCAAGCTGACTCCATTGATCTAAATCAATCAAGCTCAGCTTGTCGAGCCAAAAGACTACCATATATTAAACTCATCCTTGTAAAATATCAAAAATATCAAATGGGTGTAAAAATGTAATATTACTATTGTACTATCTTCTCTATAAATAGAGATATTATTTTATGAAGAATTAACACTATTGAACACTATTCATTATTATTATTATTATTATTATTATTATTATTATTATTATTATTATTATTATTATTATTATTATATATATATATATATATATATATATATATATATATATATATATATATGTATACACACACACATAGATATCTTCTCGGTTCTATTTTTTTGGTGTGATTCACGACCCATATTTATTTTGTTTTTATAAATGAAAATATCTTTAGATAGTCTCTTTTTTTTCTTTTGGTTGTAGAAACTTTGGACAGAAAGCATATTTGGCTATGGAGACAAAAAACAAAAGAGTATGCTTCATTCACAAGAATTGTTTAGAATTGTTTCCAAAAGAACTAAAAGCAACTGCATTGTCATTTTTGTTATTTCAGAAAACATGTAGTTTTTTTTTCTTGACAAAGATAAAAACAAAAAAGTATACAAATTTCTTAAATCAGTTAACAGAAAAATAAGATAAAATCAAATATGGATTCGCTTATTCGGTTTTTAATATGCTTTAAAAAGGATGATTTTATATTTCCCTTCATTTTTCATGAAATAAAACTTCTAAAGCCCTATTTGGGGCAGTTTATTTATGCGTTTGGCCTTTTGAAAACGCCAAATGTTGTTTGTTTTTCGAGTTCGGTCAGCGGATTCAGAAACGAGCAGGGCATACGATTCAATATTTTGGTAGGATCGCGGCTGCGGGATCGACCCTGCGGTCCGCGTTCCTTTACAGCGTATTAACCCGCTGCCCTTTTGATCTCCATCCCACGTAGCTTTGCGATCGATCCCAGGGAGACCCGTGCCTCTCTCGCCTTGCTCTCTTCTCGCAGACGGTTCGCTCTCCCTCTCCTTCGATTTCGACTCGGCCCAGAGCATGCACACAAGAAGCTTAGGCTCCCTTTCCTCCTCCGGCTTCTTTTTCAATCGGCCAGGAACTAGAGTTCCTCTCGTAACGCAGTGATGCCAGTGTCCCATGCCAAGACCTGCGAATGCATTATGCATGACGCGTCAACTTCCTCGTCTGATGTCCGACGATGCCTGCTTAGACCAGCAAGTTAGTCCTTGACGTTCTTCTTCTTCTTATTTCTTCTCTTCATTGGTGTTGCTCTCTGTTGACTCTATCATTCTCACCATTTCTGCTCTCACTCGTTCTGTTTTGATTGGATCGAATGTCCATATCATGCCTAAAGTGGAGCTTATTGGAGCTTATGGCAAAAGTGACGCCTAAAGTGGACTTACCATCTGCTTCATCGGAATCAATGGTTTGAAAAGTAAGGAGAGATCATCAACGCTACCCGTATCTTATTTTTTTTAAACTGTTCTGTATTGATTTTCTGCTTCTCAACTATCAAATACATTGTTGTGACGGTTCTGTTGCAAATAATATTAATTAACAGGTGTAGAATGATCATTTATTCAGAAAAAATTGCAAATTAGCTGTTTTCAAATAACTCAAGGTCCGTTTGGGACAGCTTAAAACTACGTCAACATTTTCAAAACTCTGCTGTAGTGTTTGTTTTGGACGTTTAAACAACTTTTTTTTAACACTTTCGAAATTTGCCACAATCTCGCCCGCGGTATCGCAAAACTTTTCCCTCAGGTCCTCGTATGGTCTGCTCTGTCCGCTACCCAACTAAAAGGCATCATGTGGACTTGCGGACCCATATTTACACGTAATGAAAAAGGAAAAAAAAAAAACGCATTTAAGCCTGATTTAGCCCGACGTGCAAAATTTTACGTATTATCTCGCCTTTTTTGCATCTTCCCTCCAGTATTTTTCGTATTATTCCCTCAAAAATTTCTATTCTGCATAATACAGTAGAAAAAAAAAGGTTTCAAAAACATTTTTTTGGCTCGATTAGGGTTTGGTCGCTGCATTTTTGATGGAGATAGATTTCTCTCTTAATGAAAAGTTAGAGTACATGGATGACGAAATCAATGTCAACGCGTTTGAAACTGATGTAAGATTTTTTGCTTACTTGTATCCGTTTTCCAGTTTTTTCTTCAATTGTCGTGAGTTTTTTTATTATTATTATTATGTGGTTAGATTTATATTATTTGCGGTTATATTGAATAAATACTCAATAACCCGAGAATAACCCAACAATAACTTAAGAATAACTCGAGAAAAAGTAACCTACCAGCTCTTTCAAAAAACAGTGAAATATTCTGTGAATCTTCGATTATTGTGAGGTTGTTTTTTGTTTATTCAAGGGTTTAGGGTTTACTTGTCTGCGGGTACATTGAAGAAATACTCAATAACCTGAGAATAACCCTACAATAATCTAAGAATAACCTGAGAAAGTAGCCTACCAACTCTCTTAAAAAAAGTGAAATATTCTGTGAATCTTCGATTGTCGTGATGTTATTTTTTTATTATTTTGTGGTTAGGGTTTATTTATCTTTGAGTACATGGAAGAAATACTCAATAACCCGAGAATAACCTAACAATAACCTAAGAATAACCCGAGAAATTAACCTACCAACTATCTCCAAAAAAGTTAAATATTATGTGAATCTGCGATTGTAGTGAGGTTATCTTTTCATTATTCTGTGGTTAGGGTTTATTTATCTTTGGGTACATTGAACAAAGACTGAATAACCCAACAATAACCAAAGAATAACCCGAGAAAAGTAACCTACCAACTCTTTCAAAATACTGTGTAATAGCTATAGAGTGTGTTCTTTTCTGAATATCTGACTATCTTTATGGTATAATTCAAATTTGTAGTTATCTGGGCCATAAACAGATTGCAATGATCCAAGTGCTCGTATTTTTCTTAATACTATTGTCTGTAATGAGGAAGAGGCTTACAAACATTATTGTGCTTATGCACATTATGTTGGTTTCACTGTACGCAAGGACCACACAACTTACTGGGCTAAATCCAAGCAAATTAAGTCGAAGGATTATATTTGTGAAAAATCAGGTCATAAAAGAAAATTACAGCTAGCCACTACTGTAAAGTACAAAAAAAGCGGATACAAGGACTGGCTGTCAAGAAATGGTTTGTTATTCTATTGATCTTGATGGCAACTGGACTATAAAGAAATTTGTTGAAAGTCATAACCACCCCTTTGCGGAATCCTATGACAAGCACCTTCTACGTTCCAGTCGGAGGATTAGCGAGTTAAATGCAAATTTGCTGAGATCAATGACAGATTCTGGGATTAGAGCAGCTGATGCATTTAATTTCCTTGCTACAGAGGTTGGTGGAGTTGAAAACTTGGAGTGTACGAGGCAAGATGCATACAACTTCATTAAAAGGGATAAAAGAAGTAGAATTGAATAGGGTGATGCCAACTCTCTCTTACAATTATTCATGGAGCACCAAAATGAAGATTGCATGTTTGCATGGGATTTTCAAAGTGATGAGGAGGGTAGACGTACAAGTTTTTTCTGGAGTGATGGGTCTTGCAGACTAGATTATGATTGTTTTGGAGATGTCATCATTTTCGACACTAGCTATCGTTTGAATAAGTATAATTTATGTTGTGCTTCTTTCGTAGGGATTAACCACCATCAGCAAAACGTTCTATTCGGAGTTGGTTTTTTATCTAACAAGACGATAGAATCCTTCAAGTGGTTATTCAAAACATTCATTCGTATAATGAATGATAAGCGTCCAATTACAATGTTTACAGATCAGGATCAAGCAATGACAAGAGTCATTGCAAATTATTTTCCATTCACAAGACATAGATTATGCTAATGACATATCTATAAGAAATTATCGTCGAAATTTCATTGCGGTGTGACGTACTAGAACGTTAACAATCTATTTTACAAATGCATGAGCAAGTGTGATTTGGAAGAGGAGTTCAAAGTTACTTGGGCTCAAATGATCGAGCAAGGAAACATGCACAACAACATGTGGCTAGATGCATTGTACCGTATAAGACATAACTGGTCAACTGCATTCAATAAAGAAATTTTCGGAATGAGAATCTTATCTACGCAAAGAAGTGAGTCCACCAATAATGTCTGTCATGGTGCATCTAAGCCCACTAGTTCTCTCACAGATTGCTTTCTGGGTTTAGAAAATATTATGAAGTCATGGAGAAGAAACAAAAAGGATGAAGACTTCAAAAGCTTGCAGAATTTTATTACACCGACAATTAAAACAAGCCCAGTGTTGAGACAAACTGCAACGTATTATACCCGGAAGCTCTACTCTATGTTTGAGGAAGAGTTACTTCATGGGCTATGTGGATTGACTGTCGATTTCTCAGTTGAGAGTCCAGTTGAATTCTATGTTAGAGATTTGGATAATCAGGACACGAGTAGAACCTGGCTTGTTACATTTGATAGGCTTAATTGCGACATCACCTGCAGTTGCAAGAAATTCGAAATGACGGGTCTGCTTTGCTCTCACTTTCTACGCGTCCTTAATGCTAACAATATAACAAAGATTCCTGAGAAATATTTGTTATTCAGATGGTCTACTAAGGCAAAGAAAGATATCTATAATAGTTTTGGATACAAACATATGAAAGACTCTCATGCTCAATTGTCTGGCACAACTTCCAGAGGAATCCTATTTCGATCACATGCTCAAAAGTTTGCCTACCAATTAATTAATAAAGCTCAAGGAAATGAACGCATCAAGACATATATAATTGAATTATTGAAAACAGAGTCTGAAGGTGTTGAAGATATATTAGATGTAAAGGATCCTAAACTAAATAGACCAAACAAAAAAAGGAAATCCCATAATAGTAACTGCAATGTGAATGATCCCGCAAAAATGAAACCGAAAGGTATTTCTAATGCGAGGATGAAAGGATACTGGGAAAAAAACAAGAGAGCCAAAGGTATATATTTATACATTCCATATATTTACCATTCTACATTCCATATATTTAAGATTATATGCAAAATTAATTGTCTTATATTTTTACCACTGTATGCAGGAAAAAATCAAGAAACATATACGAGCCAAGAACCGCACATCCATTACAATGCAAATATGATTGCAATGTCACACTCTCTGAGTCAGGAAATTGTCACACCGGATCCAACATGCTCTGTGCCCAATATAATTCACATGTTTTAATGTGTTGTGCCCACTTTAACTCATCTGTATTAATGCACTAGTTCATATAACATTATTCCAAATGGAAGCTGTAGATGTATGTTTTGTAATTCATCTGTATGTTGAGTATAGAATTTTGTTATATGATTGTGTAATATGATTGTAACCTAACAATACCCCAAGAATAACCTAACAATACCCCAACAATAATCTAACAATAGTCCAATAATAAACTAACAATACCCCAACCGTAAATTAACAATACCCTAACGCGCCGAGACAATACCCCAAGAATAACCTAGCAATACTCTTACAATAACCTAACAATATCCCAAGAATAACCTAACAATACCCCAAGAATAACCTAACAATACCCTTACAATAACCTAACAATAACCTAACAATACCTAAAAAATAAGTCATATATATATTTTCATATATGCCTCCTAAATTTTTATTTTTATAATCATGCCACCTTAACGAAGCAAGGAAGATCTTCCTCTGATGATTTCTTGCCCGGCTATGTGTGTAATCTTTGTAATCTGTGTGACATGCAATTGTCCCCAAACTTATTTTTTAATCTTTCTAAAAAATATTTTCTTTACAAATGTCTTGGTGTTAGATATGTAAATATATGGAAATTGATGGCAAGCATATAAATCTTCCATTTTAATATTCTTATATCAAAATTGAATTGGATATTTTTTTTATTAATCTTTTTTTCAAATTGAATGTTTTTTTAATTAGTAATTTTCTAACTGGTCTGTTCTCCCTTAAATAGTTGTAGTTAGATGAGCTGCAGGTTTTCAAGAAAGTTTGAGAGAATATTATGCCGTTGCGGACTGCTGTTCTTATTACTAACGTCTCGTTAGCAACATACCTGCAAATCAGTTGTTCTCAAAACACACAAACCAAACAGCTAAACGGTTTATCCAAAATAGGGGCAGACTTGTCATTTATCTAGAATCAGCTGTTTTCCAAACGCACAAACTAAACAGTTAGACAGCTTATCCGCATCAGCTGCTGATCAGCAGTTTATCAAGAAAAACAGCTTATCTGGATAAGCTGGACAAGCTGCAGCTGCTCCAAACAGACCCTAAAACTAAACAGCAAAACAACTTATTCGGATGAGCTGTTGATCAGCAGCTTATTAAGATCAGCTGCTTATCAGAAGATTATTCAATAAGCTAAAGCTGCCCCAAACAGACCATAGTTTTTTTTAAGTCAACAATAGAATTCACTTTCAGATCTTTGTATATTTTGTAACAGCTGTCTTTACCAAGAATAATCTTATCAGATTATCAGACTAAACATTGTTTTCTCTTTAATCACTGTTTCAATAATGGATTCAGTGTTAATCATTGGATTATAACAGATATCAGGTACAATTTCCTCGCAAAAGAAAGGTGCTTGTCGGCTGGCAACTTCTGTGCCGTTAGGAGGATATACGGTGTTAGAAATGGTTTTCTTATGTTCCTTTTTTCAAGTTTTTAAATGAAATCTAGCGGTAGGAGCTGTTTTGTCATGGGGCTATGTTGCTAAATTATTATAATCTTGATAAAGGAGCATGTGTTCAGAGATTTCAGATTAAAAAATAAATGGCAAGATTCTGCCTTGGAAACAACTTTCTTGTTTGCGCTCTCTTCCACATCAAAAAATCTGATACGACTGCATAAAGAATTCTGATTCTTTCACTGAATGATTGACTAATTATCCGTTTGCATAAATTTGATATTTCTTTATTTATAGTGGCAGTGCATTACTATTTTCTTCCACAACCTGTGAACTCCTTCTGGTTGCAGCTAAAACAATTCCATGGAGCCATGTTACTGAAAGTACTATAAAAGCTAAGTCTATGATTTTAGCCATGTGTTGAAATAATGACAAACAATGCTTCCTTCATCACCTCTCCTTTATCTCTGCCCTTCACTTCTGACTTGTCCCTTCTGACATCTCTCCGCTATTTTAATTCCATTTGGCCATGTTCTTGCTCCTGTATTATTTACCCAAGTTCTTTCATTCCTTCAGCCACTGAAATGGGCATTCGATGTGTCCTTCAGGGTTCCTGGCGATGCAACTACCGGAGGCTGATCAGTGCCGGTGCGAATGCAAAGACTCAGAGAAGGTGGCTTAGGAGAATTGATGGCAAAGTTTTTGGTCTTCGGTTGAAATCTAGCAAGAGATTAAAGTGGAGGTGTTTTTCATCGGTTTTAATGCAGAGGAAGATTGCTGAGATCTGTTCAGATATGAAGAAAAAGGTTAAACTGAATGGTGTTATAGTTCCTACCATTTTTTTCCCTTCACAGTGGGGAATTCCTATTCTGTCAAATCCTTCAGAATTTCACAGGAAGCAGTCTATTTATTTTGATAGAAAGTTCATTTGAAAAGCAGACATGTTGTCTTGCTTCTCTCAACTTCTGTCATTGCCTTATTGTCTGTCATTTGCTGCATGGGTTTGCTACGTTTAGCAAAATGTTTTGGTCAGAACATTGTGAACTTGATGGTCGAGGTTTTCTTATTTTTTTGTCAATTCCTTTTTTATATATCTGGGTGGAATTTTGTTTTCTTGAACCACTTCGTATCTCTTGGCTCGTGCCTATTTATGTTTAATAGGGCTACTTCAAGAAAATTTGTATAGTAGTACTACTAACTGGAAGATTGTTCTTTTCTTACAGATTTGATTGATAACAATGTTTTTATTGGCAGCTGCAATAATTTTGTACAAATATTTGCATAAATGCTGTGAGCACTATATATATATATTTATGTGTGCCTTGTAGGTTGACATCCACGATATAAGACCCCTCAGGTCGGAGCTTCGAATCTAGTCTAACACAATTAACCTCAAGGAGGTGGTACTCAAATTATTGGCAGATTAGGGTGGCCTGTCATTCCTTGAATTCTAAAGATTTTTTTTTTAAAATAAAGAAATATACTACTTTCTTAGATATTGGATATTATCATCCTAAAGATTTATGAAAATAACTGCTAATTATAGCTAAATAAAACATTAATAAAGTTAGATAGAATAAACCAATGCTGTAAAGGGCAATTATAAATGCTCGGTAACCTTATCTCTCGTACAATTCATGCTGAAGCAGTTGAAAAGGTGACCAGTCCCTTTCTGGGAAAAGCACCGGCTATGGATAGGTGTCCAAACTTAACGGAAATGGAAACAAAAGTTAAGTTTGGACGATGATTAGCGTCTCTTATTGTGATTTTTCTCCTGAATCCTGTTTGTGAGGTCATTCATATACCCCATTTTTTGTGTGATCCGCTATTTTGGTGATGAAAATTTGGTATGGTTTTAAGAGTTTTATGAGTCTCTGTATACCATTATCGGCAAGCCCGATAACAATTGTCTGGGGTCTCTCTTTTGCGAGAAATTATTATATACGGAGCACTTATGTAGAATTATTTGTGGACTCGAGTAATATGTCATCATGTGTACTTTACTGGGCTCACCTAAAAAAATTTTATAGTGAAACCGCAGAAGTTATTGGAGTGGAACCTCCGATGTTACTGGGAAAGTTATTGGGGAGTCATTGGGGCATTAACTCCACTAACGCCGCAATAACCTCTTAATAACCCTCAATAACATCTGTTGTTCCACTCCAATAAACCCACCAATAACCTCCGCGGTTACACTTCAATATCCCCCTGCAATAACCTCATAATAATTTCCTAATAACTCCCCAATAATTTCTATAGTTTCATTTCAATAACCCCCCAATAATCTCTTAATAACCTCCACATAGCATTATATTACTAGAGTTTGCACGTAGCTCTGCGTATGTGCTCCATATGTAATAATTTCTCGTCTTTTGGGATACTGTTAAAAAAGGGTGTATTTGAGGGAAGTGAACCATTGATTACATGTTAAGAACGGATCATATTTCTTAGTTAGTTGTGAAAGGTCATTTGAACTGTGACAAAAAGAAAAATTTTTTCATGTTAGGTCACGTGTTTGTTGTGGGCTATTCAACGACACAAATTGTGTCGAGCCATTTGTTTAGCCATTGGCTTGTAAGTGTTATTTTGGAGTTTTTAGTTGGAGGAGTGTATATAATAACAATATTCCTACTTTGTTCAGGATGTAAATCTTATGAGTTCCAAGCAGAATCTTACATGAGGAATACTTCTTTTTCTGATTGATT
This sequence comes from Phalaenopsis aphrodite, assembly GCA_003013225.1. Lineage (NCBI taxonomy): Eukaryota > Viridiplantae > Streptophyta > Magnoliopsida > Asparagales > Orchidaceae > Phalaenopsis > Phalaenopsis aphrodite. Next base: position 512,141 of record NEWO01000331.1, on the reverse strand, counting down.
TTGTATTTTAACAATACTCTCACAGACGAAAAATTATTGCATACGGACACCACATACAGACACTGTAAATTACCGTAATCTGCGGTGAGGATGCAATCAAATTTTTTTAAAAAAAAAAATTTAAGTGGGACCCACCGAAATACATCCTCACCGTGGATCACTGTGATCTACTATGTAGATCGGACACTGCATGCATCTCTGCATACGGTGTCGGTATGCAATAATTTTTCCTCAGGGATAGGGGCTTAAGGAATTGTTTTTTACTCATTTCATTAAGTTGTGTCGCGTAAATATATTTAGAATTTTAATAAATTTTGGTATTTATTTTTGACATTTACATATATACCACTCCATTCCCATGTATTTAAATAACTAAAACCTAAATTTTCTTTTTTATATTTATATCACCCAAATCTTACATATCACATAAAAATACCATCATTTTAAATTAAAAAAAAATGAAACACACTTTTTTATGCATAATAAAAGTGGCATTTATGTTAAAATTGTAAATATATGAGAATTGAGTGGCGCTTGTGTAAATTTTCCTTATTATTTTGTGGTGGTGTTAGTCTTCTTTAATATTTTGCAAAAGTGTTTCTTTAATATCAATATAAAACGCTGTTGAGTAACACTGTAAATAAAAAATATAACTGTATGAATCTTGAAAAAATTTAATGGACTTTACGAATTGGAAACCAGAGGACTACATTGGGATTGTCAAAAGAGGAAGATGCCAAACGTTGTTTCCTTCGGTCGGAACCATAGGCTGATTGAACAAAAAACATACTCTAACGAAAGAACATGAATCATTTGATCCAAGAGATGGATATCTAATCTAGCTTCGTCGACTGATTCTGAGTTTCTCTGTAAATATGGCTAAACAATACCTCAATATATATATATATATATATATATATATATATATATATATATATATATATATATATATATATATATATATATATATATATATATATATANATATATATATATATATATATATATATATATATATATATATATATATATATATATATATATATATATATATATATATATATATATATCATATTTTCTATGAAGGCCCCTTGTCAAAAAAAGAGCTGCTTGTTAGATTATGGTGATACGCCATCTACCTCATAGTCTAAATTCACCCTAGAGTGGCAAGAGGACCTTAACTAAAGACACTCTCGAGATGATCGACCGAAGACCATACAACAAATTAAAGTCCTTCCATACGATCGAAGACCTTCCAATCAACCCAATTATTATCAAAAGACCTAATGACAACACCAGTAGTTCATTGAATTCTTTCCCCTTTTTTTAGCAATTACCAATACGTAACAATGCCAACGTCAGTTATGGATATTAAAGGGTCTCGGAGTTAATTATAAATATGGAAAGGTGCAATAATTACTTGTAACATTTCTATTAAAATAGAGAGAAATATGTAACTTTATTAGATACTCCTATAATTTATAAATAAGGGGTCATTTTTTCAAGAAAGAACTATTGAATCTAATTTATAAAAAACTTGTATTATTGAGCACTATATTATTCTCACTCTCTCTATTCCTCTCATTCGTTCAATGCTCTATTCCTTAGGTGTGATTCATGGAAATTTTTTGCATTCTACATTTCAAAAGATGCGGTAAGCATGAAATCATTCCATCAACAAAAAGATGAGCATGTTTTAGAGGAGCTCACTTGGGAGTAACTTTGAACAAAGAGTCTGACAGAGAATTTGTGTAATAATAAATTCAGGAACTCTAAAACCAAATGATAAGATAAATGACATAACTGACCCATGTTGTACTTGAGGGGAGCGCACAACCTCGTTAAGAACCAAACCCTCAAAGAGAATCCAAACCCCAACGCCATCAAACGGCTCAGTGAGGGTGAAAGAATTAAAGAATCCTGGTAACAGGACTGTGCTGGGTTTACAGAAATGTTCAGACGATGAGTAGGGAGAATGGAAGTCTACTACAAGCCAGAGAATGTGTTCTCTAGGCAAATCATCAATGTTGAGCCCCACAATAAGTTCAAGGTTCCATCCTTGGAATCAAACAAGGGTCAAAGCTATTTGACCAATCACATAAAATTCTTTGAGTCAGTCATATGCCTTCTCAAAATCTCTGACGCACTAAAGTGTCAATTTTTCTGTACCACACTGCAGGATTCAACCCTTAAGTGGTTTAATGGCCTCCTGGTAGGAATTATTACTTCCTTTGGCGAGTTCAAGAAATTGTTCATGGCTTAGTTTGTTAGTGCCCAAAACTCTCGCTAGGACTCACAAGCCCCATGACATGTTAAGCAAAAGCCCAACGAGAGTCGTCGAGCATATGTCACTCGATTCCAGTAGGCAATGTTGGAAGTACAAAATCTTGAGCCTACAGTAGCATAAGAAGCCCTAAGACAAGGGCTAAGGAGTGTGCAATTCAAACACTTTTTTGTGTTTATGTCCGCCCAATAGTCTATCCACCAGTAGTTTGGTCAAACTCTGGAAGTTGGCCAACGATCGTATCATGGTGGAGTAATATTTTCACCCACCTTACCAAAAAGGCAAAAAAATTGATTGTCGCTTCGAGAAATAGGGCTCACGAGATGATGGGTGGAGGGAAAAGGAAGACCCTCACCCCAAACATGAAAGCAGTCAGTCATCTAGTGGTGATAGGTAGACCGACTTAAATTCTGGATGGTGGAGTCAATCGAACAACCAATTGACTAAAGACCAAAGAACGTCAACAGCTACTCAATAGATGATTTTAATGATAGAGTCGGTATAAGTCATTCAAGATAAGGAGTACTTAAATAAGGCTCCACCAATGAGAACTAAAGATTTCCTCCAAAACGCAAGTAAATTCTGTAAAAAACCATAAAGACCATAGTCATGTCACGAAGGAGTGTAGACATCTTTGTATTCTTGTCGAAGAACTAATTCGGGCAAGAAAGCTCAAAGGGTTTGTGGCCTTAGGAATACAAACCCAAAAGCAGGGGAATGCCCCTGCAGAAGATGACTGTGATGAGCCTGTATAAGGCTCCAGATGGGGGAATATTATGTCGTTGATTTCGCACTGAAGCGGAAGCTCGCTCCCTCTGATTATCTTTACTGATTAAAATTTGCCCCCAAAAGGGAATCCTTACAACAATGTTATAGTATTTACGATTATGATTAATAACAGTCAGTTTTTTGTATTTTTGATGATATGGGATGTCCAGAAAATATACTGTTCAAATTAGCCTTTGAAAAAAATACAGTTATCAGTCTACCATCTTGTGGATCTAATTAGTCTATTATTTGGGTTTCCAGTGAATGAAAGGAGGCTCTGGGGATAATCGAGTTATCAGTCACTTAGGGAGAAGGTGACATCCAATTTATTGACATGGAGGACTTCTTGGTGGTTGATACACAACCCACATACAACACAATCTTTAGTCAACTACTGCTTAAAAACTTTAGAGTTGTGGCCTCCATTTACCATGTGAAGGTCAAGTTTCCATACCACAATGAGATAGTTACTATTCGAGGCAATCTAGAGCAATCTCAAACATGCTTTATCTAGTCAGTTTGTATTGTGGATCAAGAAACATTCGACATCCAAAACCAACGAGAAGGGGGCCTTAAAACTATCAAAATTTCAATTAAGTTCTCTGCAGCCCTCTAAGAACCTGGTAGTTTTTTCTTATTAGTGAGAATTTCGGTGTAGGGTAAAGGAAATTGTTGATCCAGACCCTCCAGAAGCATCAAGATGTTTTTGCCTGGTTAGAAACTGAAATGTCAGGTATCCCGGTAGGCGTGACATGTCACTGCCTCAATATCAAGTCAGTCGCTCAACCAATAAAATAGAAGATGAGAACATTAGCAATGACTTTGGTCAGGTTGATTCGGGAGGAAGTGCGAAAGCATAAGAAGGCGGGCATGGTCATAGTGCATAGATCGAACAGAAATGGAGGTTGTACATTGACTTCATAAATCTAAACTTTATCTACCCCAAGGACAACTACCCCCTGTCGACAATTGATACACTAATGGATACCTGGACCCTTTCTCTAGATACCATCAATCATGCTACATATAGCTGTTGTGGAGAAGAATACCTTCATCATGAGTGAAGGCCTATATTGTTATAATGCAATGTCCTTTTGCTTAAAAAATGTTGGAGCTACCTACCAGCGCCTAATGGATGTAATCTTTAATAAACATAAAGATAAAATAGTGAAGACTGTGTCGATTATGTGTTAGTTAAAAGTAAATCGGCTAAATAATATATTAAATATCTAAAAATAACAATACAAATGCTCATAAAATATAACATAAAACTAAATCCAATGAATTCTACGTTCAGGGCGTTGACTGGAAAATTCCTCAGATATCACTTGAAGCCTAAAGGAATAAAGTCAACCTGAAAAGGTAAAAGCACTCTTGAATGTGTCTTCTTGAAATGTTAAGTGCAATAACAAACTAGCTGGATAACAACACTGAACCTATTCATCTGAAAATAAACCCCCCTAAGAAAAATGAAAGCTTTTGAGGATGCAATAGTGGTGGTTATTTTTAAGGCAAAAAGGAGAGATAAAGGAGACATTAAAACAAAAAAATAATGATGGTCAACCATACATTTTTTTAGGCAAGTAAGAGGATAGATGAAGCCATCTTTGTTACAACTATGACTTTAGATAAACATGTGGTTTAATTTAAGTGGCATTTCTAAGATTCTTAAAGAACAACCCCCTATACTGGTAAATAAATAAATAAATAAACATAGGAAGTTAATTTGAAAATCTTATATATATAGATATATATATATATATATATATATATATATATATATATATATATATATATTCTTAGAATTTTTAAATGGCCCATTAGAGGGTTTCATCCCGGGATATGGGTTCCAATTAGTAAAAAAAATATATTGAAGGCAAAACAAAAATATTGAAGCTAAAGTGGGTCATCTTTTATTATGAATGATGTTAAACTTGAGATTTTTTTTCTCCTTTTAAGCAAGCTCTAAGGCAAAGACAAGGAAAAATGTGGCTCAAGAGTACGGGTTGATCTCACAACAACTTATGAAGTACAAGAATGACAACCACAATAAATCGTTATCCCACTAAGTGGATTCAGTGAGCCTCCTCCTCCGGTCAGCCTCCTTCTCCAGTAAGCTTTTTGTTTAGTTTTCTTTTAATTTAAGTATTTTAATTCTGAAGACTTAAGTTGATTTTAGGATAAATTAATCAACTGTCTTGGATTAGACTTTGATTTGGCTCAATTCAGGCCGACACGAAGCCAACATAACCCCAACCCACTGAGTCTAATCCAAACCTTAACCCAACCCAGGCCTAACCTAAACCTTAAACGTAACCCAGGTTTGAACCAGCCCAGACCTGACCCAAAGCCTAAACCATGATTCAGGTCAACCAGAACCAACCTAAGAATAACCCACTTAGTTTAATCCAAATCGTAAACTTAACTCTTGTTTGACTCAAGCTAGACCTGATCCAACCACTAAACCTAACCTAGGTCAGACCCAACCAGACTTCACCCGAACCCTAAACATAACCCAGGTCTGACCCAAACCAAGGCTGACCCAGAACCTGACCCAGGTATGACCCAACCCAGATCAGACCCAAACTCTAAACATAACTCAAATCTTACCCAATCCAAACCTGACCTAAACCCTAAGCTTAACTTTGGTCTGACCCAACCAAGACCTAACACAAACCCTAAACCTAACATAGGTCTGACCCAGCCAAGATTTTACCTAACCTAAATCAAAACCAAGTCAGCCCAAGTCAACTCAGCTCTAAGTCAACCCAAAATCAAACCCAGCGCAACCTTGGTCAACACAACTTAACTCAGGACAAACCAAATCAAACCCAGCTCAACCCAGGTCAACCACACTCTCCAAAGTATTTCTCTTAAAAATGTATCATACTTTTCTAATAAATTTAAAAAAAAAGGTAAGTAGATCCTCCTTGCTCTCTTTGTACTTCTCCATCAAACCTCGCAATAAATATATAACTTCCAAAATAGAATATTATGACATGAAAAAAATAATCTTTTTAAGCCTATCGAAAAAAATTTAAGATAACTTATGATTAAGATATTATGAAGGGTCAATTTATAGTCTTGTTGAAAATAAGATTTTTATTATAATTGATACTTCTAAGTGAGTTAAGGTGGAGAATTTAGAGTAGTTTCCTTGTTGAGAACTCTTAAAGTTGATAACAAACTAATTTTTAGGTTTTCTTGCACTACTAATGACCTTATTGAAGTGAGATATGTATCCACTCAACAATAAAAAAAAATAGGAATTCATTTACTACATAAGTGTGGATGGGCCAAATGAACTTATCTCTAACATTATTACAAAAATTCAAGAATATACTATGAAGGCCAAGCCTAATAATGATTGAATTTGATACTTGGAAAGGATGTTACAAGTGACATATATATATATGTCATTATAGTTTGAAAACTAAAGTCGGCCTCATCTAAAAATTCTTAATATTTTCACGTTGAAAAAAACTTCTTATTATTGGTGTGATTGTTTGGCAATAACTTGAAATGTTTAACAAGTCATCAACATAACTTTAACATTTTGTTTAAGGAATATAAAAAGTTTCACCTATTGCATCCTTAATGTGATGTAATTGTAAATTATATATTTTATTTAGAATTATTTTTGCCACATTTGATTTATTTAATGCTAAAAAGTAATAAATAATAATGAAAATTGAAGAAATAATAATAATAAGTATTATTATTATTATAATATCATTTCAAAAAAAACAAATTCTTAAAATAACCAAAATTTAAATTTACTTATACTAAAATCTGTTTTGTTTAAAAATAGTGTTGGCCACCATTTGAATTCCATTATGTTTTCTTCACACTAGATCAAAGTCTTCTCTTTTAAGACCTCTTTATATGTTTCTTATCATTAATTCTCAGTTTTTTTTTATTTATTTAACTATCGCAATGAAGAACAATTTATATAAACATTATAATTGGTTACAAAACTATATATATATATATATATATATATATATATATATATATATATATATATATATATATATATATATATATATATATATATATATATAT
>NEWO01000331.1:481391-504453 GCA_003013225.1 Phalaenopsis aphrodite | reverse complement strand
ATATATATATATATATATATATATATATATATATATATATATATATATATATATATATATATATATATATATGCATACATATATATTTGGTTGACAGTTAAAATGTAATGGAAAATGTAATAAGCAAATTGGGCAACTTGAGCTTCATTGCCAATTGCAATAATAAAATCTCATTATTATGGAAAGGAGACATGATAACTCAACTTTTGTTGGAGGACCCTCAATTCTTTCACTTACAAATTTTTATGTAGGAAAGCTAGTTGTATATCACTATTGTGTATCCTCAGTGCACTAGAGATTATAAAAATTATCTTTGGTAGAAAATATGGAGTTTAAGTAATACAGTTGTCCTTTTACTTGAGTAAGGGGAAATAGTTAAGAGGTTAGATAGAATTATGATCAGCAAGACATGACATGAGTTATTTATGTAATTCGTTGTTAAACATATAAAAAAACCTGGTCAAACCATGCTTCGTTCCTCCTCATAATGTTATCACTTTAGAAATCGGCATGCTCACATTTCAGATTCCTCAATATGTAAACCGAACATGATAGATTTTTAAAGTGTTTTAAGGAGACTTAGGTTAGCTTCTTGGATGACATTGTGGTTTCTTCATAAGAAGGTGACATGTCAAAACTTGTCTCGAAGTAAGTTAGTTTTATAAGGCAAGTGCACGTGTCAAGTAGTATGTGGTTTAAGAGTCCACGTATCGATCCCACGATGAAAGTTTTAACAATTATTCCAACTGAAAAATCTCTAGTTTCAAATATGATGAACCTTGCTTGGTTGTATTGTAAAGAATGTTTTAAGTCCTAAAATTTTAATAAAAGCAGAGTAGATGGCATGCAGCCAGAAAAAAAAAAGTTGGGAAAACCTCAAGAATTCTTTCAGCTATGGTGAGGATCATGCCCTTGTAATTCAAGAACCGTGGTGATTGCGACTTTCCTAAATATTTTCCTACGTAATTATTGTCAATCGGGGATAAATTACTCCTTATGTCTATGTCTAGGTTAAAAAAAGCTTAGAATCCATAAAGTTGAAGCTCCCTCAATCCTAATGGTACTTTGCATGAATATGCAGATCCTCTAGAAAGATTGAAAAATTCCACTATAATATATTTATCCTCCAATGATTTTCCTCAATCCTAATGTAATCATGTTGTTGGTCTGTAACCGTGGTGTGGTCACACTGCGCTATTGAGCATATGACGTGGTCATGCCACCTCCAGACCTGGTCACGCTGCTTCAGGTTGCTTTTCCTCTGACTTTTCTTGTTCTAAATTACTCGTATTCAACACTTGTAACCTACACCACATCAAGAAAAAATATTTCTCAAGTGTAAACATGTGATGGATAAGTTGAAATAAAATGTAACATGCAGGGAAAAACACAGGTAAAATCACATAAAATTGATGCATGTCAATACCCCCAAACTTACCTTATTATTTTGCCCTCAAGTAATCTAATAGCTTAGTTTGGATCTTATGAGAATAATATGTACTCCTGTAGAGTTTTAACTTCTTGTTTATCAAAGTGAATTAAAAGTGTTTAAATGACATTTGAGGATTATTTATCTTTAATGATTAATAACTTGACCTTTTTGCTCCGCCTTTAAGAATTTTCATAGATTCTCAAATCTGTGTTTTATAAAACATATTTCACTAACCTTGAATGTCTCTAAAGCAATTGCATTGGATTTAGCCAACTTGATGTTACTTAACTTTTTTTCCTTTGATGATAACTTAAAAGGAGTTTTATTAAAGAATTGAAAGACTATATCACTTAAGTTCTACTAGACACATTTCTGGTTTCTTCTTTCATGTAATTTCTTGTGCTAACCTCAAACTTCTTCTTAGGGCATTTTACTTTTTCATTTTGCCTTTTTCCTTCTTTTCTTTTCTTTTTCTTTTTCTTTTTCTTTTCCTTCTGAGAGTTACCATATCTTATTGACAATATTTTTCTTTTTTAATTTTAATATGATGAAGAGTTGTGTTCCTTAAGCCTTAAACTTCAATAATGATAATTTAATGCCACACCCTTAGGTTATCTTCTCAATTAAGAGAATCAAGTTAACATTAAATTGGTTAAAATAAACTAAAAAAGATTTTAAAACAACTTTGGTTTGTTACTTAATCTTTAAATTATATTTTTTAGCAATCTATAGTTTTTTTTTAAAGTAAAGATTGAAGGTGTTAAGTTCTAAAATCTTATTATTAATTCATTAAAGTTAATTTTTCCTAAATAATATTTATCCTCTTTTAAAATTTTTTATAAGCAATTTGAATACATTAGAATTCCTAGTAGGAGTTATTTTATAAATATTAAATATTTTACTGAGCTATGTGAATTACTTTTAGGTTTGTAAAAAGATACATTTTTTTGAGTTGCTTAAAAATGTTTAGGAGCATGAGATTAACACCAGCTCTTAAGTCACAAAGTGCTTTTCTATGAACTCAGCTCCTATGGCTTAGGGAATAGTGAAATTATCACGACCTTTGATGGTTTTTATAGCCTTTCAAGGAATGGAGGTGGAAGTCTCTTAGTTGGGTCAATCTGAATGGTAGAGGAAACTCTTCCTAAGTTACACTTCATAAGGTTACTCCCATTCTTATGGTTTGCTTCCCTTTCTCCTCACTCCCATTGCTTTGCACTGCTCTAAATTTTGACCTTTCAGATTCACCACAGTATTACAACGCAGTGCCCCAGGCGGTCTATCGTTCATTGAGTTCGCCAGTTGTCCTAATTGAGTTTTAAAAATTTTTTATGGCTACAACTTAGCTCTGTAAGTGCTCCCCATTTGAATCACTAACTCCTCAATGGGTGATTTCTTTTGGGCAGGTTGGGAATAAAAGTAAGGAAATAATTTCATCAAGTGAATAAAAGTAAAGCAAGCCGCATAAATATAAATAATGAAAACATACCAGGTGTCGCTGGGTCGACAACATATTCTAAAAAGACAAGAGACTGTCATGTTTTACATACACATGTCTAATTGTAATTCTATACATCAATATGTATTCAGACTTAAAGCACGAGATACATGCATACAATTGTTGGTCCTTGTCACGTGATTTCACACATCAAATAACTTGAAACACGTGCACACACATTATTTTTGACACCGACTCTCCTAAAAACTCTAAGCAAAAGTACACATAATAGTCTTAAAAAGGACTCGACTTTCAACACAGAGGGTTCCCATAGGTTTATATACATGCATACATACATACATACACACACACACACACACATATATATATATATATATATATATATACATATATATATATATATATATATATATATATATATATATATATATATATAACGCCACCAGTCGTGATCTGTTGGTAGAGCAGCCTCTTTGAAAGTCGTAAGTCTCCTCGGGTCATGGGTTTGAATCCCCTTTTGGCCAGTTTGTCGGTAGTGAGGGCGGTCCTCAAATAATTAGGCACATGAGGGTGGATAGGGACTCATATAATAGCCACCGACCATTCTAAAAATTAATATATAAAAAAAAAAATTGGGTAGAGGCTATGATATAAGCCCTCAACCAATCTCGCGTGCCTAACCACTCGACTGATCCGCAAAACAGCAAGATTGAAACCCCGACCCCATGGGACTTAGATCTGACTTAAGGGGTTTGAATCCCCTTCTAGCCAGTTTGTCGGTAGTGAGGGCGGTCCTCGAATAATTAGACACATGAGGGTGGCTAGGGACTCATATAATAGCCTCCGAACATTCTAAAAAGTAATATATATATAAAAGATTGGGTAAAGGATATGATATAAGCCCTCAACCAACCTCGCATGCCTAACCACTCGACTGATCCGCAAAACGGCAGGATCGAACCCTCGACCCCATGGGACTTAGATCTGACTTGACAGATGTCAACCAAAAATTCATGGAATGCGGCACACACTCACACAAATATACACACTCGAATGCCGCACACAAATATATATATATATATATATATATATATATATATATATATATATATATATATATATATATATATATATATATATATATATATATATATATATATATGCAAGCATAATGAGTTATGTCCAACGAGAGGAAGCTTACCAGCACTTGCAGAAAGTATGTTAACATAAATCATCATGCTCCACCCTTATTGGGCATGACTCCCTACACAGAAAACCACTCTAATAGATTAGAGCATATTCTTCAAACTCAATAAACACACAAAAGGCACAAACAAAATAGTTGGCAAGCCACAATCCACAATAATAACCATATGAAAACCATAACTATAACCTACCCTGTTCTAGCAAGCATTTCAAATGAGGTTGCTCTAATCACATAATAGTATGTGTGTGCGAGAATGGGTGGTTAAGGCATAATGTATGTATTTGACGTTGTTGCTATCTCCGACCCGATTCTAAATATTCAAGAATTCTAAAATACATCACTATAAATGATAATTTTTTGCAAGCCAAAGGTTTTAAAAGAGACTAACCTCGCATATTGTCTGAACTACAGATACTTAATTTTAAAGTAAATTTTAAAATATGATGAATATGATCATTAAAAATATTTTTTTTATTATTTTGAAATATATCCTGAGTAAAAACAATGCCTAAGTGGCATACAATAAACCTCTTGGATCCTTAACACAAATGTATGTGTTGATCACAATGCATTAATTTGCATTACTCACGGAGACATGCTCGCAAGTAATGTTCATCAAGGTATTGGGACCAGTATCGGGTCACTCATCTAATAAACAAAATTTGTCATGAAAGAGACTAGGTTTTGCGCTTACAAAATGCAAAGTGACTTCGCACAACACGACTGCTCACACGCTCACACTAGGTGCGAGCAGACATGTGATATGTTAAGTGATTCTACATGACGTGGCTGTTCTATCAAGCTGTGACAAACAAGTCGTGTGCCAAAGAATGATAGACATGAGTGATAGACGAGGTAAGCAATCGTACTGTTGCACATGCAAGAGAGTGTAACTTGCTTGTCCAACACGGTCGTACGATGTAAAACGAACAAGCAAGAGCGATAAGCAAAAGTCTATGCATTGCACATTCACACTAGGTGAAGTGACTATGCACGCATAGGCATGTTATCATGATAGAGTCGTACACTAAGCTAAATCATACTAAAAGATAACAAATATGTGTTAATACTAGGTGAACTAGCCATCTCAAAACATGTTGAGCAAGCATTCATCAACCTATGGTGGCACATGTTCATGAAGAAAGCGCTAACCGTACAAATGCAAGCACAAGACATACTACACTCACATGCACAAATGATACCATGTTTGGTTGCAAAAGGCACAAAACACTCTAAAGGAAATGCACCTCGCCCAAGGAACAACCAAACATTCAGACAAATGACAAGCACAAAAAATATGTAATGTGCCATGCAAATGATTTGACTGCATCGGGTACATAACACCCTGGAGAAGATTACCCCTCACTAGAGAAACAGTAAAAAATGCACATACAAATGACAAACACATACAATGTGTAATGTACCATGAATGATGATCCTTACAAATGCCAAATACTAGGAAGAAAGTACGAGAAAAATATAATTTTCATATATGATGAATTTAAACATATGTGCATCAAGCAAAGATAATTTCTATGCATCAAAATTAAGCATCAAGTCAAAAATACTTTTTCGTGTAGTATGAATATGGAAATGTGAGCATCAAGGCAAAATATGATTTTAATATATATTGAATATGGAAGTGCAACATCAAGCTTAAACAAAATTTTCCAAATGAATTTTAGAAAATATGAACACTACATGAAATGTTATTTGGCAAGCATTTGATAACTGATCACAAGCAATGCACGAATACAAATGTGTATGTTTAAGAATTTGGCTATCAATCCATAAAAAATGTAAGAAAAAAATGTGCAAAATCATGATTTTTAAACACGAGCATGTGACAAAACACATCATCATGTAACATTTTAAAATTGATGCACTATATTTTGCACGCCACATGTACAGAATAATGCAAATGCACACATTCAAAAAATGAGCCTAATCTCGCTCAATGAAAAATTAATCTCTCTTAAGAGATTTCTCCTGGGATCTAGAGTTGGATATGAACAGGTGTACCGACCTTCTATTACTCACAATAATAGAAAGGCGCGCCTCCGATTGCTTGGCAAAATCATGAAAACTTTTCCATGAAGCAAGCTTTTCATAAAACGAAGAGTTTTCCTTGAAAATTTTCTTCATAACCTAGGGATAAAAGTATCAATGAAGCTCCTTCATTCTCTAGGCGTAAAAGACTCCACCTTCTCTATCAAAAGATGGAGCCACCAAAACAACCGCAAGATTGCTACAATCCCAGCTATTTAAGTCAAGGGCTGGGGTTTTTTTGGAGGAAACACTCATGGAACACATGGGTTTGCAATGAAAAGCTTCCTAACCTATGGGTGCCTCTCTAGTAACTACTTATCTTAGCCAACACTAACATCTGCCTAAGAGGCCTCTCTAGAAAGAAAATGGAAAGAAAATGGAGTTTTAGAGAGTTCTCACCATCACGATGTTTGGAGTAGCTTTCTCTTTCTACAGGCTCCTTCCTCTCGTGCAAAATTGTTGGCCTTCCTTTCCTTCTCCCAAATAACTTTAAAGAGAGGAATCCCTTTCAAACTATAATGAAAGAAGAGATGGAGAAAAAAAGATGTAGTGGAGAAGTAGATGAAGATTAAGAAGAAAAAGCATGAAGAATGAGGGAGAAAACTCACTTCCCCTTAGGATGCTTTCTTTCTCCACGAATAGACTCTCTAGCTCTATCTCAAACTCTTTCTCCACGCATAGTGGAGAAGTAGAAAAGCTCTCCAAGAACACTAAAAATTGGATCCTCTAATTATCCCTCAGCTCTCTAGCGTGCATTTCCTTCCTAAGATTTCATAGATTAAAGGGCTTTACTCCACATAGGATCAATCCCATTGGCTACTAGGGAGGTGGGCTGACATGAAGGAATCCCATTGGACCCCTAGGATTCAGGTCATACCCAATGGAAGCACATATGGCCAAGTAGAAGACCTGGTCAAAATTTTTGGTTGGGCTGACTAGTGTTTGGTGTGGGTGAGCTAGGCAACTGAGCAAGTGTGCCACCTTATGGGTGACCATAGGGTGCAGGTGCGCCCAACTACCAACATGAGTGTGCCTGACAAATGCCCGCCTTAAAAGATACACGCTATGTTTAAGGCACGGGTGCGACCAAAACCCGACACAGGCTTTCTAAGCACTCAGTTTGCCTGACCAAAATAGCCTCATTGGGCAAGTGGGCATCCAATGCTTGGCACGGGTGCACTGCCTTGGGGCGTGGTTGCATCCAGTCTTGAGCAAGAAACAAGGAAGAGCTGCTCAGTTTCCATATTCAAAAGCATGCACTTGCATTTGTTATCACCATATATTTAGGCTTGCCTATAAGGATCATGGAAAACCTTAAAAGTTTGTGCGGATTGTCACTTGGCATTTTGCTATATTTCCACCATCACTGGACGACATAACTTTATGGGATTATAATCAATTTCATCATTTCGAAGATGGTACATGTTCCAGTGGAGATTTCTGGATGTGAGTATAGCTTTTTAGCGTTCGGCATAGTTGGTTCCGCAAGATTATTTATCTAATAGATGCTTCTGAAGAGGGCAGGATAAAATTTTGGTCGCATGTTTAAAGTTCTCCTAAAATAACTGAAAACATATCTCAATAAATGACAATGATTCAAGATTTGAATACTTGGTAATTACATCAGTTGACTGGCACTCGATGAGTCATTTTCAATCTAGCAAAACTCTGATCATATCAGATAGGCATTTGGAGAAAAAAAATTCCGAGGATATCTAAACCAGAATATAGTTAGGATATATTTTGAAAATTATAGATTTATTTTGAGATATAAAAGTAATTCATTATTTTTAGATAGCATTCAACTCAAAATAACCAAGAATTTTCACATTCATCATGATAAAATTTTGATCAAATATCTGACCCAAGTTTTATTGTCGCATTCTTTATCTAGAAGCACCAAGAAGCAAAAACTCGAATAATAGGTGTAAAATATTTGGGAAATGGAGAATGATACAATCAAATCATTTATAAATGAACAATGACAAAAGCTGCTGCAACAAAAAGACAAGAAAACTTAAACAGGCAGTGGTTGAACAAAATTGAAATCCTGGCAGTTGGTTGATAAATGAGGATTCGTGTTTAAAAAGCTACTTTGAAGAACAATAGTAGAATAGGGGAAGAAAAGGGTGGCGGACACAAAAAAAATGAAGAATTCTTGCCATCCTTGTATTGCAATCATAAACACCAAAAACATGGAAGACAGCCCTTACTGAATCACACACTCACACCTTCTGGCATATTTGTGCTCCAAAACGTCCTCGGAAAGGCCATCATCACTGCAAAATGAGACAAATTTGCATTAGAATTTACCGACACAGCGAACATTAAATACCACTATCGAGGTATAGAAGTGGATTGCATTCATTCATTCTAAATCTTCACAGATGTAGCAGTTATTGGTCTCTAAAGGACAGTGTATTCCAGCTTATGATTTCAAACTATAATGCTAATAGAAAAAGGAATGATAGCAGGCATGGTTATCTTAGGATATGTGATGGGCATATCGAGTCGGTATTCAAACTTAAAGCAAGAAAAAAGAAATAAAAGCATGATAGACAACATAACACATTACCTTATTTGCACATCAATCAATATTTTAGGGAAAACACATGATCCATGCAAATCAACTAAAACACCGATTTTATTTTATTTTCTTTTGCTCAAATGTAATAACCTTAATTTCTACAAAAGAAATAGGCCACCAAAATTTAGTTTACAAGACAAAAAAAGGTAATAAAAGGAGAATCAAAGATTTGCAATACAGACAGTTTTTGAACGTGAAATGGTTAGGACAATGAAGGTTAGAATCTACTTTATTAATTGTATTTGAGTTTTAATTATGGAACATAATCATGATAATTTTGCATGGTATTTAGACGTTAGGCTCACCAAATTTTACAACAGACGATGATATGCAGAAATGGCATACCTGAGTTCAAATTCTCTTATCTCAGTAAGTTCTTTACCACATGTATCTGACCATTGGACTTTTCTCCTTCCAGTAAAACAGGATATGTTGCTCTGAATCTCTTCCATGGAGTTGCGTGCAACATCGTCGTCACTAAGCAAAACACAACAATTTGTAGACGGCTTTTTAAGGCTGCTCTTGAGCCATACCTTCCTTTCATTCTGCTCGGATGAGACACTGATTGTTATGGCGGCTTTATTTGAAGAATTTTCTTCTGAAGATTCAGAATGGTGAAACGGATCCAACTTAGGATGCAATGATCCATCATTACAGGAAGATCCACACCCAAAACATGTGAAGGAAGAGCAACCATGTGGAACTTCATTTTTCAATGAGCTCAACTTTAGATCATCACCTACATCTTGATGAACCAATTGATATTGATTCCAAGGTGAAACTTTCACGTTACTTTCTTCATTTTTATGTCCAAGAAGCAGAAGGGAAAGACCACTACTGTATCCTGATGCTGAAGAGGAAAAGAAACCTCCTCCTTCCACTGCAAACAACATTACAGTAGCTCATAAAAATCTGTTCTAACCTGAACTGCATAAGCACACTGAGTCCTTTGAAGCCTTCAACCCAAGAAAGAAGACATTTAGACTTCCATTTGCTACAATAAGCTGGAAACAACAATATTATATCAATTAACTCTTGCTTGCATAAAAAATTTCATAAAATTCATGGCATTGTAGAAGGTTGTGAAGGGAGAGTTTCTTTCACATATAAGTTGACTTTTAGGGGCAATTTGGCAACTTACATAATTTAACTCAAGTAGGGTTTTAGTAAACCTTGTATATCCTGATTTAGTAAAACTTAAAGTAACAAAATCTCAAAAACTATTTGGCGTGACAGTTGTTAAGTCAGGTTAAATCCTATGAAAATTTTTAGCAACTTTTTGTAAGATTTCAGTCTGTTAACTCAAGTAGCATTCAAATAATGATTTCTGATGAAATGGTTTGAAAGACATTGCACAAGTATAATAAGTAATATTAAACAATGTACCCATCAACTCAAACGCACCATCCACATTGCGTAAATATTGATACAGCAATAAACACCTCACATATCATAGAGGGCAAATAAGCACAAGTATTATCCTATATCCTGAAGATGTTAAGATGATTAATCCGAGCGAAACTGTCATTTCATATAATTTTGTTGGTTAAAATAACATTTTAATGTTAAATTAATGATGATGCAATCATCAAGGTTAATTTAGTTTGATTTAATTCACTAATTTTTTTTATTAAAGTAATAATCAAATAGTAATTAAATTAAGGTAATTAAATGACATTTTCTATAATAAAAATAATATTAATTTCACTAAGTTAAATTTTATTTTGCCTATATCAATTAATTAAACCAATAAAATTTAACATATATTTTTATTTTTATTAATTAATTGTGAAATAGTGATTTATCATTATAATATACTAATTAATTAATACAAATTTAATAAATCCCTAAACCCATCACCACCTCCCACTTGCCCAAACCTCCCCTACCATTTCGCCGAAACCTCACCTAATTTCACCTTCCCCTCGTGTCAGAGCTAATAAGATCGTTGTGTGCAAAGACCACCAAAAGCCCCATATTGTACCTCCTTCAACTCTGCTCCAACCTGAAACTGTATGTGTAGTGTTTCTTCCCCTCCCTCCAGCTTCCTTCTCGCCTCCTTGCTCTTCACACATGATCCCAAATTTACTAAATCAACCGAAGAACAACGAGAATTAGTAAATCTGAGATTTAAAGCTGAAATTCATGAAATCCGGATTTATCAAATCTGCAGTTTTATATGTCAAAATTGACCGTCTGGCAAGATTAGGCTAAATCTAGGTTAATTCTGGGTCTAAATCCGTTGCCATAGAGCCCCTAAAACTCAAAGTTTTAGTAAATCAAGGGTTTACGCATAAATGGAGGTAAAATGGGATTTAAGATTCCGTTGGATTTAACATGTCCAATTCCTTCGTTTGGAAAGATTTATGTTAAATCCGGCATAAATCCTAGTCAAACCCACCTACAAAAGAGCCCCTTATGTTTATTCTATAGAGCATCGAAATGACTATTCCTTGTAAATTTGCTCTGATGCTGCATCAACATATTTGAAATTCGCAAGATTTGCTAGATTAAGGTAACAAACCAGTAATGTGATGGTGTTATAGTAAATAAATAAATTCATATGTTAATGACAGCAAATCAGCAAAAGCTTAAAGATTATAGTGTGGAACCAAATCTAGTTAAAATCATGTAAACAGACATGGACGAAAACAGTCAAACAGACCAGACGCAGTAATTAAAAAAACAAATCATCGCATCTAAACACAAAAACAACCAGGCGATTTCACTATTTACCCAGTAGAACGAAAACAAAACGTTCAGTTTTTAAAAATGAATCCAAAATAAAAGCCAAGGAAATATTCTGGGTAAGCTCCCGTTCCGATAATCGCCAGTTAGGGTTTCTCCCACTACTTTCCGTCTTATTAGCGCGAGGATCTAAGAAAGCAATCGAAAAACGAAAGAGAAGTACCGAGAAAAAATCCAAACTCCAATTATTTCGAGAACGCGAGAAGGATCTCAAGTGGAACGAAGGCTGGAACTCCAAACAGATCTCGGAGTTCGGAGAGCCCAGGAATGGCGGGCAAGCAGGCGGCCAGGTCGCTAGGAATCAGACTCACAGCTGATCTTAACTTCTTTGTTTTCCGTGTTCGTCTGGTCCGTGTTGTGACGTAAGAACGCCATGATTCAGGAGAGGCTTCGGCGGAATCAGGTCTGTACAATTTTGCGGTGTTGAGAGTGATGGGATTCTGGATCGACTAAATGGTCAACTGATTAATTCACCAGATAAACCACAATGGAGACACTCATGGTTTTTACCGTCGTTTCGGAAAGCGACTTGTCCCTTGTGCTTTAAGATTATAAAAATAATATATATATATATATATATATAATTTAATTAATGCAATGAAATATATAAAAAAGACAATATATTATTGAAAAGAAAATAAATACAATAAATATTACACCTAGTAATTTAAAACATTAATACATAAAATAATAAACAACAAGAGTACAGCAAAAATGGTTTGCACGAATCACGAGACAATCTAACAGTCCAATATCGAAAGCTAAGTGTTCATAAAGCCGACCAGCTGAGGAATCGTCAGCTGATCGAAAGCTTGACGACTAACCAAGGGCTGCCCAGGCCGACCATCAGACAGTCTCCCCAATGTCCAAAAAAAATCTAGCAGACCCAGACCGACTAGAAGGTCTAGATACATTAAAAGAAGCAACAAATTAGTTACAAATATGAAAAGACATAATAAAAGACAATAATATATTGTAAATCCCTATTAAAGTATGGGTAGATATATAATTTTTCACTTTATGACCCCTAGCTTCAATAAATATGAGTCCATTAAATGTAAAGTAGGATTTTTGGCTCCTCTCTCTAGACTCATACTTTATAAAGAGATATCACTCTTCACTTTTATAACTCTTCAGTTACAATATATAAAATGGGTCACAAAGTTTGAAATTACACTGGTTCGCCCCTACAGGATAAATCTGTGTGTGTTCTTTTACTTTTTCCTCTTTATATTTCTCTCTCTAGGTTGTTATCGTTTCGATCCTTGACATGCCTGACAGGTGATCCAGTTTTTTGTTGCGATAGATTGTGTAAAATTTAATTAAATGTAATCAATTAATATTCAAATTCTACGCAAGTATATGTATCGTTATCAAGTAATAATAGACTTTCTATTTAAGCTCCAAATATCGATCCTATGGGGAAGGTTTAAATTGGAAATGACAAATTTGCTAGGAAATTCATAGAAAGTCAATTGAAATCACTGTCACTAATTTCAATTATTGAGATGTAATCAAAATTAAATTTTTAAACTATTATCAAATCAAATATGCAAAATTTAAAGCAATAAATACTAATCTATTAACTATGTTTATATAACGGAGATTCTTATGTGAAAAAACATCATTCCCACTACAATGAGGATATGGTAAAATGAGATGAGATAAATGTTCATATATGTATTGTGTCAAATAGGAGCAATTTTAATTCTCTACCCTGATACAATGCATAGAAAATCATTGGTTAATCTCAGTGTTTAGTCCCTAAATCCGTGGCTAGCCTAGAAGGATACCAGCTCCCACTCCAGAGCCCCCACTTCCCTTCACCTGAAGGCTAGCTCTCGCTTCAGTTTTTAAACACTAAGACTGAATTGAAGATTTTAGTCTGTCACCCTAAAGGTTCTCCAATTTTACACCCAACAAAGAATATTTTCCTATTTATTCGCACTTAATTCCATAAACGATGTTCTCCTGCATGGAATCAAATGTGGTCCTTACTCAGTTTTAGAACTCATCTCCATTTCCTGGATCATATGTTTCATAACACATTTTAACAATTCAATTGGTCAGATCAATAAGTAAATTAAGTTCGGAGTTAAGAAATCATCATAATTTATTTTACAATTTAATATTGACACATTCATATTATCTCTTCATTTCACCATATCTCAGAGTAGGGAGAAAGATAGAGAGAACTACTCAAACTTCATAAGAAAGAAATAACAAAACATAAATTTTATATATAAAAGAAAGTTCATACAACACTGATAAACAAACAATACTTATCTGAAAACTCTTTCTTAAACCAAATCCTTTGTAGCATTTCCTTAGAAATGCAGGAAGAAGATTCTCCTTCTACAACACTCTTACAAAAAGTTTCACACCAAATCCCACCACAAAAACTCTAAATTATGAAAGCAAACTCGCTAATTGACTCCAATATGGAAGTGGAATGGAACGATGTGGAGCGAAAAATGAACTTAGAGGAGTAAAAAACGTAGATGAGCGAATTTTCTGATGAAATTCGACCCTAAATAAAGCCCAAGGTTGGTTCTCCAAGAGGTGCCTTAAAAAACTATTCAAAAAGTCATCCAAATATTTCGAACATTCCAGAAACGAAGTTTTAACCGCCTTTAGCGCTAGTCTGGCGCTGAGTAAAAATCTCCAGCGTTAAATTGTTTTGCGTCGTCGGTGCTGACCTCTGCACTGCCGGCACTGATCATTTCTTCAAAAACTTAATTTTGACTCTAAATTTCATCATTTTTCCTTTCTTTTTTGTTTTAAGTCCTAAAAATAAACAACCTGCAAGAAAACATCAAAATACCTTCCATTAAAGTGCAATATCACCAAAAATGAGTATTAAATATGGGTCTAAAAATGCATATATTTTTGGTGTATCAACCTACGCAATTGCATGTATCACTTTCATAATATAGGCTCTTTTTTATTCTAGAATGTCGATCCCACAAGGAAAGTGGTAGAGCATTCGTAGTAATAACAACCTAAGTGTGAATTCTAGCCCACTATTATCAGTTTCTAGTTTGGAAAATAGCTAAATATGGTCTTTCTAACAACTAATGCTAAGTATATTTCTACTCCTAAGTTAATCTTTCCTACATCAATTAAAAAGGTGAAATTCAAGATTGATAAGCTACTTCTCTCTTGTGATTTCTGATGAGGAGTTTTTGTGGTGCATTGTAAATATCTTTTAACACTACAATACACACATGACAGCACAAATAGTATATATGATGTTTAATCACAATAAAAACCACTTCAGTATAAATAGTTTTATATTTTAAAATCTTTAAGCTGTCAAACCGTAATAATAACGCAAGTATACGTATTGCTCAAGTAATAAAGGGCTCTAATGGAATCCTAAGTATCGATCTCACTGGGAGTTAGAAATTCTTATGGTTATAATGTAAAACACAATATTCAAACTATAAAAACATAAGTACATAAGTAAATTTAATGTATGCAAAACAAAATGCAGTTAAAAGGACAAATTTAACTAAACTATTTTCTAAACTTCGAAAGTAAACTCATTAAGACTAAACAAAGTTTTGTAATGAAGAGTTCAAATTTAATAAAAGATTCTTCCCCTTTACAATGAGTTTATGGATTGTGAAGTAATTAAAATCATTTAAAATTATATATATAATTGTTTTGTGCCAAATAGAAACAATCTTATTCTTTACCCTTTGAGAGTGCATAAAAAATATTGACTGATCCAGAGTTTGCTCCCTAAATTCGTGGTTAGGTTGGGAGGATACTAGCTCTCACTTCTCCTTCCCTTGAGGGCTAACAATCTAGCTTTAGTTTCCAAGCAATTGGACTAAATTGGGGATATTAGTGTGTCACCCTAAAATCTCCAATTTTGCACCAATCAAAATATATTTCCCTATTTATTTGCACTCAACCCCATAAACTACATTCTCACCCCGTAAAATTGAATGTGACTCTTACCTTATTGTAGAATGCATAGCCCTTTTGGATTTTATATTTCTCAACAAATTTTAACTTTTAAATTGGTCAGATCAAAAAGAAAATGAAGATCAGAGTTCAAATCATCATAATTTATTGACATTTACAACTTTACATAACAAAATTAATTCTTCACAAAACATATCTCATTGTAGGGAGAATGATAAAGAAAACTACTCATAATTCATGAGAAGGATACGAAAAAACATGGATTATATATATATAAATAAGTTTACAACACAAAGAAAGGAAATAACATAACTTATCACACATTCCTTCTCAAGCAAATTCCTTAAAGTTCTCTTTAAGGAATTTCTCTCTTTACAAACACACTCAATTCTCTCTTAGAAATGTAATGAAGAAGAAATCTCTGACATTCCCTCTCCTCTTACAATTCTAGAAGAAAATATCTCTCTCACGCCACACTCTCTCTACCAAACCCTTAGACCTCCTCACGCCTCCTCTAGACTCTCTTCTCCTTAAAGAATTCAAAATTTCCTCCTTTTTTTATCCAAAAGGCACTCCTCTTCACATTAAGAGACAAGTCTCTTCATCAAAGAGATATATCTCTTCATTCAAGAGACTTTCCAAAGTGTCTATATGCATTCAATCACTCCATGGGGAATTTAAATTGATTGGAGTTTTTTAGAACCACTCAAAATTAGTCAATAATTGACTTACTCTGTCTTAATTCATCTTTGGCGCCTCTGGCGCTAGTTTATTGGAGTTTTGCATAATTTTCTAGATTCTGGCGCCCCTTCTCTATAAAATGGTGCCTATAATGCCATCTCTCTGTAAAATGGCGCCTCTGGCGCCAATATGCTGAAAAGCTTCATTTTGACTCCAAATTTTCTTCTATTTGCTCCTTTTTGCTCTAAATGCCTAAAGTCAATATACCTGCAACAAAACATAAAAATAATCTTCTTTAAAGTATAATATCTCCAAATTTAAGCATAAAATGTATATATAAAATTTCATAATTTTTGGTGTATCCAAATCCCTCAAACTTAAATGTTAATTGTCCTCAAGTGACTCTTTTACTACATAAAAAATATGACTTATGGTAGAGATTAACTTATAAACCACTATAATTTGGTTTAATAAATATAATAATATAACCTGAGAAAACCTTTTAATAAGTTAGGTTAATACTAAAAGTATAAGAGCACCTGATAGTCAAGTCTAAGATTTTTGAATCTCCATTCATTTCAAGAAGAATTGTAAGTTGTCATATTAAGGATACTTAAGATGTCCATATGAAAAAGAATCTCATGAAAACATTATTAGTGATGATATTAATACTCAAATATAAGTTTAGAAAATGTAATAAAGTATTTTTCCTCAAACTGATTCAAGTGAAGCTAATTTTTTATTAGGCGTCTCCTAAAAACACTATATATTTTAGGTGTATCAATTGATTCCCATGAAACGCTTGGTTTAACATCGTCAGCCTGACAAATTATTCCTCTTGGATCAAAATTCCATTTAAGTAATCCTTGATCCCACGAAGCGTTTGGACTAACATCTCGCATCAAGACCTAAAACAATAAACTGAATTGGGGTTTTAGTCTATCACTCTAATGTCCTCTAACTGTACACCCTTCAAAGTTTATTTCCCTATTTATTTGTACTCAATCTCATGGACTACATTCTCATTGATGAAATCAAATTTGATTCTTACATAATTGACTGAGACAATACCATCACAGATCTTACATGTTCTTGCAACAAATTTTAACATTACAACATGCCTAAATTGCAATGTAAATGAAGTTTAAGTAAAAACCATCACATTTATAATTAAACCTAAGGAATCCCAAAAATCCTACACATGAATCCTACTCTTTGCAAAAGAAAATTAAAATGATAACACTAACATAATCTTCTAATGCCTCTACTTCCTAACAAGAAGAAAGTGTGAGAAAAAATACTCACAAAGCATGAAGAAAACACAACAAAAAATTACATTACATCAAAGAAAATTCACTAGATAAGTGTTTACAAAATCATAAGACAATAAAGAACACAATACTTTGTTTTTCCCTTTGAAAAATAGATAAAGATCTCCTCTATAAAGTCTCCCGCTAATCCATGCAATGCTCGTACAATTTCGTACAGATTCTCTCAAAATCTCCTCTCCAATATTTCTAGAAAAGGTAGAAATCAACATTTCTACTCCTATTCTAAGATCCCTAAACATTCTATCTATTTTCCCCTCTTCCTCATCTCTTTATCATAGGCGCCAAGCCCCTCTTTTTAAAGAGAAACAAAAACCACATTTTTTTTCCAAGAGACACACCTCTTCACTCTTAGAGACACATCCTTTCATCCAAGAGTCATTCCAAGTGTCTAGATTCGTTGAATCACTCATGGGGGAGTGCATAGCCATCTAGAGCATTCCAAAATAATCCCAAAACCACCAAAAGTTGTCCAAATTCGTCCAAAACCGTTTCTAGCTCCTAAGCGTTAGTTTCTGGCACTTCGGCTTTGTTTTCCCGTCATTACTGTCGCTTAGGCACCACCCTGTGCGCAGCTCTACAGTTTCACCCGGTTTCAACTCCGTTGCATTCCAGATTCATTACATACAAAATATACATGAAAATAACTTTTCTTTAAAATGTAATTTCATTCAAAAATATATGATAAATATAAAGGAGATTAAACATAGAAAGAAATATTGAAATGTGTCAGGTCAGAATTTTCTTCATTGCTCGTTTTGACTTCAAATTGCACCATTTTTGCTTCTTTTTCTCTAAAAATCTATTTCTTGTACTTGAAAGCAAAATTATACAAAATACCTTCCATTAAAATGCAATATCATTAATTTTTCTAAAAAAATGAGCGTAAAATGTATATGAAAAAGTAGTTATTTTTTAGGCGTATCAATATACAACAGATTTCAAAAGCAAGTTGAAATATAAAATTTTTTTTCTGTTGGCGCCAGAGGTACCAAATTTGGCACCTGAGGTGTAAGTGTCTTGAAAATGCCCATATTTACTTGAAACTGCAAAAAAACCCTGTAAAACCACATTTTTACTGCTTCGGTCGTCTCCTACCTCTAAACCACGGTCGAAACTCAACCTAGAGCTTGTCATTTGGTGGATTTGAGAAGATTTAAAGGCTAAAAAGTCTTGAATTATATCTTCCCTTGGTAAGAGCTTCACTTTAACTTAGAAACATTTAATTTTCACCATGGATTTTTCTTACATTATGGAAACCCAAAAATTTGAGTTTTTATTAAAGAAGTATAAAGAGAACCCATGGTGAAAAGTTTCTTACCAAATATTCCTACTTTTGGAGTTTGATTTATGATATTGTGAATTTATTTGGATTTTATGTGAATTTATTTAGAAATTCCTATGGCTCCAAGAGTGAAGAGAGGAAAGCCTTTAGAAAATTTTGATGTGAGGTGTTTCGTAAAATTGAAGGCTTAGTACAATTATAATACTATGATGGGGACCAGAAAATTTATTCAGGAACATGCATTTTCAAACCCGGGAGGAGAGATTGAAAGGTTGATAATTGCTCAAAAGTGGGAAACCTTTTGCTGCTTCTCCATAATAGCCATTGATACTACGATTCGAGAATTTTAAGCCAATCTATGGGTGACTACGGATGAGCACATATGTTAGAGGTAAACATGTTGAATTTACTAGAGAAAGAATTAATGCATTTTATGGGTTGCAGAATGAATTTCATTGTGAGTTCATTGCGTTTGTGATTTTTGATTCATCACTTGATGAAGTACTTGCCTGTCTCACTGATGGAAGGGGAGAGATTAAGAATAATCACAAAGTCAATTTTTTCACTTCCATCTTAAAAGTTCAATCTAAAGTATGACATTAATTTATCTCTGCAAAATTGTTTCCAACTAATCGCCTGAGTGAAGTAACTAAGGAAAGAGTGACACGCCTAAAAATTACTTGCTTTTCAATATATATTTCATACTCAATTTTAATGATTTTAACGATTTTACACTTTAAAAGAAGTTATTTTGCATATTTTTTGTTTCAGATACAATAAATGAACTTTTGAAGAAAATGAAGCAAAAAAGATGCAATTTGGAGTAAAAACGAGCAAGAAAGAAAATTCTGACTTGGCACATTTCGATATGTCTTTCTATGTTTAATCTATGTTCCATTTCTCACATATTTTTGAATGAAATTACACTTTAAAGAAAGGTTGTTTTCATATTTATTTTGTAGGTATATCTGTTAGGAGCAAAAAACACTGAAACGAGGCAAAATGGAGCTGAAACAAATCCAAACGAAGCATGATGCAACAATGGAGTTGTTGCAAAGTGGCACATGATGCACCAAACTGGTGCATGATGCACCAAAATCCAGAGAACTGACGCATGATGCTCCAAAACTGGCTCTTGATGCTCCATAGATGACTTTTTGCGGATTAAGGCGGTTTGAGATGAAATTTTGGTGAATTTTCAAAGGGACATTTGTTTTAAACACCCCTTGGAGTGATTCAATGCATCTAGACACTTTGGAAGTTTTTTTTATGAAGGGATATGTCTCTTGGATCAATGAACACATCTTTTTAATTCAAAAGAGTTGACTTTTGAATAGAATTTTGGAGAAAATTTTGAATTTTTTTCTAGAGGGCAACCTTTTATAAAAGATAGGGAAGTCTAGGGCTTGAAGCGGAGATTTGGAGGGCGTGAGTGGATGTGTGTGTGTGAGTGAGTGTGTGTGTATGTGTGTGTGTGTTTGTGAGTGGTGTGAGAGAGAGGCAAGGGTTTGTAGATTTTCTTCAAGGATTGTAAGAGAAGAGGAAATGTAAGAGATTTCTTCTTCATTATACTTCTAAGAGAGAATTGAGAGTGCTTGTAAAGAGAGAAAGGCTTGAAGAGAACTTCTAGATTTGCTTGGGCAGGATTGTGAGATAAGTTGTGTTTTTTTATTTCTTTTGTTTTGTAAACTTGTTTTTATTAATGAAATCCGTGTTTTATCGTATCCTTCTCATGAATTCTGAGTAGTCTTCTTTATCCTCCTCGCTACTTTGTGATATGGTTTTGTGAAGAATTGATTTTATTTTATATGGTTTCAAATGTCAAGAATTTGTGATGATTTGAACCTAGATCTTCATTTACTTTTCAATTTGGCCAATTGAAATGTTAAAAGGTGTTGAGAAACATATGTTCTGAAAGGGCTAAGATTTGTACAACATGGGGGGAATGACATTTGATTTCATGGGAGAGTATTTCATCCATGGGGTTGAGTGCAAATAAATAGGGAAATATACTTTGTTGGATGTAAAATTAGAGATTTTAAAGTGACAGATTAAAATCTCCAATTTGGTCCAGTTGATTGGAAATTGATGTAAGATTGTTAGCCCTCAGGTGAGAGAGTAATGGGAGCTCTGGAGTGGCAGTTGGTATCCTCCCAATCTAACCACAGAATTAGGGACCAAACTCTGCATTAGTCAATATTTTTTATGCACTTGGAAGAGGGTAAAGAATAAGAATGCTCCTATTTGCCACAAAATAATTTTTATATATATTTTCAAATAAATTTAATTTCTTCACAATCCATATACTCATTGTAAAGGGGAAGGATACTTTCTTAAACTTGAACTCTTCGTCACTAAACTTTGTTTGGTCTTTGTAAATTTAATTTTGAAGTCTAGAAATTAGTTTAGAAAACTTAGTTCTTTTATTTACATTTCTGTTATCATTCATTAAACATATTTTAAATTTTCTTTCTTACTTTAATTTTTATAGTTTGCATATTGTGATTTAAGTTATTATCATAAGAATTTCGATCTTCCGAACTAAAACTTGATAGTAGTAGACTATAATTAACCTAAGGGATTTTTTACTACGCTTCTCTGTGGGATTGATATTGGGGTTTTTAAAGAAAGCTCTATATTTCTTGAAGTAATACGTGCACTTGTGTAGAAACACTAGTGTGTGAACTATTTTATATATTTTATAAATATTAATTTTGCACATTAGCTACTTAATATAAACTGGGACAAGTTTTTAGCCACATTTTTTAAAGCTAAATTACTGCGTAATTTTGTGACGTGTCAAGTTTTTGGCACTGATACTGAGGATTTAAATTAAAATTAAATACGCATAAAACTAACACACACTAGGGGTGCATCAAAGAGCAATACTGAATTTTTGCATTCAACAAATGAAAGCTGTGGATTTTGGTGCTCTTATTTTGCTTAATGCTCAGAGCATTGCTAGAAGTGGGGCAACTAGTGGTTTAGGCTTTCTTGCCCTGATTTTCACTTTATGTGAAAAATTAGGAGTAGAATTTTATAAGAATAAAGAAATTGCAACCACTTAAGCCAATTGGAAAACCCACAATGCATAAATTTGAATCATTTGTTGGATCTAGAAGTGGAAGTAGTGATAGACCCTCAATATCAGTTGTTGCATCATCTAATTCCAGTTCTGTTTCACTTAAAAATATTATGGAGCAGCTAATGATTAAGCAATCAGATATTATAGTAATGCAGAACATAATAGGTGGTTTGGAAGCAAGAAATGCTTACAATGATGATTATAAGTAGAGAAGAGTACGACATGACATTGCATATTAAGAGGTGACGGTTAGATTTCTGAGGGGTGATCATACTGTAGAATTTCCTACATGTGTGCAACAAAACGAAGAAGAAGAGGAAGAAGAAGAAGAAGAAGAAGATGAGGAGGAAGATGATGAATGAAGATTTACTGATTGTAGAACAGTTGAACTTGTTAGTTTCAATTAATGTTTTAACTTGTTTGCGTATAACTGTAAATTGTAGATTTTTTTTTCCGCATTGTTAGTTTCCTTAATTTACTTTTTATGTCTTTTATTTATCTTTTCTTAGCAAATTCTTTGATATATTATGTTCCAATTAATGTTTTAAACATGTACTTTTTAAATTAGTACCTGCAATATGTCAGAGCCAAGTTTCATATTCAGAATCCTCTACAGGTTAGTTTTATTTTTATGCATTTACTGTTTTCTTTCACCTACACTTTTTATACCACATGCTTTACTTATTATTTAAAAATCTAAGTTTGGGGGAAGGAAAATTTTCTTTAAAAGAAGTAAACTAAATTTTATTTGTCCTCAATTAATTATATTTCTAAAATTAATTTAACATGACCTTGGATATTAGAGTTTAACTTTAAATAACTATATTTTGGTTTGTAAATATTATGGTAAATTTTAGCAAAAATCTTTAATAATGAAGGTCAATTATAGGGTTAAGATATTTAGTATAAAAGAATAAGACTATAATTTTCTATTTGAAGTAAATAAAATTGCATTTTTGAAGTATTAAGAGTCTTAGAGTTTCATATAAGAAAAAAAGAATGAAACTTTATGAAAACTTCAAAGCTAATATGAATTTATAAAGTGAAGGAAGGTAAGAAGTTTTAACTTTAAGAGAGGATAGTAAAGTTCAAAATAAATAAAGGTTATCCTGATATAGTAATCCTCACTTGAAAAAGAAAAGAAAAGAAAGGATTGAAAATGATCCTAAAGAAAAGAATATATATATATATATATATATATATATATATATATATATATATATATATATATATATATATATATATATATATATATATATATATAT
>NEWO01000331.1:443672-481325 GCA_003013225.1 Phalaenopsis aphrodite | reverse complement strand
TGTGTGTGTGTGTGTGTGTGTGTGTGTGTGTGTGTGTGGTGAAGCTTGAGAAGATGTCTAATCAAAAATTGGCTTCACTTGGATCGACTTGAGGAAAAGAACATTATTACATTTTCTAAACTTGTATTTAAGTATTAGCATCCTTACCAAAAAAGTTTTCATAAAATTCTTTTTCATATGGACATTTTAAGCATCTTTGATATGAAAAATTTCAATTCTTCTTGAAATGAATGAAGATTCATAAATCTTTGACTTGATTACTAGGTGTTCTTACACTTGTAGTTTTAACCTAAGTTGTTAAAAGTTTTTCTTAAGTTATACTATTATATTTATTAAACCAAATAACAGAAGTTTATAAGTTAATCTTTATCATAATTCACATTTTTATTTAGTAAAAGAGTCACTTAATAACAAGTAACATTTAAGTTTGAGAGATTTTGATACACCAAAATAATGTGCAATTTTATGTATTCATTTTATGCTTAAATTTGATGATATTGCACTTTAAGGAAATGTGTTTTCATGTTTTGTTATACGTATATTGATTTAGGCATTTGGAGCAAAAAGTAACAAAATAGAGGAAATTTAAAGCCAAAATGGAGCTA
This sequence comes from Phalaenopsis aphrodite, assembly GCA_003013225.1. Classification (NCBI taxonomy): domain Eukaryota; kingdom Viridiplantae; phylum Streptophyta; class Magnoliopsida; order Asparagales; family Orchidaceae; genus Phalaenopsis; species Phalaenopsis aphrodite. The sequence continues at coordinate 480,720 of NEWO01000331.1, read as the reverse complement.
TTCAACATTCTAGAGCCAGAGGTGCCATTATACAGAGAGCTGGCACCAGAGGCGCCATAAAATGGTGTCAGAGGTGCCCTTTTACACAAAAGCAATGCGAGAAACACCATAATTGACATCAAAATTTAGAGAATAGTGCATACTTCAGTAGGCTGGCGCTAGAAGCGTCAGAGATGAATTGAGGCGAAGTAAGGCGGTTAGTGACTACTTTTGAGCGGTTTTAGAAGGCTCTAATCAATTTAAGCACCCCATGGAGCGCTGCAATGCATTTAGACACTTTGGAAAGACACTTGAATGAAGAGATATGACCCTTAGATGAAGGGACTTGTCTCTTGGTGCGAGGAGGTGTGCCTTTTGGAAAAAAGGAGGGAATTTTAAATTCTTTTTGAAAGGAAGGATGGCCCTAATTAAAAAGGGAGAGGAGTCTAGAAAATAAAAAGGGGGCTAGTGGTTTGAAGGGAAGAGGGTGGTGACCAAAGGAAAATATGTTGAGATTTTCATACCTATTTTACACTGTTTTTGATGATATTGCACTTTAAAGAAAGGTATTTTTGATGTTTTGCTGCAATAATGATGAGTTAGGGTCATTGGAGCAAAAAGATGAAAAACGGAGCGAATTTGGAGCGAAAATGACCAAAATGTGAATATTTGAACTATGGCGTCGACGGCAAGCCCAACGGCGTCGGCGGACTTTTCCCGAGACTCCAGATTTAATTCACTTAGAAGGCCCATCGACGATATCCTTGAGGCTGTCGACGGCGAGATTGACGGTTATGTCCAACAATTCATTGGATGAGGATGGATTTTGGAGGGATGCTTAGGAAACTCTTGGGAAAACTCATCCACAACTTTAAAAGAAGTTTTTAGCCGAAAATAGAGAGGTCCTAGAGGTTAGAGATCTTCCATTAGTGTATAGAGCGTTTACTAGAGTGTCTAATTGTGAGGAATTCTTCGAGAGATTGTAAGAATGGAGGAAAAGTGAGAGATTTCTTCCTCCTTACCGCTTCGAAGAGGAATTTTGTGTGTTGTAAATAAAGGAAGAGATTCAGAGGAACTTCTAGGAGTTTACTTGGGGAGAAATTAGAGTTAAGTGTTATTTACTTGTTGTAGTTTGTATGACTTTGCTTTTATATATGAATTTTGAGTTTTGTTGTGACTTCCCCATGAGTTCTGAATAGTTTTATCTGTCTTTCTCCTTGTCTTGAGATTCGTGAAATGGTGATTTGAATTAGTTGAGCCATGAAAATATTAAAGAAATTGTGATGATCTTTTCACTTCGATCTTAATTTACTTCCAATCTGGCCAATTGATTTGTTAAAATATGTTGAGTTTTACAACTAAAGTGAAGATTACATCCAAGATTTAAGGAGCTCAAAGCCCTTGGAAGTTGGGTGCAAATAAATAGGGAAATAAAATTATCGAGCGTAGAATTGAAGATTTTAGAGTGACAGACTAACATCCCCAATTTGGTCCTATCGTTTGGGTGCTGAAGTGTAAATGTTAGCCCTCATGCGAAGGGAACGTGGGAGCTCTGAAGTGAGAGCCGGTATCCTCCTAGCCTAGCCGCATATTCAATAAAAAAGCGTAGGATTAGTCAATGTTCTTTATGCCTGGACCAAAGGGTAAATAATAAGTATGCTCCTATTTGACACAATACAATTTGAACTGATTCACTTTATCCATTCACTATAATTTCTTGACAAGGAGAATGATGCTTTCTTATATATTGAATATCACATTAAAAACTTTATTAGTATAATTAGTTATTTAAGAGTTATTAAAATTACATATTTATTTCAATTGTCTATTAGTGATAGATAAACAATTTGAATTCTATTGTTGTGATTGAGTATTGCTTTTCTAAAATCTTAGTTTGTAGCTTTTAATATTACTCTCTTTGGGATCGATATTTAGGACTCCATTAGAGCCCTATATTACTTGAGCGATACATATACTTGCATTGATAAGTGTGACTTTACCATTATTGAATATTTTATATATACATCTTTATCGAATCTATAAGTGTTATTAAGTTTTTAGTGCCATTGCTGAGAAATTAAATCTTTTAGCAGCAGTTTTAAATACTTGTATTTTTAATCATATATAAAGTCGTTGTCAAGTTTTTGGCGTCGTTGTAGGGGAGTAAACAAGAATCATAATTAGAGTAACAGACAAATTAGGATTATTAGAAAATTTTTACTTGAATTACAACTTATTTTCATACTTAGTTAATTGTTTTACTGTAACTGATTTCAAATTGTATGCGTAAACTTGGACCTGAAAATCTTATACTCTACGATTCAGAATTAGAATGCACTGTTAGGAAAATTAGAAGACTGAGACGAGAACCTAGAAATTCTGATATAATGGAAAACAACATGAAAAAATAAGGAATAGAAAATGAACACCAACCTAGACCCCTACGAGATTATGCAAATCCTACAGCAGATGAAATTCACTTATCTATCCAAAATCTTGATGTAGCTGCTAATTCATTTGAGCTTAAACCTGCTATTATCCAAATGATACAAAACAATCAATTTGGAGGTACACCAAATGAAGATCCTAATTTACATCTCGCTAGTTTTTTAGAACTGTGTGCTACCTTTAAATATGACAGAGTTTCAAACGATGTTGTTAGACTTAGACTTTTTTCCTTTTTCACTTAGGGATAAGGCTAAGATGTGGTTAAATTTGTTAGCACCAGGATCTATTAAAACTTGGGGAGAACTTTCACAGAAATTTCTATCCAAATATTTCCCTTCATCCAAAACTGCTAAACTTATAAATGACGTAACACCGTTCTGTCAGATTGATGGAGAGTCAATATATGAAGCTTGAGAGAGATTTAAAGATCTTCTTAGAAAATGCCCTCATCATTCGTTACCAGATTGGTTGATAATTCAAACATTTTATAATGGATTAATAAGATCACTTAGATCTATTATAGATGCTGCAGCTGGTGATTCTTTAATGTCAAAACCTTTTGATGAGGCTTATTCGTTAATAGAAGAGATGTCTACCAACAATTTTCAAGGGCCCTCTGAAAGGGTAAATCCTAAAAGAGTAACTAGTATCCATGATTCTGATGCAATATCCATGATTCTGATGCAATAACTACTGTCTATCACCCTCAAACCAGTGGGTTAGTAGAAGTTTCTAATAGAGAGATTAAACAAATACTTGAAAAGACTGTAAACCCTAGTAGAGTAGATTGATCCACTAGACTGGATACCGCATTATGGGCTTACAAGACTATTTATAAAACTCATATTGGAATGACTCCTTACAGACTAATTTTTGGAAAGACTTGTCACTTATCAGTAGAATTGGAGCATAAAACATATTGGGCGATTAAAGAATTCAATTATAATTTGAAAGATGCTGGTGAGAAGAGATTGTTACAATTGAATGAATTAGAAGAATTAAGAAATGAATCTTATGATAACGACAAAATTTATAAGGAGAAACTAAAGTTATGGCATGAATGGAAGATTAACCAGAAGAAATTTGAACCAGGATAAGAAGTTTTGCTTTACAATACTAGGCTGAAGTTATTTCCTGGGGAATTGAAGTCTCGTTGGTTAGGACCCTTTACTGTGACTCAAGTTTATACTTATGGAGTTGTTGAAATTGAATATCAGAAGACTGGAAATAGATTTAAAGTGAATTGACATAGATTAAAACCGTATTTTGAGGGTAAAATATCAAACTAAAGAGGTTTTAATGATCATTCAACCTAAATAATACCTGAATAGGTCGGGCTGACGATGTTAAACCAAGCGCTTTATGGGAGCCAACCCACAATTATCTTTATTTATATTACGATTACAATAGTTTTTATTTGAAATTATTGTTATTTTGTGGTAGTATTGAACTCTACTACTCTTATTTACCCTTGAATCATCATAAAAATTGGATCCATAGGGAAAAATTGGAACGCATTCGGACAAAAGCGAAATTGTGTAATTTTTGCCTTAGGCGCCGACGGAGGATTTTTCCCGAGAGTCCAGATAAATAAATAATAAAGGCTCACCGACGACGCCCTCGACGCCGCCGACGGAGAGACTGGCGGGATGGCAGTTTCTGGAGTTTGAATGGCGGTTTTTGGCTGTTTTTAGGCGGGAGTTACCCCTTTTAAACTCTCAAATTCAATTCCTAAGTTCATATTTCCCCTAAAAATGATGTGAAACTCCACCAAATTCATTCCTATGGCGTCTATTTCCCCTGAAAAATCCCAAAATGGGAGTGTTTAATCGAAGGAAGTTCATTAATGCGGAGCGCAATGAAGCTTCAACAAGGTACTAGTGAAGAAAAGATTAATCAAGGAATGAGGATTCGTAAATCGAGGATTGAATAATTCCTCAACGTCAATTGAAGAGATGATCGTGCGGCGAAGATAGGAATGTTGTGCTATACTACCGCCACCGTGGTTGTTCCGGTGGTAAAGGAATTTTATGCTAATTTGCATGGAATCAACCAGGGAGGCGTCTATGTGTGAGGTAGATGGATAAATTTTACTCTTGCACGGATCAATGAATTATATATGATCGAGAACGTTCATGTCTGCCATTATTCTAACTTCGTCCCGACAAGAAACCAGATGAATGAGATTTACCAATATTTAAGGGACAAAATTGAAGACTGGGAAATGAGAGAAAACGTGTATGTTAGTTTTTTTGCGACACTCCTAAATCTCGTTTCAAAACACTGGCACTTCTTCATTTCTGCAAAACTGTTACCAACAATGAAGATCAGTAAAGTTTCTAAAGAAAGTGTTATTCTGAATTACTGCATCCAAATAGGACTACCGATCGATATTGGATCGATAATTGTGAAGTCTGCTTTGGGCCTGATCATTCATGGATCAACTTATGGGCTTGGACACCCTTCCACAATTTTCTCACTTTGCAGTCAGTTCCAAGTATCCTATGAAAATTGGGAAAAGGTACTTCTACCTTGGAAGCCTTTGGACCCAACTGAGAGATTCCCAGCTTTTGAAGATTAAAATGACATGAATATTATGGTGGATCAATTGTCTCAGAATTTACTGCCGATTCAACCTTTAGTTCCGGACAAGACTCTTGTGATCCTGCGCAGAATCAAGAAATTAGAGAAGGAGGTACAAAATGTTATGAATGCAATTAATAATATCTCTGATTTCTTCGATTATCTAGACTGGAGAATGAGAGAACATTTTTCTCACTCTGGACATATAGAAGATAGTTTGATATGACTGATGAGGAGGATGAAATTAATAGAAGAGGATTCTATTGAAGAATTTCCATATCGACCCTTCTATAACCTCTTTGTTCATGTGCAAGCAATGAGTGATCTCAGAGGAGAATCTAGCACTAAATCTGATGAATAATAGATTTATATTGCTACCTGCCTATCTATGTGTGTAATTTAATTTGAATTTTGCATTTGCTTTGCTTTAGAATTTGCTTTTAGATCTTTGTATAGTTGAAACTAAGCATAAGATGTTTGTTTTCAGCGTTTTGAGTGTTGTGGCTTGGATTGCGACGCTGAATTGATGTATGAGGTTGAGAAAATACCAAACTTAGGTGTGTTATGTAACATATATTGTAACTCTTGGAATTTATATATAATTGTGATGTTTTGTGTTGTGAAAGTTTAATTGTGATAAGTACATCATTTAATCACTTAAAATTATGTCTATAATGATTGAACGAATGTCGTTGAGGCTTAAAATTGATTGAAATCGCAAAAATTCAGAAATTGAACCAAATCAATAGAGCCCGCCAACGACACCCTCGACGCGGCCGACGACGAACTTTACCCGAGACTTAGGATATAATTTCAATAGAGCGCGCCGACAGCGCTGAAGACCCAACCGACGGTGAGATCCCAAAAAACACCTTTAACCATGATTTTGACCAGTCAACTGCCACTATTCATCATCCCCTTCCTCTAAAAAATGCGACTTTTGACCTAGGGCTTGAGAGATCTTGGATTGGGAGGCGATTTCAAGGCATTTAGACACCAGATTTGATCATCTCTAGATAAGAGCTTCACTGCAAACTAAAAATATTTGTTTTCAATATGAATTTCTTTCACATTGAGTAGATCCAAAAAATTTGAGGATGTGAAGAAAATATTAGGAAAAAATTCATGGAACTTAGTTTTGAACTCTTAGAATCACTCTTGGAAGCCATTATTTGCATATTTGAAGTATATTTTGGAATCTTTCTATAATTGTGATTAGATTTAAATGGCTCCACGACAAAAGAGACAACTTGAGTTTGACGAGTCTCGCTTCGTTAATGCGAAGGCTCAATCAAGGTTTACTTCAGTGTTTGAAGGAAAAAAGTGTCTACAAGATAGAGTTTTTGAGAGTCCGGGAGGAGAAATTGAACGAATTATTACCGAGCGAAGGTGGAAAAACTTATGTTTCACCACCAATAAGTCAGCTGCAAATATTGTGAAAGAATTCTATGCCAACATGTTCTATTCTGAAGACGGAAACATTTTAGTGTGGGGATTTCCTGTTGAATTTAATGTCGCCCGCGTTAACACCTTTTACGAAGTCCCAAACTCTTATAGCTGCCATTATGAAACCTTCAGTACGATGGAAGGCCCTCTGAATGATGTGATCAACTTTCTCACTAATGGAAAAGGAACGTGGAATATAAAACAACGTGAACGGGTAAATTTTTTTGCTTCCATGTTGAATGTCACCTCTAAAGCGTGACACTATTTTATTTCCTCTACTCTGTTACCGGCCTATCTCCATAGTGAGGCAACAAGTGATAGAGCTATTCTAAATTTCTGTATTCAGAATAATAAAAATATAAATGTGGGGAGAATCATTTTTAAGAATATATTGACTACGGCAAGGAGAGAAACAAGTGGAGGTCTAGGACATCCTGAACTTATTTATGCACTTTGCCAACTTTCTGGAGTGGAAGCTGGAGGAGATGATGAATGGGTTTACCTCATGAAACCCATCAATAAAGCTAATTTGAAAACTTATGAATCCCATGAAAAATGGAGAACAGGGAGTAGGAGTCAAGAACCTTCTACTAGTATAGATGTCCCCTCTACAAGTTATGACCTTCCTTCTTCTAGTTCTCCTACCCTAACTGACTTGATGAATGAGTTGACCTTGTAGCGAAAATGTGTAGAATTAATAAATGAAATGATTGAAGGTTTAGAACGTCGACATGATTATGACAGTGAGTACCTTCATAGGTATTCAAATTTTGAGATAGCTTACTACGAAGCTCAGGCCCAACACTACAGAGGTGAGCCTGATGTTACTTTTCCTGAGTGCCCCCGATATACTCAGTATCAGCCCAATCTACCTGCTGATCAAGGAGACAAAGACATAGTTTGGGATTTTGATATATGAATATAATTGATGTACTTCTACTTTTATCTTTGTAATCTTTTGTAATAGAAATGGATGTTTGTGTGTATTTGTACTTTTTATTTTTATTGTTGTAATTGGATAATTTTAATTATTATTATAATAGTTAGTGTGGTAGTTAAAATTTGCATGTGTAGGATAATAGATGTTGATTAGTACTTTGTGAATTGTAATGTGATTTGATTTTCCTTTTTGCATTTTAATTGTAATTGTCTTTTGTTTAGTATTGTACATATGTTAGTGAATTATTGTGTTTGTTTAATGTTTTAGTTTTGCACTTATTTCAAAATTTCATTACCCAACAATTTCTCTAATGATTTATATGTGTAGAAAGCTCCTAATGTTACAGACCAGGTGAAGTAGAAATTTTGAGAAAGACTGCAAAAATTTTAGAATGATGAAAATGCCTAAAATACTGAGGTATAATTTATACTTAGAGTTTTTCTTTCCACGTGTATCATTTCATATTGAAAAATTTAAGTTTGGGGAAGGGAAGAAAAAGATTAACTATTAGATGTACTCTATTTAAATATTTTAAAAAATTATTAATATGATTTTATATAGTGAATTTAATTCAGGTAACTATATTTTGTAGCCATTTAAATATTATGGTAGATTTAAAGAAATATTTTTGTAATCAAAATTAATTTTGTAGATTAAAGATATTTTAGTATAAGAGAATAAGACTATAGTTAACTATTTAAAGTAAGGGAAACTATATTTTGAAGTATTAAGAATCTGGAAATTTATTTGAGAAGAAAAGATTGGGACTCAATGATGTAAAAGCTATGAAATATTTATAAGGTAAAGGAATGCTTTGAGTTTCAAATTTAGGGAAAGAAATGTGATGTTCAGAATCATTAAAGACTATCCAGTTATAGTAATCCAAACTTGAAAAAGGAAAAAAGAAAGGATTGACAACAATCCCTGAAAAGAAAAGAAAAATATATGGGATTGAAAGCAATCCAAATGAAAAAGAGAAAAGAAAGAAAAAAAATATGAAGGTGAGGAGAAGCTTGAGGATATGCCTAATCAAAAATTGGCTTCACTGGACCTACCTAAAGGAAAAACCTAAATACATTCTTGAACTTATATTTATGAAATAAATCTTTTACTAGTAGTGTTCTCATGAAATTCGTATCCTTTGAATATTCTAAGTGACTTAATATTGCAACATATAGTCATTCTTGAAATGAATAGAAGACTAGAACTCTTAAACTTGATGACTAGAAAATCTTGTAGCTACAGAGTTAATTTAATTACTTGAATTTTTTCTGAAAATCTCACTATGATATTTATCTAAATCAAACTTATAGTATTTTTGAATTGAAACTTTACTACAATAGATCATAACTTTTATATAGTACTAAAATTACTTGAGGACAAGTAATAGTTAAGTTTGGGGGATTTTGACCAAAGGAAAATATGTTGAGATTTTCATACCTATTTTACACTATTTTTGATGATATTGCACTTTAAAGAAATGTATTTTTGATGTTTTGTTGCAGGAATGATGAATTAGGGTTATTAGAGCAAAAAGATGCAAAAAGGAGAGAATTTGAAGCGAAAAGGACCAAAATGTGAAGATTTGAACTAGGGCGCCGACGGCGAGCCCGACGACGCCGACGGTGGACTTTTCTCGAGACTCTAGATTTAATTCACTTAGAAGGCTCGTTGACGACGCCCTCGAGGCCGACGACGGCGAGATCAGCGGTTATGTCCAATAATGCATTGGATGAGGACGGATTTTGGAGGGATGCTTAGGTTACTCTTGGGAAAACTCATCCACAACTTTAAAAGAAGCTTTTGGCAAAAAATAGAGAGGTCTTGGAGGTTAGAGAGGTTCCATTAGTGTATAGAGAGTTTACTAGAGTGTCTAATTGTGAGAAATTCTTCGAGAGATTGTAAGAGTGGAGGGAAAGTGAGAGATTTCTTCGTCCTTACCGTTTCAAAGAGGAATTTTGTGTGCTGTAAAGAAAGGAAGAGATTCAAAGGAACTTCGAGGAGTTTGCTTGGGGAGAAATTAGAGATAAGTGTTATTTATTTTTTGTAGTTTGTATGAATTTGCTTTTATATATGAATTTCGAGTTTTGTTGTGACTTTCCCATGAGTTCTGAGTAGTTTTCTCTGTCTTTCTTATTATCTTGAGATTTGTGAAATTGTGATTTGAATTAGTTGAGCCATGAAAATGTTAAAGAAATTGTGATGATCTTTTCACTTCGATCTTAATTTACTTTCAATCTGACAAATTGATTTGTTAAAATATGTTAAGTTTTACAACTAAAGTGAAGATTACATCTAAGATTCAGGGAGGTCAAAGCCCTTGGAAGTTGGGTGCAAATAAATAGGGAAATAAAATTATCGGGCGTAGAATTGGAGATTGTAGAGTGACAGACTAAAATCCTCATTTCAGTCCTATCATTTGGGTGCTGAAGTGTAGATGTTAGCCCTCAGGCGAGGGGAACGTAAGAGCTCAGAAGCGAGAGCCGGTATCCTCCCAGCCTAGCCGCAGATTCAGTAAACAAGCATAGAATTAGTCAATGTTCTTTATGCCTGGACCAAAGGGTAAAGAATAGGTATGCTCTTATTTGGCATAATACAATTTGAACTGATTCACTTTATCCATTCACTATAATTTTTTGACAAGGAGAATGATGTTTTCTTATATATTGAATATCACATTAAAAACTTTATTATTATAATTAGTTATTTAAGAGTTATTAAAATTACATATTTATTTCAATTTCTTATTAGTGACAGATAAGCAATTTGAATTCCATTGTTGCGATTGAGTATTGCTTTTCTAAAATCTTAGTTTGTAGCTTCTAATATTACTCCCTGTGGGATCGATATCTAGAACTCCATTAGAACCCTATATTACTTGAGCGATACGTATACTTGCGTTGATAAATGTGACTTTACCATTATTGAATATTTTATATATACTTCTTTATCGAATCTGTAACTGTTTTTAAGTTTTTGGTGCCGTTGCTGAGGAATTAAATCTTTTAGCAGCAGTATTAAATACTTGTTTTTTTAAGCATATATAAAGTCACTGTCAGGTGGCGTGAGAGAGAAGTCTTGGGAGAAGAGAGAATTTTCTTCTAGAGTTGTAAGAGGAGAGGGAAGGTGGGAGATTTCTTCTTCATTACATTTCGAAGAGAGAATTGAGTTTGATTGTAAAGAGAGAAAATGCTTAAAGGGAACTTCAAAGGATTTGCTTGAGAAGGAGTGTGAGATAAGTAATGTTCTTTCTTTTCTTTGTTTTGTAAACTTGTTTATATATATAAAATCTATGTTTTTTCATATCCTTCTCATGAATTCTGAGTAGTCTTCTTTGTCCTTCTTCCTACAATAAGATATGATTTTTTGAAGAATTAATTTTGTTATGTAAGGTTTTTAATGTCAATAAATTATGATGAATCATGCTCTGATCTTCATTTACTTTTCGATTTGACCAATTGAAATGTTAAAATTTGTTGAAAAACATAAGATCTGAAAGGGCCATACTTTCTACAACAAGGTAAGAGTCACATTCAATTTCATGGGTGAGAATGTAGTCCATGGGGTTATATGCAAATAAATAGGGAAATTTACTTTGATGGGCAGAATTGGACATTTTAATGTGACATATTAAAATCCCCAATTTGGTACAGTTGCTTGAAAAATAAAGCGAGATTGTTAGCCCTCGGGGGTGGGAGAAGTGAGAGCTTTGGAGTGACAGCCAATATCCTCTCAACCAAACCACAAAATTAGGGACTAAACCCTGGATTTGTCAATGTTCATGATGAACTCTCAAAGGGTAATGAATAAGATTGCTCCTATTTGACACAATACAATTTTATATGTATTTTAAATGATTTTAATTACTTCACAATCCATAAACTCATTGTAAAGGGAAATAATGCTTTCTTAAATTTTAACTCTTCATTACAAAACTTTATTTAATATTTATAAGTTTACTTTTAAAGTTTAGCAAATAGCTTAGTTAACTTAGTTTTTTAAACTGCATTTTATCTAGCATACAGTAAATTTACTTTAGATTTGTTTTGGGTACTTAAGTTTTGTAGTTTGGATATTGTGTTTTACATTATAACTATAGGATTTCTAACTCCCTGTGGGGTCGATACTTAGGGCTCCATTAGAGCCTTTTATTACTTGAGCGATACATATATCTACATTATTATTACAGTTTAACAACTTAAAGATTTTAAAAAATAAAATTATTTATACTAAATTTATTTTTGTTGGGATTGAACTGCATATTTACTATTTGTGATATCGTGTGTGTATTGTAATTTTGAAAGATATTTGCAACACACCACAAAAACCGTGCATCAATAATTCCCCCCAAGTTCTGCTAGATTCAGGTGCTAACGAGTTTAACCACATCTTAGCTTTATCCCCTAATGAAAAAGGAAAAATTCTAATTCTAATGACATTATTTGACACTCCGTCATATTTAAATGCAACACACAATTCTAGAAAACTAGCAAGATGTAAGTTAGGACCTTCAGTAGATGTTCCCCCAAATAGATTATTTTGTATCATTTGGATAATAACATGTTTAAGCTTAAATGAATTAGCAGCTACAATAGGGTTTGTATACTCAAATGAATTTTATTTGCTGTAGGATTAACATAATCTCTTAAAGGTCTTTGATGATGTTCATTTTCATGGATTATTTAAGTTTGTAGCCATTTTTTTCAAATTTTCCAACTCTTTATTATTTTTGAATTTTTCTAATAGTTCTTTCTAACTTCGAATCATAAGGTACTAAACCGTTAGATCTTAAACTATGCATATATAAACACAATAAACAATTAAAATAAGGAAACACACTAAAATATAAAAATATTAATTAAACTAGAATAAGTTTTACAGTTTAAACAAAGTCTTCTAAATTATAAAGTAATTTACCGTTAATCCCCCGCAACATTTCCAAAAACTTCATGTTGTGTTTTTGTCCTTCTGCGAAATTACTAGATTGTCATCCGAGAAAGGGACAAGTCCTTCGGTTGTCCTATACCTAACACAACCAATAATCAATGTAATAGAGGTCATTGTACCTCTTTTATCATGACTTTTTGGTTACACGCTTCGCACGGGTCCGAAAGCGTATCACACCCTCATAAATGAATGTGGTAGATATCCTTGTCCCACTCATCCTAAATTATATTGGTAGATACCCTTTTACGGAATTTGAGTTTAGCTTTAAGGCTAAGCATTTTATGGTTAGCGCATTTTGCTTAACTAACCTTCGCAATATCTTGATTGACTGATGTCAATTTCGATTGATACATATCATATGCAGGGAAACTGTGCACTTTTCTAAGGATTCTTTTCAGGTACACATTTCATGCAGGTCCAAATTAGTGTCGCACTCATCATTATAGAAGAACCCCTTATTGTTGGGTCATCCTTCTTGTCTATCCTATTTGATATTTTAGCTCGATAAATTTTTATTAGCCTATCAAAACGACATGTCATATCATTTTGGGCCACTTCGGTTCTCTACCTGATCCATGTTTTCTAGCTAGACTATTTCGATGTCTGATTGGGCTCTGATATTTTCCCCAAATAGAGTTACCTTAGCCAATTCTTAGAAATATTCATTGATACTTTCTCATCAAGAGATACTTTACTAGTTTTAAGGAATCCACAAAGAAAGTTACTTTTCTAGTGCTTGCGGAAGCACTCTATAGTTAGACTGTTGTGCTACCTAAACTTTATGATATTGTTAGTTTACTCAGTTGATTTAGTTCACTTGATTGAAAGTCATGTTGTATCTATTGTTCATCTGATTTGTGTCTTATTGAGATATTCCATACCTCTCCAACGAGAGTTATCTTGCTAGCTTTGGAGGGATCTTCAGTGAAGTTATCTTGCTAGTGCTTGTGAAAATAAACTTGTGGTTGGACCATCTTGATTATCCATTAATTCTTATTGCCCTATCGAGAACATGCTATATCGGGTTTCTAACCGATCCATGTTCCATTCGACTACCTCAATACCTAACTATATTGTGATGTTTTTTCTTTTGGTGGGCTCAACTCAAACAGTTGAAGCTGACATCCCTCCGAAGGAGCATCTCATCTTGCTAAGATTGTCTTGTTCATCTAACAAATATTTTGAACATGCCACCTTAGGCTATTTGGCCACGTGGTCACTTGTTCAATGTATTACTCGATGAGAATTATATTAATTTTCCAGTCAGTTCTTTGAATGAGAGCATCTTTGCTTGTTGGGATTACTCATGTTAATCTAGACTTTTACATAAACTAGACTACCTTGGCTATCTAATCCGATGTTGTATATTGTCGAGAAATGGACTTCCTTGACTATTTGGTACATGATTGGGATACATATCTCCTTAACTATTTGATATATAGTTAGGATACATACCTCATTGACTATTTTCTTCGTCGAGATACATATCTTTTTCACTATTTTATATATAATGAATATACATATCTCCTTGTCTATTTTCTTAGTCGAGATACATATCCCCCCGACTATTCGATAATGTTCCAACTGGCGAAACTATCATTCTTATTTGGCTAGCTCTTGATGAGAGTGCCTTATTTTGAGACACATCAAGCTTTATAGCAGCTTGATCATGAAGTTTCTTGAATCATATGAATCTTTAGTCAAATCCTTTACTAGAGCATCTTTGGCGTTATATCCATTTGATGTATTTCCATTGGGTTATATGAAGTAGACATATCATGAGATAATTTCAGAAGTAATTGTGCATGGTCATGCTGATGTTGAGGCCAATAAGCTCTACGTGATCATTTATTATGTACTCTTTATTATTATACTCCTGGTTGGGATGCAGGTTGATGCTCAATCATGTTGATCCCATTGTAAACAATGATATTGTTATATATATATATATATATATATATATATATATATATATATATATATATATATATATATATATATATATATATATATATATATATATANTATATATATATATATATATATATATATATATATATATATATATATATATATATATATATATATATATATATATATATATATATATATCTATATTACTTTTTTCTTATGTATTTTCTTTTTCAAATTTCTAAATTATGATATCCCTATTTCTTAAAAATTGATATAATTATTTTTTAATAACTACAGGTTTTTTGGCTCAAAATATAACAAATATTATGTAATTTTTTTAAAATTTAATGTATAGTTTTTAATTTTCATTGGAAAATACTATTTTAAAAAAATCTTACAAAGTAGTGTCAATTATTCTTAATGATATTTTTCACAGTTTTTCGAAATCTAAAAAGTCAGGTCAATAAATTTTTTAGCATTATCTTGTTATTATATGTTGGAATGCATAATATATTGGTTGGAAATAAAGTTAATAATTCAATGTGTTGGGTTCAAGTGCTTCCCTTGCTTGGAAAAAAAAATAAAAAAAAAACTTTTGTTATTAATTTATGTCTATTAAAAATAACTAATTAGCTTTCACTAAAATATTATGTTTTCATATTTTTATTGTTTCATTTATAGTTTTGCAAAAGTGAAGAATGTCATATATTTTAATGTTTATTGTAATTAATACCATTTCTTAATAAAGTAAATTCTAAAAAATAATCTTCCATATATATATATATATATATATATATATATATATATATATATATATAAATGAAAGTGTGGATTCAATTCATACATACATGAAAGTGTGGATTCAATTCAAAAAAGTGATGATAGTTTTATTTTTGATTTGATTTTGAAGATTTAAGTAGTATATATAAATATGAAAATTTTGATGTGAGATGCGTTAATACATAACAATTATGTCTTATGTATCTATTTTTAAAATATTAATTTGTCATCGTAATTTTTAATGTATATATATTTTGATATTGATCATTAAAAAAAAAGTTTCAGCGTGCTGGGCTCTACGGAAATTGCAACTCTAGTTTTCAGGTTCGGTCGCTGTAGCGTTATTTACGTACGTTATCATGCAATTCTGCGTACGTATGACCGCGAATAACCTTCCAATAACTTAATTAGTGGGGATTATTGAGAAGTTATTGGGAGTATTAACCCAAATAACATCTCATTAACCTTTTAATAATCTATCAATATATTCTGTGATTCGATGCTTAACTTTTTTCGTGTCATTTAATGGTCTTTAGGTTATTGATGTTATTAAGCCAAATACAAAGTGGCTTGAGTACGTTCCTAAATATTTTCCCGGCCGCTGAGAAATGCCAGTCGTTCGGCTAAATTTTCGGGGCTCCACGTCTGTCTGCACGACCTTGTTTATCTCTTTATCAATTCCTTAAATTCTCTAAACAGGCAATTGCCGTTCTTCGGAATTTTGGAATACTAGTCTCTTTTATTCTATCTCTTTGCTCGCCTATCTAGGGTTTGGCGGTTGTCGTTTGCTAATCGGATTGATGGCGAGGAAGAGGAAATCAGATGCAACCCATCTCGACGATGTTGATCGGACTCTTTACTCGACCTTCTGCAGCGCGGCCAACTCACTTTCTCAACTATACACCCAAGCCATGAATCACCAAAAGGTCGCTTTCCAGGCTGGCGAGCGGCAGGCTCTGGTTCGTTGCTACCTGTCCTTTCTATGTTTCTTTTCTGATTCTTTAATCAACCCTTGAAACTATTCTTCGTGATTTGTAAATTTCAGCGGCTAGTGTTTGAAACCTCTGCAGCTATGATAAATAGCTGACTGGCTTGTTAGACTTTTGTAGTACGTGAGAATTCCCTTGTTTTTTAATTGACATAAGCACATAATGATGATTTATTCTTGAAGGGATCTTCCCTTGTTTGTTAATTGACATAGGCACATAATGAGGGTTTATTCTTGAAGGGATCTCCTCTTAACCCAGCTCGTTCACAAGTTGCAACTGCTTGCATTTAATCCTTCCATTTTTTATTGTGTGGGAGAGTTCATGAATCTCTTTGGCTTATTTTAGTATATATATTCACTTTTTTTTTTTTTATGGGCCAGTTTTCCTTGAGCTTTTAATTATAGTCTGTGCGGTATGAGGGGCTTACAGAATTTGTAACTTTCTTTGACCTTGGATGATGCACTTTTGTTTGTAGGATGTTATTAACTGACACTCAATATAAGCATTTCTATCTCATAGGCTTTGCCCATTCTTAACATGTTGGTGAGACTTGCAAAATAGGTTTGTTCTTCCCATTGTTTTTGAATGCTATACTGTGCTTTTTGTTTGCTGATGGTGGTGGTTTTTAATGACGAGAATTCAAAATCATCTTCATTTGTCTTTTCATATAATTTGGCTTAAGCCAGTGCTGACATAAGGATTACGACATGACTTGTTTCCTGTCAATGTGTCAATGTAGATATCATGATCCAAGCTTCAAGAATTTCCTCTCACTAATTTATTTTTTTGTCATTTCAAAATTTTTGATTGCTTCTCAAGTAGCTTGAGGTTAGTATCATTTTTTATGTTTATCATGTTTTCATCAAACATTTTTCAGTTATCACTAGACGTATTTTTTAGGTAAAAAAATATTTTGACCAATACTTCCTGGAAGCAATATAGAACTAAGTATATTAATAGTATGTATGAAGAGAAGCTCCTATCTGACGGTTATAATTGAGGGACTTAATGGCTGATATGCCTCCAACATCTGTTGTTTTATAATTCGAATAAAAATGAAGTAATTTTTACTTGATATTATTGAACTTGAGTTTTCATTAATAAAATTTTACATTATTTTTGATTTTTTTTAATGATTGCACTTAAGCTGTATGTAACTAGAATTATCTATTTCATCCTCTATTGTGTTTATTGGAAAAAACATGCAACCTTATGTGAAAGTGAAAATTGGATGTAAATTGCTTCAAAAGAGATTCAGCTTGTGATAAATATTTCTTATTCCACATGAATGTTTGACATTTTTTTTTTGTAATAAATTTTGTTCACAATTTTTTTTATATCAATGATAAAGTTACATTATTTCTTATGGATTAGGGGAGTGTATGAATGAGTTGGCTCAATTTTGAGTTTTCCATGACCCTTGAGCAGAAGCCATTTTGACTCGAGCTCAACCTGGTCTCTTCAAATGAGCTTGAGTTTGAGCTCAAGTCTAGATTTTTTGTAGAGCTTGTGCTTGAGTTTTTCCTTGGGATCAAGCTCATCGACTAACTAGCGAGCAAGGAAAGAGAAATGGAGATGGATGAAATTTTAAAGCAAAGTAGTTTTTTGGTGGTGCTAGAACAACATAAGAGAAGGAGAGCATATCTTCATTTATATTTTCAATGATGATGTTGTAGACAAGGGAGAGAGAGAAGATCTTGAGGTAATAATGAAAGTGCCACAATGAAGAGCATAATGGGTAGAATCCATACTTTTTTCTTGGTATGGTAAAGAAGTATGAGGAGAAGCAGTGTCTATGTTTTTAAGCATTTAGATGACGAAATGAACAAGACAATTGAGGCATTTTTTGTTTATTGGATGGGGTACCAACACTATATTGCATATGGAGAAGAAGCCATCATGTTTTTTGTAGGGAGCACCCATTCTCTTTTCACATTGTACTTTGACATGTAATCCCCTGAATGTCCTTTCTTTTTTAACCTACGAATTAGTGCCTACAATTCCTTTGCTTTCGTGTTGGCTTCATCTTGTGTCCATGAACAACTTGCCCATGCATCTGCCAAGCTGTGGTGATTGTAATGCTCATTCTCAATGGTTTTGGTTCTATGATTTCTCTGTTATTGGTTGCCGCTCTCCCCTTCTATCAACTTCCATGTTTCCTCGTTCATTATCTCTCTCTTTCTCATCCTCACCCCTATCTGACATCCTTAGTTATCCTTCTTTTTTTATCCCATTTCTCTTATAATAGCCTCCCTTTACAATGTTTCATATGGTTTTGGTGGTTCCCCAAATGTAGCTATTTATAGACTCCACCTATTCTAGTCTGTTCTGCTATTCAGGATGTTCCTCCTGCTTTCATGACATCAAATAATGGACCTCCTTTTGTTTCTACTTCTCATTCCATGCAAATATTGTGGGTGTATTGCTGGATTTGGTGGTGTATCTTTTCTCTTCCATTCATTTTTCTATATGTTTTTATTAAGGCTTAGTTCCACCTCAACATAAGCAAGTATCCATGCTTCTTTGCAAATATGTACTTTTTTATGATGATGAGTCCTTTGAGCCTATCAAACCCTCTTTTTTATTAGAGGCGAAATTTCTTTTGGATGCCCTAATCTAGATGTTATTTGCGAATGGATGTCTAATTTAACTTTGATTTATGACCATTTAGTCATTCTCATCGATACTTATTTTATCATTATTATATTATCATTAGAAGCATATTATACCGGAAACTTTTTAGCGCAAATTGTTATATTAGTGGCTATTTGTTGTGTATTTGCTAACTTTGTTTTCCTATTTTGACACATTTGAGGAACCACCTATTACCGTGATGCATCAATGTGAAAATGAGGACACAAACACATCATGATATTGACACGAAACTTATTTTTGAAAATATAGGATATATGCATACATTGGACATAATATTATAATATTATAATATTATGTCTTTAAATTAAAAACAAATTTATAGTAATCATATATTTTGAATAGTTTGAAATGAATTTATATGATATTAGTTTTATTTAATTTTTTAATTGTTTGTAAAATAAGAAATATATTAAAATTTTTTAATTGTCCTAAACTTAATTGAAGAAGAAATAACTCCATGAAATTAAAGATGGTTAGCAGGAAGTTGAAAAAATTGATTTAAAAAAAAAACGTTAAATATCTTCGGAAAATAGAGGAGATTAAGGAAAATAAAAGCATAAGTAGTCATTAAGTGATTTAAATAATATAGTTTGAAACAAAAAAGATAAATATCTTAATTTAAATTATTAATATAATTTACTTTGAGAATTGGAATTTATTTTTAAGACACTTATATTTAACTTAATTGTCAGCTAATTTTTTTTTAACTGGGTAAGTAGATGGCTTGCCGAGTGTGTGCTGAGAAAGTGCATATGTTCAACACGATATGTTACAGTGTTACAAACTATCAGTGTATCATAAGCTTCCTACCTACTATGGGTGACTTTTACTTAGTTTTGTTAATATTAATTTAACTAATCAACCATGTACTTCTTGTGTTATATTTGGTGAAACTTTGCAAGTAGAGGTTGCTACTACTCATCTTATTAGGCCACTTCTAGCTATACTTTTGTTGGAAATGGAATTCTCTGCTTGCATAGAAGGTATAGATTGACTTCTCATATTGTGAATATTATTAGAAGATAGAATTGGGATTATTCTATTGCTCATTCTGCGAAATATTTGGGCTTAATTACTCGAGATATTATGAGACTTATTCAATATGAAAAAAATATAGTGTTCAAATACAAGAGGTACATTCATACATTGAGATCCTTCCTCTCATAATGGTTATTGCTCTTTTTTTTCTTCATGTTTGTAGTCATATTTTGGAGCCATTGGACCTTCCTTTGATTATTCGAGCTTACTTTGCCCCCCATTAATAGACTTACATAAATGATCTCTACATTATTCATAGGCACTATCATGCAACTCATCTTATTTTTAATGTTCTTTATCCTTTTCTAATTTGTGAAGACATTGATAATAATTTTTAAAACATCCTCATGATTTCGATGGTGTATTTTAAGTGATAATGTTCTGGTTGATAGGAAATTTTAGATCATTTTTACCAAAAGGATTTCAACTATAAAAAATCCCTTAACTCATATTTTCATCAAGCTTCTAGTGAGGCAGTCTAAATTAGTGATTTTTGTATGTTTATGTATCTTTGGGTATCATGCCATCTTTAATTTATTATGTGAGATAACCTTTTCCAAAAGTATTAAAGTCTAACACATGCTCAAGGATCAAAATACCAAATACTTTTAATATTTTGGTATTAGACTCTATAAAAATGTCAAATTAGTCCCCAAACACTTTTAATATGGACTGAAAAATGTCCCTAGATTCTCTTAAAGGGAGGATTGTTTCGATCCTCATCAAAATAGTGTGCAGACTAGTTGGTTTTTTTATAAATTATGGGATTAAAACAACATTTTGTAAATGACGCGAAACTTTCCTAGTTGAACTGGGCACTGTACCTGGAGGTTGTACCAGTTCAACTGAGAGGGGAATAGGGCCGCATTCCCTAGGAAATAGGGTTTCCACCCAAATAGGAGAGGGTCTCCCCTCTCCTAGCTATCTACTAGTATTTATGTGTATTTATGATTCAGTTTTGGATTTTATTTCTGTCAGGACATTCGTCGCCGTCTAAGTTTTCCCATTCTAGGGTTGTATTCAAAGATAGGTGGTGCTACGGTTGTAACCCGTCCGAAGTGTTGTTCTTTTTCTAAGGATCGAGTGGTGCTTCAGTTGTAGATTGTTTTCGTTGGGTATTTATCTCTGATTTTTTTTCATCCTCTGCATTTCTCCACTTGTTACAACCCAGTCTTTACTTGCAGCCAAAACAACCGGACAACAAACTTGTTGTCGTCCCGCAACTCCAACCGCTGACCACCACTGCCTTCACTTGCTGCCATCCTTTCCAACCACCTCCCACCTTGATGTCTTTCATTCCAACCGCCTGTCTTCGCTGTCCACCACTGACCACCATTGCCTCCACTTGCTGCCATCCTTTCCAACCACCTCCCACCTTGATTGCAACCGCCTGTCTTCGCTGTCCAGCCATCCCCCTCACTGTCGCAATCCAGGGATGGTTGTCCCTTTGCAGTTACCACTCTCACAAATTCCCCGTCACTTTCACCACCGCGGACAACCGCTCCTGGTTGTTTGCTAATTTTCTAGCCTTCCAACCAGCCCCTGCTTAATGTCTTTCAGTCGGCTAACCCCCACCTTCCTCGTCGCAGTCCCTCGTAACGTCCCCTTACTCGTCTTATAGCCATACACCACTTTGTCACCTTCCTCTACAATCCACTCACCAAACCGACCACCACCTTTGAATATATTTAAGTTTGTTTGTTTAGTTTGTTGTTGTATTTTCTTGTGTGTGTGGTTGTTACCGCATATTACCCATTTTTAGTAATAATATTTGCGTTCTTATCATTGTTTGGATTAACTTGGTTTCAATAAATATTTAGAAGATCATTTGGGTACTTTTCTCATTTTTTTTTATATTTTTAACCATGCAACAACAACATAACCAATCAAGATCATCCATCTTATTCATTGATTTTAATTTTAACAAAGATCAATGAAGGGCGAATTTGTTGAAAATGGCATCATGCACCGTTCATTTGGTATAATATTTTTGTGTAATTTTTTTTTGCTCGAGTGATTTAAGTTGTTACAAAATTTTTCTTTCATTTTATATCATCATCATTAATGTTGATCTCCTATTTGCAACTTTCTCATAGCAGGAAGCAAGTTGCCGTTTTTTTATACTAGAAGAATAATAGATCAATATTTATACAAATGATGCCCGCCACCAGGGTTTAGAAAATGTCAAAATTAATATAAAGTCCAGAAATGTATTCTTGCAAGGTTCGTCCTTTTTTTGGGGGGAATGCTATTTTACAATGCTATGCTCTGCCGAAGGAAGAAAAGTTACACGACTATAGCAGTTAATGAACTATATTAATTTAGTCTTATATATATATTATATATATATATATTATTTTGGTGATGCTATTTACCATGCTATGCTTGCTGAAAGAACAAAGTTGTCGCGACTATTGCAGTTAATGAACTATATGCTTTTCAAGTGTGTTTTTAAAGATTTAGAAGTCAGGTGCACGTATAGGCTGGGGATTTCCATTGTGCATCCTGAAACAAAAGTATGATACGATGGGATTTTGAAAAGCAATGGACTTGTTAAATTTACCAAATGAAGGCAAGCGTAGCTATTATATTTTCACACCTCATATAGTCATCCATATCAGTATTACAGTTTCAAGCCTATACCAATTCTTTGCCTCATCATTTGACTGCTTTATTCGTTTTATGCAAAAGCATCTGAAGTAGGATGCTAGAAGAAGAGCTCTTGCAAGTTGCAATTTTATTTCTTAGGACTTGTCCTATTTGATTTTGTTTGTTTCTCTAGTTCAGTTTTTTAGTATCTCAACATATTTTCTAAAAAGTTTCTTTCTGCAGGAAAAACTCTACCAATGGATTATAAAGCAACATGAGGAAGATTCAAGGGTGACGGCGGCTGATATAGTTGCACATATTGAGGTTTTACCAGCAACTTTGTCTTTTTTTATTTCATTCTTGCTTGCCTTTCTCTAGCAAAGCATATTATATTTGTGAGCTAGCTGAGGATTTTGTGCTTAAATGCTTTTTCTGATTTGCTTTGGGGCTATCTCTGATCTGATAATGAAGTTTAATGGTTCGCTTTGTCTTCTTGTGGATACAGCCTTGCATTTCATTTGCAGCATTTGCCCTAGACTTAGTCAGGAATTGCTTTCTTCTTTGTTACAATGATGCGTGTGCATTCTGTCTTTTAGCGTCTTTGTTACAGATGCTCTTGTATTAATGGAAACTTGTCCAATACCTTGGCAAAATATTTGCAAGCATTTGTAAACCATTGTACCTTGAATCTTTGCCTTGTGTTTTCTGTTGAGAGTCTTATTCAATTCTTATATGAAGATGACCCTCTTTACATTTTGACATGTGTAATCAAGTTCAATATTCCTTTTTTTAAAGTTTTTAATATTTTGCATTGTACATGTGATATAGAAGAACGTACCTTGGTGTATGCTTTGGGCTAATGATATCCTTTTTGTGGATAAGATTAGAGCAAGAGTTAAGGAAAAAATTGAATTATAGATGTTATCTTTATATTCAAAAGGCTTTCGTTTGAGTAGATGTAAGATTGAATACATGGAATATAATTTTATCAGTAATAAATCTAGTGGTGGGGTTTTAGCATTGGGTGATTAAGTCATTACAAGGAGTGAATTTTTTAGATATTTGTAGTCTATTGCTCAATGTGATGGTGATAACACTGTGGGTTTTATTTTTAGAATTTTAGTTGGATGGTTGAAGTGGAGGAATGCATCAGGCCTATTGTGTGATAGGAAAGTGCCACATAGAATTAAAAGGAAAATTTTATAAAATAGTGGTAAGACCTGCAATGCATTATGGCGTAGAATGTTGGCCTATAAAAGATAAGCATTAATTAAGCGTTGTTGAGATGAGAATGCTCAAGTGGATGACTGGCTTTACATTTAGAGACAAAATGCAAAACAAATATACCCATGAAAAGATTGGAGTAGCTTTAACAACAGAAAAGATTAGAGTGTCACTTTATATGGTTTGGTCACATTAAACGTCGACCATTTGAAAACCCACTTAGGAGAGTAGATGTTTTAGATTTGACTTATGTTAAGAAGGTAGAGGTAGAACTGAAAAGGCTTGGTCATGTTGTATAAGAAATGATCTTAATTTTTTAGAATTAAATAAAAATGGCACTCAATAGGATACAATGGAGGAAAACGATTCATGTATCCGACCTCACTTAGTGGAATAAAGGCTTGTTGTTGTTGTTTTACATTTAATATAACATTCTAATTCTCATATTTAACTTCTTTAAGTTTATTCTCTTTGGGCTGCATTCCATATATAAAAATAGTGTTGTGATTGTTGCCAAGAATTAAAGACAACTGGTGGAGCTCATCAGTTCAACGTTTGCGTAGTTTTAAAGAATTATTTAATAAGAAACATACAATATTAAGAAAAAATAATTACAATAGTATATAAATTGATGAGTTGATAGAATAATAATTGTGGATTAATTTTATTAGCCATTGATTGATGAGTAGGAAGTTGGAAGTAGGGATCACTGTATTAATGAGGTGGCCATGAAAGATGGAGGGCAAAAGTCTTGGTGAGTGTGGGTCCTATTGGCATAAATTATATATGCATTTTATACTCAAGTGAATAAATGGATGCTATCCATTTTAACTTTTTTTGTTAATTTTTGAAAGACGACTCTATTAATCATTCAACGAGTATGTTAGCAAGTTAATTATGTATGATCATGAATGGAGAACATATTAGATAGCTGACATTTTTCTTATATATATTGCCCATCAAATCAATATGTTTTGTATGATAATGTTGCATGTGTTTATATGTAGGTTTCTCGTCATAATAGAATCTTATCGGAAATTTCTATTTAATGTTGAAATCTTCTAGAATGAATTTTAGCTGTTGTAGTTTCTACATTTTTAATTAAATAAATTTAAAATTGGCTTTTGTGTTAGAAATTGCTATTTCATACTTCCACTATACAAGTATGCCTCTTAAGAATGTGCAATATCTTAAAGTTGACCTTCTGACAACTATAGAATATGCATAATTCATTTCTGTGTATGTTTTAAGAGTCGAATCTTTTCTTTGAATAGAATCTTTCTATAGAGTTCTCATCAAATAAATTTGAATTATATATATTGTCATTTGGTGTGATTCCTTGGGATTGTGTATTAGCTGACTGATACTCTAATAACATAAGCAAGCTTATTTTAAGCAGGTAAGTTTTCTCACCTGTCTTTAATAATAATAATAATGTGTGTGTGTATGTGTGTGTGTGTGTATAGACACACACCCCCCCCTTAATATTTGTCCATCCTACTATACCCATTTCTTTCAAACAGTGTAATATTTTGTTTTATTGAGATGTGAAAATTTTATATCATGGGTGTGCAACTTTATCTCAAGGAAGAACTTTAGCTTGCCTAATTTATTAACTCTAAATTGTTGGACTAACCTTTTCTTATAAAAATTTTCATCTTTTTAAAGATATTATATATTATGATATTATAGTCAATAGAAACCTGTAATGCAGAGCTCTTTGATGTTATATGCTTCCTAAATAATTTATAGTCTTCTTGGCTTTATTTGTATCATATAGAGCATTACCTTGGCCAAACTATTGAACCATGTTCTTGGGCATGCTTTAACCCATACAATGCCTTATTTAGCTTGCGTATCTTTTATTTTGTATTAAAGTTAAATCTTGATGGAATCTTCATATATACTTCCTCATCCTGGTATCATATAAGAAATTCTTTATATCAAATTATTATATCATCTAATATCTAATGATTGGTAAAGATAACTTTGATAGTATACAATTTAGTAATTAGAAAAATAGTTTAAAAATAGTCATTCCCATATTTTTGAGTGAGCTTATGGTTACTAATTTTACTTTATATTATTTTTAGTAAATCATTAGATTTATATGTTGCAGTAAAACACATCTATATCTCACTGCTTTATTTTATTTTAGTAACTTTACAAATTCTCATATTCTATTTCTTGAAAGGCTTTTCTATCTTATTATAATATTATTTTAATTCACATTATTTTAAGTTTATAGAATATTTTAGTATTATAAATAGTATGTTAATAAAAATAGATTTCTGATTATGAAAAAAGATTTTATATAAAATAAGGGTAAGAGATATTTATTTGAATAACTTATAGTTTTATATATGCAATGATTTTTTTTTCCCATGGATTTAGTAATAGGAATTGATTTTGGTTGTTGAGCTTTCATACATGGAGATGCCTTTCTTTTTAAATAAACTTGCAATAGCTTAGTGAAAAGTGGTTCTATTATAGATTCAGTTTGATCACAAGTGTTAGTGAAAATGAAGATAGAATATTTAAAAGTGGTTCTACTATATTCATTGAACTTTCGTGGCGAGTTCCCTAGTCTTGAGAGAATGGATGTACATATTCAACCAACTCTTAGTTCTATTGTCTTCTATGTGCACCAGTGCCTCATAGGATCCTGCCAAAATAGTAGATTAAAAATTATTTCTCTTATTCTTCTCCAGCCAGGACCGAACTGATTGTTTTGAGATTGACTCCTAAGTACAACAAAAGCTCCTCACTTGACATAGGGTAATGAAATAGAGGTGGCGAGGCTATGAAATCATTCAACCGCCCAAAAGGCTTGTTCGCATTCGTCCATCCATGTGAAGCTCTTGGTGTTCCTTAGAACCTTGCAGAAAATCACACTTGTTCCCAAACTTGGAGATAAAGGAATTTAGAGCTGCAATTTGGCCTATTAGTTTCTGTAGTTCTTTGATATTGAGAGGGGATGGCATGCCATGAGCTCTTGAACTTTTTCAGGGTTGGGTTTGATTCCTTTCGGTGTCAACATATATCCTAGGAATTTTCTTGTTCCGACCCCGAACATGGATATATGTGGATTCAACTTCATGTTATATCTTTTTAAAGTTTCAAAATTTTCTATTAAGTATTCTTTGTGTTGTTCGGTTATTTTATTTTTTACTCGTACATAGTCGACATAGATTTCAATATTCTTACCTTTATGTTCATCAAATAATACAGTTATTATCTTTTGATAGGTGGCTCCTGAGTTCTTAAGCTCAAACGTCATTACATTATAACCAAATACCCTTTTCTCTAGTGATGAACATACTTCTTAACATCTGCAAAGTGTATTTTAATTTGGTGGTACCCAATGAACGCATCTAGGAAACTCCTGATCGAATGACTGAAGACCAAGTCAAAGGTAGTCGTTTCTTCGAACAAACTGAGTTGAGACTGGTGAAGTCAACACACATTTGTCATTTGTTGTTTGACTTTGGGACCATCACCTCCTTGGACATCTTGTATGGATATTGTCTCTATATGATATTTTTGGACGCTAATTGTTTCTATATTTCCTCCTTAATTGGTTTTGCTAGTTTGATGTCTGTCCACCTCATTTTCTACTTGATGGGCAAAGTCTTCGGGTTGACGTTTAGCCAAGTACATATGAAATCAACAAAGTCTCCCGACAGTTCTTTAGCTGACTAAGAGAATATACCTCGGTATTCACGTAGTGTGGCTATGAGTTTCTCCTTGTATCCTACATCTAAAGTCACACTTATTCGAAAAATTTTTCTAGGATCCTCAACTGCGGCTGGGATCTTGATGGTTTTTCTAGTTTCTAGACTGCTCTTCCGTTGGATCTTACTCTAGTGCTTCTCATTTTGCATTACTGATGACTCGTAGGTAGCAAGTACGAGATTGTTCCAAGTCTCCTAGAATGATCATCACCTCTCTTTCCTCAAGAAACCTGCTAAGTGGTAGGTTGAAATGATTGGCTTTGAATGTGTTGAGGGGACGACCAATGTTGGAATTATAAGTGGTTGGTGAGTCTACTATGATGAAGTCAGTTATAGTGGTAAAATTGCTTATTACCCTCACCTCAAGTTGTAGGGGTTGGTTTTTAGAAAAAGATGCATTTAGGCCTATATCATTCCCAAACCAGGCTTATATAGTTGCCTTTTTGGTCATATCCCTACTAAAGTTGGGGTCTTTGAGAGATCATCTTCCACTTGACTACTTTAGTGAATAGATGGGATTTTCTGCCTTTGATGATTTCTATACTTGGACCTCTGCACTCGGCCCATCAGTATTCTGTAGGGTTGCAAACGAACCAAGCTGAGCCAAGCTTGAGCTTGCTCGAGCTTGATTCGAGATTCTAGAACTGTGTTTGAACTCAAAGCTCAATTTTGAGAATGATGTTTGAACTCGTGCTCAAGTTTGATTTGAGCTCGATTCGTTTACTGTTCAACAAGTTTATAAATGAACCGCTCATTTAACAAGACAAACGAGCCTTAATGGAACCTTATCTGAACTATTTCACAAGCTTTTAAATGATAATATCTACGAGCTTCTTAACCAAACTATTTGTTATCTAACCAAATGAGTTTTATCAAGCCTGTAATGCTTATTTGGTTAAAACGAGCTTCTCATCAAGCCATAAACAAGCGGTTGTTGAGCTCCAAAATAATGAACATTTATGTTTTAAATGACAAACCAGTAAATGAACAAATGTACAAACATCTTAATGAACAGAAACAAGTAGCACATGTTCGTGAACAAATAAAGTTTAAAGAAAGCCGAAAGGGGGAAACACTATTTATATGTGCTTTAATAATTACAAAACTTAATCAAATGTACTCGAAACATGAAATCAATATCTACAAACGACCATTTAGCTTCATACTAACTGACAAACAACTGAAAAAAAAATGAAAAATATTTCACTACTAAAATGTTTTGAAATTCTAGTAATCTACAAATCCATCTATGTTGTTTGATGGCATGTCCTCCATCCGCATTACATGATTGAATACTTGAATTCTTGAATAGAAATATCCTCTCTAACTGATAGCAAGTTGATCTCAGAACTTCCTTTGATGCAAGTATATCACATAAATTATGGCACTAGAAAACTAATAAAATTAACACTTATGAAACTTATAGTTTTAAACAGTTTACACTTTTTATACCTAAAATTATTTGATTGGTCCTTGCCATGTCAATCCATTTGTTTCCACTACTATGGCATCAATTCATGGAGTTCTGTAATCTGGAAAGCTTGTTGTCCCTAGAATAACAACGGTCCAGTAATAATGAATAATACATTCAGGAAATTAATCTTATTAGAATAAAACCAAAGCTAGAGTACATAAATTAAAATCAGGATACATAGCTTTAAATCATTCCATTGATAGCTCTTTATTTAAAGGTTCACAGCCATGTCCATTATAATGTCTCTAAAGTGCACTGGCATGTACAAGTTATAAAAAGAACTAGAAAAAGAAAATATCTCTCCCTCGAAGTTCCTCTTAATTAACTAGGTATAATAAGCTCTAAACCCTAAAGATTAAGAGAGTAGAAAACAATCAAATTCAAGCCAATCTACACTAATACCACTTTTTAAAAGTGAAATACATCTTTTTATGCACATGTTTAAAGCACCCGAGTGTATGAATGTAAATATGAAAGTTAAGATGTGCGATATGTAAATACATAATATTTGTTTCAGAGCATTAGTTATTTTATTAGTCCTTATTTAGTGGGGTCCTTGCCCTGTCACCCCGTTTGTTTCCACTGCTCTGACATCAATCCATGGAGTTTTGCAATCTGGAAAGCCTATTGTATTTAGAACAATAAAAGACTAATATTAATGAATAATATGTTAGATTAAACTAAAACCAACACCAAAGAACACCAAAGTACATAATTTAAAATCATGATACTTAGCTTTAGATCATTCCATTCATAGCTCCTGGTTTAAAGTTTCACATCCATATCTGTCATTATGTTTCTAAAGTGCACTGGCATGTACAAGTTATAAAAATAACCTGAAAAATAAAGAGCTCAACCTCCAAGTTCCCGCTAATTAACTAGGCATAATAAGTTAATAACCCTAAAGATTAAGAGCATAGAAAACAATCACATTCAAATCAATCTATAGTAAACAGAAATCAACCCCACCAAATAAGGACTAATAAAATGACTAATGCTCTGAAACAAATATTATGTATTTATATATCTCACATCATTACTTTCATATTTACATCCATACGCTTTGATGCTTTAAACTTGTGCATGAAAATGTGTATTTCATTTTTAAAAAGTGGTATCAGTGCTATGTTTTATGTAAATATTAAAATTTTAGTTGTGAGATATGTAAATACGTAAGAATTGTGTGCTATGTATGTAAATGCCTCAAGAAAAATAATGAGCTTAAATTCAAGATTATAGTATTGCTGCAATTTGCATCAGAAATTGTATGTATTATTCTTAGTTAATAAATGGAACTTTTGTTTGATTACATAAGCATCTCGTATTCATAGAAAAGCATAAGTCAATCATAGTTTCTTAACATAAAAGCATCTACTTAAAGAATAAAAATTGCTGAAGCTAATAACTATATTGTACTTGAAACATGAACAGCAGAGCTATTCAACAGAGAACATATAGGTGCAGCTAATCTAATTATCAGGCAGACATTATTTCTAATCACCAAAGATTAAGAGAATATTTCTATCCGACCAAAAAGAAATTACGTATACCCCTTAATTGGTAAGTAATCTTTTCAGACTACAAATCATGACATAGTTCCCACTCGGTTTTCCTGCAAACAACTACAAACCGAAAATGTGCATGCAAGTAGAAGTAAATCTAGATTTTAGGACCTGAATCCTAAAACAATTTGGATGTTAATAATCTAAAAAAAACATGGATTTGCTGAGATTAGAGCAACATTAAGCGCACCAAACATTAAAAGCAGGTAGGAGGATCAGATACAGTGCTTCAAAGAAGAAAAAAATATGAGATCTCCCTCTCTAATTGAGAAGTAAACAAACAAGAGAATCCAGTCTCCCAGATTACATAGTATCAGATCTAAATCACATGTTTGTAGGTGGCTACCGACATACAACTCAAGTAGGGAAACTAAACAAAATAGCTGTCGGCTCACAAAAAGTACCTGAGCTACCATAAAAAATAATTAAACATAGTAAGGTTTCAAAATATTATATGTTTTCACCATTATTCTCATCATCTTCAATCATGAAACTTGGAGGAAATTGGAAGAAAGTTAGTTAGCTTGGCCAATATGTTGCCCACCAAAGGATCAAATTCATGAAAGCTATTGCCAACATTATTATTAATTCTGTTCATTACATATAAATTCACTGCACATCAATCCTCAATGCATATATTAAGAGAAATTCTCTAGCAAATAGAAATATTTAAATGACCGAGAGAACAAAGGTATTTCGGACCATTGTAAAGCAAATTGACGTTCCAAAACCTATACAATATTTAGGTATGGAAAAAGGATTTGTCAAGCTCCTCTTTGGTAAACATTCATGTCAAGCATCCTCAATAAATCAAGCTCTTCTTTTAGAACATTCTATGTAAGCATATTAATAACAACCAAAAAATGAACTTAATTGTAATGGATGTAAGAGAAGGCATAATATAAATGCATATAAAAGGAAATCGAAAACTCACAAGTCACTACTCACTAGCTAAAAAATAATTAATATATCCAGCATTCTGTAATCTTTTTGATGTGCTAAATTCGAACACAATTGAGGGAATTTATATTGCACTCCAAGGAATAGCATTTCCAACTTGCAGTTACAAAATTACAACTAAAAAGTTTGAAATATAAGCAAAATTTTCCTTTTCTATATTCAAATTACTACAAGGCTTATAAGAGATTCAGTGAGAAAACCAAGAAAATTAGTATAATCTGCAGAAAGGCTACAGATATCCTAAGTACCAGTTTGCTGAGGACTTACAAAAATGGCTGGTTGAAATAATTTTTTGGCTAAAAAGGTTATGGAGGATGCCCAAATGAAACAAAATGACTTTTATGAATAGAAACATAAGCAATTAGAGCGTCTCTAATATCTTTCTGTATGATATTTTGCTTCCCCTAGTAAAAACTTCCCCACTTTCAATTGCAACAGATGTATGATATTTTTTTACATAGTTTAAAATGAAGCAATTTTAGCAGACGATTGAGCTCAGGTAATCCAGGATGTATATTTTAAATGCTGGACTCCATCCAAGGCTATCAAATCCATGGCTCAACCAAGTATAAGCATTCCAAATTTGAAGGACAAACTATATCATACAACTAGAGCATACCATAGTAGCCAACTTTTCAGCACGTGTTTTCCCTTGAGATATCACAAAGGTGTCAATCCATTCACTACATAACCCTCTCCTTATCATAAGCTTTGGCCATTTCGTGTTATCGGTATTTCTCATTTAGGAGGTTGGATTTCATCATAGCTCAAAAGAAAGAACCGGCTAAATTAAGTAAATAGTATCTGTTCAAGCAACAATAAAATCATTATATATGAACAGAAAGAATAAGCTAAATTAAAAAAAATTATTATCTGTCAAAGCGATTGTAATTGAAAGAAAGAATAGACAAAATCAAGAAAGTAGTATCCGTTTGAAGCATAAAATGAAATACAACCTACCACGCCAACTTTCCCAAATATGTAAGCAACAGAAAATAAAATATAAGTAAAATCATGCAATGAAATGCTGAAATTTTTGAAGCCTTGCAAAGTCATACTTAGCAAGCACCAAACTCAAAGTATTTTAGTGTCCAAGTTACATTACAACTGAAATTAACATTGAAAATGCATAGCAAAATATAATAAATATTTGAAGCCTCCTTAACCTCCTTACTCTGCAAAATACATATTAAAGAAGATATTACCATGTGCTTAGATTCATAATATTAATAAGTTAAAAAAATATGCACCTTTGATTTTCCCTTTATGCCATAATAATTATGATATCAATTACTCCCACATAGTTAATGTTGCACTGTCTCTGTTCCCAAAGAAGATTGATACTGATCAATTACTCTATCACAAACACTAAAATTGGCCTCCGAAGATACAATTATTATGGGAATGAAAAGAATATCACATGCCATTCTGGGTTGAAATATTTCAAACTATTTTTCTTTCATCAATCCAAGCAATGAAAATGAGAACTTGAATTTTGATCCGCAATGAGCATGCCATCATTCAAGTAGACATCAAGCTCAGACTTAACCGTATGAATTGTATAATCAGCTCTAATTTATGTTTAATATTTCTTCTTTCCATAGATTGGCGTCCCTTTTGAAAAAGTAGAAGAATGAATTCCTGAATTATTACATTTCTCACTTTCTAATAAAAGTTTATCATTTGCAGCTTTGTACTCGACATGATATTCATTGTAAAGCTCTTATAACTATTATAAACATCATCAATGTGCATTTTAGCAATATCTTCACTATAGATGGAGTTAAAAACAAAATTTATCATCTTCATTTTGTTTCGAGGGTCCAAAACATCAACAATTAATATAAGAAGATTATAGTTATCCCAATATTTATCTAACATTTCTTTCATTGACATGGTCATTTCTCTAATATGTTGGTGATCTTTGGGAGTGTGTTCATTCAACATCTCTTTAATACCCCAAAGCTTTGATAGAAATAGATTGGTGGTAGGATATCGAACCTGATATGCAAAAAATTATATATTATAAAGCATTCAAAATTATATTTCTGCTAAATAAAAATAAGGACATACAAATATGTAACCTAATATCATTTCAGTTGCTTGATTGAGCACCTCGGGAAGTGAACAAACTTCTCCTAGCTGTCTAGTTATCATCATTTGGACATGTTGTGTAACAAGGATCTCTATCATGAAATCTAGTGAATACTTGGCTGAATTCTAATGCGTGAGAATATTGCAGAAGTAGCATTCCATCCAGTAACAAAATCAAGAATTAACTTCTTATTAGGCAAGTACAATTACTGTGCCATCTCACTTAACATGATTATACGATGCTAAGAAACTGTAACATATTTAACACTCTCGCCAACGTATTAATTCTACCTTTAATCTATGTGATCCCACTTACAATAATAGGTTTAATAGATGTGCGCAGCACTGAAGATGAAATAACTAATCACTTAAAGGAAACTTCTTATGAAACTTAAGAGTCGCCTTTAGCATATTCACTGCCGAAGTATTATCTATTGTATTATCAACAGTTATTTTTGCAATTTATTATCAAATATTCCAATCCGTAAACATTTATATAAGATATCATGTCTATTAGTTGCTTAATGAGGAGACGACACAAACAAAATTAAAAACTCTTTTTTGTAGTTTTCAATCGCCATCAACAAAGTCACATGTCAAGACCATACAATGGATAGCTTGTCTTGGTTTTCACAAATCAGTAGTCACACTAACTCCACTGACGGAATCTAACAAATTTTTTAATCTTTTTTTCCCAATCTCATAACTTAATTTACAATCCTTCTTCAATGTAGTTTGTGATATTTTCTCATATAGACGGCTGACAGCTTTCATAACAATATTGAGCATCTCATTTTCTATGAAATTGAATGGCAATTCATTCACGAGTATCATGTGGGAAATTACTTCTTATTCTAGCATGATCATACACGCAATTAGTAACAGTACAAGCAACGCTGAATCAGTCATATTTGATGCCTATTGGGGTTGAATGGAAATTTTCATTTGCCCTTCAAAATTTATAATCCTCCCACAATGAAGTAAATGTTGTTTATATTTTGTGGTTGCATCACATTTGTTTTTTGTGAGTTTATGTTTGTAATGATTATATTACACTTCTTCTGTTCCATCATTTAACTTAATGATAGAGAATTTAGAACGCACTGATGATGTTTTCTTTCTTACTTTTTTTGCACAAGGATTCTCACCTTGACCATCATCTACTATTTTACATCTTTATTATTTGTCGAATCAATATATACTGTTGGGGCTAGAGGATGAGCCAACGTTGAATTCTCGGATTGGAACTTGTTTGTGATCAACAATAGGTTTTTTGGAATTAGGAACTTGCTGGATGAGCTTTCTGACTTACCTTCATTACAAATTAAAATCATAAAGTTATCAACATAGTATCTAAACTTAAGCTGAATATGAGAATGTGAAATTTAAATATATAAATCAAGTATAAAACTTGCAAAAAATGCATTTGTACCTTTGAAAATTAAGTGGAAGTTAACCTTAATAAATTTAAACCAAAATAACTTCCATAGATTATAAAACAATTGAAAAGCAAATTTGGCTATCTAATC
The DNA here is from genome assembly GCA_003013225.1 of Phalaenopsis aphrodite. Taxonomy (NCBI): domain Eukaryota; kingdom Viridiplantae; phylum Streptophyta; class Magnoliopsida; order Asparagales; family Orchidaceae; genus Phalaenopsis; species Phalaenopsis aphrodite. The sequence continues at coordinate 445,835 of NEWO01000331.1, read as the reverse complement.
ATGCTTGAAGAGTTGAATGCGCAAAAAATTCCATTGATATTGATATTTATACCATCTTTCCATCAATGAACATAGAATAAAAGTTTGAACTGAAGATTGAAAATGAAGGTACACTTTATATTGTTGTTCGCAACCAATAAGGTATCGTAAGATTGAAAATGACAGAATAATAAAACAAAGGAATAATGTACTTGAGAATATCAAATTGAGAGTTCCTTTAAAATAAAATAAAACTTTTTTTTTTAACCTGCTAGTCACTGGTACATTCAGAGGGCACCTAAAACAGTTAAATAGTAAAAACTATCTTAATACCCAAAGTGTAGTTGTTCACTATTCTTTAGAAACAACAAAAAAATATGAACTAAGTTGTAATGGATGTAAGAGAATGCGTAGCATAAGTACATACAAAAGGAGATTGAAAACTCATAGGAACTTAGACAAGAAATAATTCAACTATCTATTCGACTTTCTTTAATTCTTATGATTTGCTAATGTCAAATACAATCAAGAACTTGTGGAAGAATAAGAATAAAAGAAATGATTATCCTTTATCATTTTACCACTCACACATTGATAATGTTGCAAGCTTAAGCCTGGATGAAGGCCTTTAATTAATTCACACGAACATAAATACTTTTTGAATGATTAAATTCTCAAGTATCAATGCAACAATATGACTAGTATGCTAAGGGCATGGTAGAAAAACCAAGATTTCATTTTCAAGTATCAATTAAATTCTGTGTGTGTGTGTTTGTGTGTGTGAATAAGAAAAACAGAAGATAAAATTAAGGTATATTTTTACTCATCATTTGTATTCGAACTGTAGAGAATAATAATCCCTCTTAAACACCATAAACTTTAAAACCACACCCATCACTTATTCTATCCTACCAAGTAAAGTCATCCAAATACTAGATGCTAAACCAAGCAGGGCTCGAGAAAGAATAAATAACAGCACAAATGAACACATTATAAAAGCTATAACATTTTATCATCATCAATGTTGCTGCTTGTACAATCTTATTAACTATAAAACCAAGATTCACTGTAATTCATTGCATTCTATCATCAATTATTTCTCTCACTCATGAAAATGTTTTACAAACAATGAAAAGAGAGAGTGAGAGCATTCACAAAAGCCCCATGTGCTATCCATGCTCTCGGACAATCAAGTCGAGCAACAACAACAACAACAACAACAACAAAGCCTTAATCCCACAATCAAGTCGAGCAAAAGAAAAAAAAAATGCTTTGCAAAAATACAAAATCACCAATAAAATATTAGTAGGTTTACTTAACATTCTCCGCTTGCTAATTATGCTTGAATATATAATTGCCCAATCAGATATTATTAATAAATATACAATGCCAAATTATTTCTAGAATCCAAAACCAAGAACAAAAATAATCTCTACAAAACAACCCCTAAGATGATTATTCCCTCAAGAAACAATTAAACATATAAACCAAAATAAAAAATATCAAAAAAAGTACCTGAACGAGTGACTGAGATCATAAATCTGGAAGAAGATAATATAATTCATTGATCTAACCAAAACACATCACAATGCCCAAATTCTTCACTTATAGTAGAGAATAAAACTCAAAATAAAGCTCCATCACAACGGAGAAGAATACAGACAGAGAGGGAGAGATAAAATAGCTTCTGGGATAATCTACTCTACTTATTTAACCAAAATGAATCTCACTCACAACATAGAAGTTAGATGACGGAGAGAAGAGAGACTACTCATGGGCTTAGTAGAGAAGAATAGAGGGAATGCCGACAGATTGGGATAGAGGCTCTGAGTAAGGTTGTGTCTCAAAAGTTATTTCATTAGGCCGCATTAGAGTTTACTCCCTCGATATAACTTTAAATTCATTGTAAATCCCAACAAAATTCACATAATTGAATCGAATTTAAGCTTGTATGGCGTCCGCCGCCCATTGAGTGAGAATCGAGGTCCTAGGATTTCTCTGAGAAAAAAAAGTTTTTTTTATTTTATAATTTCATTTTAAAAATATTTAATGCTTAAATTGATATAAATTTATTAATTTATTTTAAAATTAATTTAATAAACATGAAAGTAAAATTTTATATTCCAAATATTTTTTTTGAGAAATTTAAAAGTTTAGTTTTTATTTTTAATCATTATAAATGAG
>NEWO01000331.1:374844-435610 GCA_003013225.1 Phalaenopsis aphrodite | reverse complement strand
TAAAATTATGTTTTTTTTAAAATATGCTTATAATTATATTTCAAAAAGAACAAATTTTCAAAGTAAATTTAATGACTTATTTAGACCATTAAAATCTTTTTTAAAATTTTAAAAAATATTTCTTACCATATAATTTGTTATATATTTATATTTTAAATTCTATTTTTAAAATAAAGCATATCAAAAGTGATAAATCCTAGCTCACTTGGATTCTTAGGATGGGGCCAGTCGTGACATTACAAAGTCGTGTGAGTTAGTTCTTGGCTATACTAGCCGACACACACTTAGGTATTATGATAATACACACCTTTAGATATTTCTTTCTTAGGTTATGGTGTAGTTAGAGTTTTTATACACCTGGTTATTATTATTCATTTATTATTGTGTGTAATCTTGTGTTTTATGAATACTTTCTTATGTACTTATTGAGTTTGTGATATATGCCCCGAGGTTGTATACATGTAGTTTTTTGTACCATGATATATACTCACCAGGGGAAAAGCCATTAAGCAAAGTTGGTTATACCATCCTTTACAAGTGCTAGCTAAGTAATTTTCCCATCAATCATAACTCATTATCACATTTGCATATGCTTATGTATTTGTGTACTAGCCCCTCTATTTTGTAAGTTATGGAGTCTGCAAATTTTAGACTTTCATAACTACATTATTGTGTCCTAGGATTGAGCATGAACTAGAAATAAGATATGTGCACACATTCTTTAGAGGGGAGGATCATAAACATGTTTTGGAGAAAAATATTAGTGTAGCTCATGTCATGTACCTTAATTATAGATTTCTTATTATTGTATAGGCATAGGATAAAAAATGTATATGAGAAATCTGACTGACTTTTTTTAGATATTCTAGGATATGTTGTTGGCTTAATGGAACATAATATTTTATATTTATTTATGATATGTGTAATTTTTTAATGGATGTGTTTTTCTTCTTAATGCTTTATAATTGATTATGTTTTGTATAGGCTTACGTACATGAGGACCAAAGAGTAAAATATTTTTTCATAATGTTTTAATAATTTGAAAATTTTAATCATGAAAACTATCTAATAAAAATGCTGAGATGTTTATAAAATTTATATTATTGCATTATGATTGTATTTTAAATGATTTGCATTGCACAACCATAACTCAAGTCATGTTAGTAGAGCTTCCACGCCAAGGATAGATATTGCATTCACTATACCATGTCCTAAAGAAGAATATTTATTTCTTAAATATGAGTGACCATGTTATTTATATGAACTTTGGTGATTTGCTTGGAGTGCTTAGGTTGTCAAGAGATGGACCTAACCAAAACATAATTATAAGCCCTTTTAAAATAATTTGACCCCCTTGTGGTCAAATTGTTTCATTTATCTTTGTTCCATAGGCATATTGCTGCTCTCAGATAAGAATAGGTCCCATACTTACCTTTTCCCACATGACCGCGTCTTTATATGCTAGTTTGGTTTCCTTCATTAGCTTTGGGTCTATGGAATTCCTCAAGATGAAGCAACTCATAGGTTACTGACATGGCGCTCTAAGCTTGGTTAGGCTAACTACCGTCATGAATAAATAAACCTTGAGTCTGATGACATAGAAGGATGGATTTGTAGAATTTAAATTAATTCATGTATATCGAATTGGAAATTCCTTACAGATACTTTGGTACCCCTCTTGAGCCACAACAGTTTCATAATTGAGAGTTTTCTTGGTTATTCATCAAGAGATCATTAATTAAGAAAAATATTTTTTTTGGGATTTCTTTGGAACTCGATTAAATTTAAATTATGATTTTCTATATATATATATATATATATATATATATATAGAAAGTATTTATGAGTCTTCTTAAATATGATATCGAATAAACTAGTTCAAACTCTCTTTGGACTTACATTTGTAGAACATGTTACAAAGACTACCCTATAGATACTTTTGACTTTTTTTTTTTTTTTTTGTTAATTTCATATTTTCAGTTTATTTTGCCATCTCTTTGGCTTCTTTATCAATTTGTGTAAAATACAAATAAATGTAAAATGACCTCCTTAAATAAACTAAGAATTCCACTGGGGACAAATTCTCTTTCCATTCTAGAAATAATACTTCCATTTTTTGTTTGTTATTTGAGTTATTCATTTCAAACATGTTGATTCATATTAGTTATTTTGAAATCTCATATCTTTATCATTGTATGAAGGTTCAATCACTTAGATTGGTTGTAAATTAATACTCTTACTTTTTTGTGCCCTTAGCATTATAGTTGCTAAATTTATCAAATAATTGTATCAAATAATTGATGGTTGTACTTTTATTTAAATCTTATTCCTTTTTGTTTAGGGCTTGATCATAGTGTCTTCTGATTGGCAAGCTATGGTTAGTCAGAATATGGTTATGATTCAATCTACTTAGAAGACCTTTCAAATTTTCCACTAATGTCTTTAATGATGCATATAGAATGATAATCATTTGTTTTTGTGAGCATTAAATTAAGATTACACTTGTAATCCTTCACCAACTAAGGCTTTTGTGCCCTCCTAAAAAAAAAGGGGAAATTTAGGAATATATTACTGCTTGCATTATGAGTTTTTGTGTCGATACTTCTTTTCTCTTAAGGAAGAGGCTAGTGATAGATGGCTTGGCATTACGACCTTCTTCCATGTTTACTAGACTTTTTGGTGATCCCACTATCTTATTTAGATTTTCTAGGTTACCTAGTGAAGTAACAATAAGTGTTATTCATACTGCTACTATTGGGACTAATATTCCTGAGGAGTTGCTTGTTATTTTTCTTTCAAATACCCTTATTATATTTATTTTTGATCCATCCGAGGCCCCCTTTTACTCATTAATTAGGTAAAAGAGCAAAAAGAACCATGGATAGGCTACTAAGGGCACAATAAGAGAGAGAGAGAGAGAGGAGCAAAAAATGTATTCAGGATAACATACATTAACTTAGGAGGTACAGGTTCACTGACCTGAGAATAAGTTAGGTGTTGATTCATTTCATTAATTATGTTCGAACTAGGATAGGTAGAAAATTAATTTAGATTGCATGTAACCCAAGGTACTCTAAACTTATATTTCATATTGATGCTCGTATTATGGATCTTATTATTGAAAGTATTGTAGACACAACTTATTAATGGTTGAGAGCATTTTAATCATATTGCTGAAATATATGAGCAATTTATGAAACTTTTTCTTCATTATGATCATCATGGTGAGAGACAAATGTCAGACTAATTCAGATTCATTCCCTCGAAGACATTAGACTGAAAAACCACACACGCTCACATCCAATTAAGAGATAAAAATGGCAATTCGACCAGGATGGAAGATCGCTGATACACCTAAAATATAATCTTTTCATACACATTTTTATACATATTTTTGAGATATTGAGCTTTAATGAAATGTATTTGTGTGTTTTTCTTTCAAGTACAATCAAATGAATGAAAAATGGTAAAATGAGTGAAAAAGGATCAAATTTGGAGCAAAAAAGAAAAATGTGCAAAAATGAACTGAGGCGCTTAGGCGCCCATGACCGGTGCTTACGCGCCAATTATTCAGAGAGAGCTGCGCCTAAGCACCATGTACCTCATGCTTAAGCTTCAAAAGTAGTTACTTGTGAATTTGGATAACTTTTTGAAGAGGTATTTGTAGCAGCTCTTGGTAAAAATGTGGGTAATAGTTCATGGACACAAAAATTCATTCAATTGGCTTTTGAAAGGAGGCAACGTCTAGAAGATTCATTGAATAAAGACACATTTTGAAGAGACACCAAGACACCTCTTGGATTTTTATTAAAGAAGACTTGGATCATCAAAGGAAGAGGCCAAATCCACATCCAACAACCATCATTCATCTTAGTAACTGTCGTCGTCGCTATCGCCGACCACCTTTTATTTTATTTTAAGTTTTAGTTTGTATTGTAGTGAAGGAAGAGAATTCAAAGGAACTTCAAGACATTTGGTGGAGAGGATTTGAGATAAATGTTTATATTTGTGACTAAATTTGGTTTTAATTTAGATTTCTTGTTTGTGTGCATGATTTCTACTTTTAAACTCAATTGTGGTTGTGTTTTCTCCATGGATTCTGAGTAGTTTTCTTTATCTTTTTCCTTAAAATGATAATTGATTAAGTATTGAAAGGAAGTTATGTGAAGTAATAAACTTTAATGTTGGAAGAAGTTATGATGATTTTAAACATTTTATTTCATTTACTTCTTGATTTGGTCAATTAAAATGTTAATACCTGTTGTGAGAACATGTAAGGTTCAAGATGATCTTATCTTAGTCAATAAATGGTATGAATCACATTTAATTTCATGGATGAGAATGTAGTTCATGGGGTTGAGTGCAAATATATAGGGAAATAAACTTTGAAGGGTGTAGAATTAGAAGACTTTAGTGTGATAAGCTAAAACTCCCAATTTGATTTATAGTTTTAGGTTTTGATATGAGATGTTAGCCCCCAAGTTGTTAGCCCCCAAGTGGAGCGAGAAGAGTGAACTCTAAAGTGAGAGCTAGTATATTCCCTACTTAACCAGTTTTCAAAATTATTCAAACTATAGATTAACCAATGTTCTTTATAACATCTCTAGTAAGGGTAAAAAATATTTTTGCTCCTATTTGACACAATACAATTAAAATATTTCCACAACATAATTTCTATATTTGCTACTGATTTATGATAAGGAAAAAGATATTTTATTTATATTACATTCATCTTGCAAGTATTTAATTAAGTTAATTAGTTGCTTACTTTATTTTAAATTATAAAAAAAATTATAAAAAGAATTCAACTTTCATTCTTATTTTAGCATTTAAAGTTTAAGTAAGAATATTTTGCTAAGTATAATTTTGTTATCTAATTTATTTTGTTTTGTAAAGTTACATATTGTATTTATCACTGTGGGTTCGATATTCGGGGATTAATAAAAAAATCTTATATTACGTGATAATGATACATATACTTGCGTTGTATCTCATATTTTAATATTATAACTTTATTCTTATTTGTTTCATAGTAAAGAATTTACCTAGCTTTTGTTTTGGATCAAGTTTTTTGCTTTGTTGCAAAGAAGGAACCATTATTAAGGAAACTAAAAATATAATCGCATACATCACAATTAACATATATATAGAAAGTTGGGATCAATTTTTTAGCGCCGTTGTCAGTGATAATTAACAAAATTTTTAAAGAAATTTTTTTTAGAAAACAAAATTTATACTTTTATTAAGTCTTATTTAAACTTTAAGATGTATTATAGGAATATTGTAGTGTTATTTTTATATAAAGTTCTTATTTGTGTGTTTTTATTTTTTATGTTTTATGTTTTATTTTATGTGTTTTATAGTAATGTATGCGTAGTTCAGGTTCTACAGGATTTGTGCCTTATGATTCTGAATTAGAAAGAATTATTAAAAAAATTTAAAAATTAAAAATTCTGAAAAAATTAAAAAATTTTAAGAGATGAAAAATCAAAATAATCAGAATGCTGAAAAATTTAGGCATTTAAGATATTATGCAAACCCTACGGTGGATGAACTTCATTGCAGTATTCAAAAACCCGATGTAGTTGCTACTTCCTTTGAACTTAAACCCGCTATTATCCAAATGATATTAAATAATCAGTTTGGGGGAGCATTAATTGAAGGTCCAAATTTACATCTTGTCATTTTTCTAGAATTATGTGCTACATTTAAATATGGTGTATCCGATGATGCTATAAGACTTAGATTATTTCCTTTCTCACTGAGGGATAAAGATAAGTTATGGTTACATTCGTTATCACCTGGATCTATAAGAACTTGGGGTGATTTAGCACAGAAATTCCTTTGCTAAATATTTTCCACCATAAAAAATCGTGAAGTTTAGAAATGATATTTTATCTTTTTGTCAGTTTGCAGGGCAATCTATTTATGAAGCATGAGAACAAATTAAAGAACTCTTAAGAAAGTGTCCACACCATGCAATACTAGATTAGTTAATAATTCAAACCTTTTACAATGTATTAACTGGATCTCTTAGATCAATTATCGATGCCGCTGCTGGTAGTTCATTGATGTCAAAACCATTTAATGACACTTATGCTTTAATTAAAGAGATGACTACAAATAATTTTCAATGGCCTTCTAAAAGGGTAAATCTTAAGAAAACAGTCAATATTCATGAATCTGATGCTTTTACAGTGTTAGCAAATCAAGTCACTGCAATTTTAAGGAAGTTAGACCAATTTGGAATCAATTTTTCTCAACCAATTGCAATAATTGAAGAGAAATCATTAGGCCAATTGATATATTTTTAAGCATAATTAAAAACTTTGAATTCCATAAACAACAAGCAGAATAACCCATATTCAAATTATTATAACCCAGGTTGGAAGAACCATCCCAATTGTAACTGGAATAATACTTCAGGTGGAAATAATCAACAATGAGGGAGCAATCAAGTAAACTTATTGGGAAACTGGAACAACCAAGGGAATATTAATTATCAACCTACTTATCCTTCATGTTTTAACAGTAATCCACGACTTAAGGAGAAAAAGTTGTCTATAGAAGTGATGTTACAAATGGGAAATCAGTTACAAAGTCAATGAGTTACAATAAGAAATATTGAGAATCCATTAGGAAAAATAACAAATTCATTAAGTAATAGGTCCCAAGGAACACTTCCTAGTAACATTGAAGTAAATCCAAAAGACCAGAATAAAGAGCAAGTAAAAGCTGTTCAACTTAGAAGCGAAAGAGAATTAGAAGGTAGAGTTCAAAAAGAGATTGAAGTAGAGAGAAAAAAAAATTAAAGAGCCTGAAGAGGACTCTCCGAAAGGTTTAGAGACATTTTTCTTCACTTGATTTGGAAAAACCACCTCCATTTCGTCAAAGGCTCCGTCAACAAAAGTTGGATAAACAAATTTCAAAATTTATGGAAATTCTTAAGAAGCTTACAATTAATATTTCATTTGCTGAAGCCTTATAGCAAATGTCAAGTTATATGAAGTTTATGAAGGATATTCTTAACAGAAAAAAGAAGTTTGAAGATAACGAGACTGTTGCACTTAGTGAGGAGTGTAATGCAATATTTCAGAAAAGCTTCCTGAAAAGCTTAAAGATCCTAGTAGCTTCACAATTCCATGTGTAATATGAGACAAATTTTATGGAAAAGTTTTATGTGATTTAGGTGCAAGCATCAACCTTATGCCGTTATCAATATTTAAAAGATTGAGATTAGGAGAAATATCCCCTGCAACTGTAACTCTGCAGTTAATAGACCATTCAATAATATATTCTAAAGGAGTTATAGAAGATGTCTTAGTGAAAATGGATCAATTTATCTTCTTGTTGATTTCATTGTGCAAGATATGAAGATAAGGAGATGCCTATCATTTTGAGGAGACCTTTCCTAACTACAGGAAGATCCATGATAAATGTCCGAAAAAGGGGAATTAACTATGCACTCAATGATCAGATATTTACATTTAATATTTCAAAATCAATGAAATATCCTGCAAAAGGTAAATATGATGAATTCTATAGAATGGATGTGATAAGATATTTAAGTGAATGTCATTTCAAAACAACTTATGAAGAGAAATATGAAATGAAAGAGTTGGAACACAAGCAAGAAGAGGAATTAGATCAATGTGAAGATTTCAATAAGGAAGATTCAAATTATGTTCGAGAAAGTTTTAAAGTTTTGGCATGAAAAAAAGAGATACATCTTTTTGTCCATCAATTGAAAAATCTCATGAGCTTGAGTTGAATTTACTTCCTGAACATTTGAAGTATGCCTTTTTAGGTGAATCCTCAACATTACATGTTATAATTTCCTCAAAATTAACTTCAGAAGAAGAAATGAGTTTAATGAAAACTTTGAAGAGTTACAAGAAAGCCTTTGGATGGACAATTACTGATATAAAAGAAATAAGTTCTTCAATTTGTATGTATAGAATTCATATCAAAAGAGAACTGCAAATCCAGGGCTGATCTTCAAAGGAGATTAAATTCTCTTATGAAGGAAGTTGTTAAGAAAGAAATTTTAAAGTGGTTAGATGCTGAAATTATCTACCCTATTTCAGATAGTGCATGTGTTAGTCTGATTCACTACATTCCTAAGAAAGGAGAAGTGACTGTGACTATGGATGAACATAATGAGTTAATGCCAACAGGACAAGTTACAAGATGACGAATATGCATTGATTCTAAAAAATTAAATCTCGTCATAAGGAACGATCATTTTCCACTACCCTTTCTAGATCAAATGCCAGATAGATTAGCTAGGCATAAATACTTTTGTTTTCTGGATGGATGTAGTGGTTATCACTATAAATAGCTCTTGAGAATTAAGAGAAAACAACTTTTACCAGCCCTTATGGTACATTTGCTTTTAGAAGAATGTCCTTTGGTTTATGTAATACACCTACATTTCAAAAATGTATGATGATTGTTTTTTATGATTTAATTGGAAAATGGATTAAGTTTTTATGGATTATTTTTCAGTGTTTGGAACTTCATTTGAATCATGTTTATAACATTTATCAAAAGTTCTTAAGTGCTATGAAGACACAAATTTGATCCTTAACTAAGAAAAAAATAATTTATGGTAGTGGGAGGAATTGTTTTGAGACATCAAATTTCAGAAAATGGTATGGAAGTAGACCCTGCAAAAATTCAAGTGATCGCTAATTTACTTTACTCAATAAGTGTGAAGGAAATTAGGAGTTTTTTTAGGACATGTTGGATTCTACAGGCGGTACATTAAAGACTTTTCAAAAATTATTAATCCTCTATGCCATTTACTTGAAAAATTTGTAATTTTTAATTTTGATAGAGCGTCTAAAAACTTTTGAATTATTAAAAGAAAAATTAGTCATTGCACCAATTATTGTTTCAACAGATTGGGAAAAACCTTTTGAATTGATGTGTGATGCTAGTGATTATGCTATTGGAACTGTTCTAGGACAAAAATATGATAAGATTTTCAAAGTTATCTACTATGCTATTAGAACACTTACTGAAGCTCAAATTAATTGTATCAGAACTGAGAAAGAGTTATTAGTAGTAGTATATGCTTTTGATAAATTTAAATTATATTTAATTGTAACTAAATGTATTGTACATACTGATCATTCTGTTATCAAGTATTTAATGAAAAAGAAGGATGCAAAAACAAGACTTATAAGATGGGTTCTTCTTTTGCAAGAATTTAACTTTGTGATAGTAGATGGAAAGGGAGCTGAGAATCAAATTGTTGATCATCTGTCCAGACATGAATTAGAGAAACCACTCTATTTTGAAAAAGAGATTAATGAACATTTTTACAGATGAAGAATTGTTCAATATTAATGAGTGGCGTGTTTCATGGTGTGCAGACATTGTGAATTTCAATGTTAGTGATATTATACCCTATGACAGAAAAAGATACATCTTTTTGTCCATATATTGAAAAACCTCCTGAGCTTGAGTTGAGGTTACTTCCTAAATATTTAAAGTATGTCTTTTTAGGTGATTCCTCAACATTACCTGTTATAATTTCCTCAAAATTAACTATAGAAAAAAAAATGAGTTTGATAAAAACTTTGAAAAGTTATAAGAAAGCCTTTCGATGGACTATTGCTGATATAAAATGAACTAGTCATTCAATTTGTATGCATAGAATTTATATGGAAGAAAACTGCAAACCTAGGGTTAATCCTCAAAGGAGATTAAATCCTGTTATGAAGGAAGTTGTTAAGAAAGAGATTTTAAAGTGGTTAAATACTAAAATTATCTACCCTATTTCAAATAGTGCATGAGTTAGTTTGATCCACTGCGTTCCTAAGAAAGGAGGAGTAACTATGACTATGAATGAACATAATGAGTTCATGCCAATAAAATAAGTCATAGGGTGTTGAATATGCATTAATTATAAAAAATTAAATCTCGCCACTAAGAAAGATCATTTTCCACTGCCCTTTATAGATCAAATAATGGATAGACTAACTCGGCATAAATACTTTTGTTTTCTGGATGGATATATTGGTTATCACCAAATATAAATAACTCCTGAGGATCAAGAGAAAACAACTTTTACTAGTTTTTATGGTACATTTGCTTTTAGAAGAAGTCCTTTGGTTTATGTAATGCCTCTGCTACATTTCAAAGATGTATGATGGTTATTTTTTGTGATCTAATTGAAAAAAAATGAAGTTTTCATGGATGATTTTTCAATGTTTGGAACTTCATTTGAATCATGTTTAAAACATTTATCAAAGATTTTTAAGCGCTGTGAAGAAACAAATTTGGTCATTAACTGGGAAAAATGACAATGTATGGTAGTAGGATGAATTGTTTTGGGACATCAAATTTCAGAAAATGGTATGGAAATAGACCCTGCAAAAATTTAAGTGATCGATAATTTACCTTACCCAACAAGTGTGAAGGAAATTAGTAGTTTTTTAGGACATGTTGGATTCTACAGGCAGTATATTAAAAAATTTTCAAAAATTGCTAAGCTTCTATGTCATTTACTTGAAAAATATGTAATTTTTAATTTTGATAAGGAGTGCCTAAAAAGATTTTGAATTATTAAAAGAAAAATTAGTCACTACACCAATTATTGTTTCACCAGATTGGGAAGAACATTTTGAATTAATGTGTGATGCTAGTGATCATGCTATTGGAGTCGTTTTAGGTCAAAAACATGATAATATTTTTGAAGTAATCTACCATGCTAGTAGAACTCTTACTGAAGCTCAAATTAATTATACCACAACTAAGAAAGAGTTATTAGTAGTAGTATATGTTTTTCATAAATTTAAATCATAATTAATTGGAACTAAATGTATTGTGCATGCTGATCATTCTGTTATTAAGTATTTAATGTAAAAGAAGGATGCAAAACTAAGACTTATAAGATAGATTCTTCTTCTACAATAATTTGACTTTGAAATAGTAGATAGGAAGGGAGCTGAGAATCAAAATACTAATCATTTGTCTAGACTTGAATTATAAAAACCACTATGTTTTGAAAATAAGATTAATGAACATTTTCCAAATGAAGAATCGTTCAATGTTAATGAGTGGTGTGTTCCATGGTATGTCGACATTGTGAACTTCATTGTTAGTGATATTATATCCTATGAAATGACATACCAATAGAAGATGAATTTTTTATCTGAAGCGAAGACTTATTTTTAGGATGACCCATTTTTATATAAACAAGGAAAGGATCTTCTTATCGAGGATGTGTGCCTTTAGAAGAAACTTATGAAATTATCCAAAAATGTCATAATTTTGATTTTGGAAAACATTTTAGTGTTGATAAAACAACATATAAAATTTTACAATATGGATTTTCTTGACTTACAATGTTAAGAGATGTTAGCACTTATATTAAAACTTGTGATCGATGTCAACGAGTAGATAATATTTCAAGGAGAAATGAGATGCCCCTCAATTATGTGTTAGAAGTTGAGATATTTAACGTTTGGGGATTATATTTCATGGGACCATTTATACCATCTTTCAAAAATTTATATATATTGTTAGCAGTAAACTATGCATCCAAATGGATAGAAGCTGTTACTTTACCTCAATGTGATGCTCAAAGTGTTGCAAAGTTTTTAAGAACGAACATATTTTGTAGATTTGGGATGCCGAGAGTGATCATAACTAATGGGGGAAGTCATTTCAGAAATGCAATGATGGAGAAATTATTAAAGAAATATCATATCAACTATTGAATTGTTACTGCTTATTATCCTCAAACAAGTGGTTTGGCTGAATTATCCAATCATGAAATTAAATGAATATTGGAAAAATTTGTGAATCCAACCAAAATGGATTGGTTAGTCAAACTTGACTATGCTTTGTGGGCTTATAGAACTACATATAGAACTCCTATAGGAATGTCCCCATACAAACTAATATTTGGGAAAGCTTGTCACTTACCGGTTGAGCTTGAGCATAATGCATATTGGGCTATTAAAGAATTTAATTATAACTTAAAGGATGTGGTGAGAAAAGACTATTGCAATTAAATGAGCTTGAAGAGATAAGAGATGAATCTTATGAGAGTGCTAAGATTTATAAAGAAAATATGAAGATGTTGCATGATCGAAGGATTCTTACTAAAAATTTTGAGTCAGGGCAACAAGTTTTTCTATATAATGAAAGGTTAAGATTATTTCCAAGCAAACTTAAGTCCAGGTGGATGAGCCCATTTGTTGTGATGAAAGCTTATCCCTATAGAGTCGTGGATATCAAAGATAATAAAAATGATAAAATAATTAAAGTGAATAGACACAAGCTGAAACCCTATTTTTAGGGATCAACTTAAATTGAGAGATCTTATGCTTTTGGGTCAACCATAATAAGCACTGGTTACGTCGGGCTAACGACGTTACACTAGGCGCTTTGTGGGAGGCAACCCATATATCTTGATGTGTTTGTTTTGAATGTTATGCTGTGTTTGATTTAGAAAATTTTGTTAGTATTTTGAAAATATAATGATCTAGTGATCATTCTAAGACCTTAAAGATGAATTAGACCTGTTAGAATGAGTTTTTGGATGTTAAGCTGACCTGTGCTAAATTAAGCATTGACGCTAAAGCACCAACTTTCGACGCTTAAGCGCGATAGTTTACTAAATGTGCTAAATGGCATTTCTAGAAGTTTTAAACGTTGTTTAGTGGTTTTAAACGTGGGATCATGGTCTAAGAACTTGTCTAGATGTTTTGGGCATGATTTAAAGTCTATAAATAGAAGGGTATGGGGAGAAGTCTCACCACACTTCAATTTAACACTTAATTGTAAGTTGAGAGTGAGAATTCTTGGAAAGATGTCATCTTGGGAGAGTGATTTGAAGAAAATGAGGAAGCTATGAGGAAGAAATTCATTATTTAGAGTTCGCAAGAATTATACAACGGTTTCCTAGTCGTTAGTATTGAAGGGATAACAGAGAAAATCACTAAAATTAAGGCTGACGTTGCTTCAGTTGAAGTGAAAGTGATGAAAGTTAACACACATCTGGAGCATATGAGATGGGAACCGAAGATGCAATTTAGCCATACTAGTTTTGTGGAAGAAGTGGACAAGGCTATGTATTTGAAGAATAAATGGATTGAAGAAGACTCAACCAGAGTTATTAACCACTATCCATTTTATCAGATTTACATTCCAAATGCCAATGGAGAGGCTAATGATAGGACAAGATTTGTTCCACCCGATGGAGAGTGAAATTAAGTTCTTTTTTTAATGTTTGTGTGTTAATGTTTCTTTATTAATTTTAAGTTTGTTTAGTATGTTTTTAATGTTATGATTGTTTAGTGTTTGTGTTAGGAACTATCTCATCCAAGACTCTTTAGATTGAGAATCTATGTATTGAAAATATTTGTAATTATTTGTGAATTAATATAAGTGTTTGTTTGTGTGAAATTTTGTGTTATTTTGTGTTGAATCAAATTAGTTAATATTGGTGAATCTCGAGGAAGAGGAGAATTGAAAGAAAAGAAAATATATATTAAAGATTTATAAGTCTATTTAGGAGTGATGACTTCAGCTAGAAGTGCATGTTACTTAAAACCAAAAATGTCAAAATTTGTGCACTGGTGCCTAAGTGCCAAGACCCTGTGCTTAAGCGCAGTCTAAACTGAGAGAGTGGCGCATAAGCGCCAACTATTTGGGCTTAAGTGCCAGTTCACGTTAACCAGTTCGCGAACGGTTTAAAGTGAAATTTTGGTCCGAAAAACTTTATTTTTCCCCAACTTCATCCTCTACCTTTAGTTTCTTGGTGCTTTGAAGAAAAAATTATTGGAATTGATCTTCTTAAGACATGGCCCCAAGGATGAAGAGGAGCAAAGGAAAAGCGCAATTTGATTCAAACAAATTTGTTAGTTTGAGAGCTTAGGAAAAATACAGTGATGCACTGTAGTAAAAAAAATTGATCCCTGAGCGATGTTTCAAGAGTTCAGGTGGAGCTATTGAGGACTTGATTGTTCGCCGATAGTGGGAGTGATTTTGTTATTTTTTTGATGTGTATGCTATCTCTGATGTTCGGGAGTTCTATGCAAATCTCCCCGAGGCTGAAGAAGTAGGAAGCATGGTTAAAGGAAAGACAATACCCCTCTCATCGGAGGTAATAAATCAGTTTTGTTAATTGCCCCCTAGCGCTTTTATTCAAACTATAGTCCTAACGAGGAGGAGTTAGATGAGATTATTTCATCATTGACTGGTAGAAGGGTATTATGGAAAATTACTGTTGAAAGAAGAGTCAACTTCCCCACTTCAAAGTTGGATGCCACAGTGAAGGTGTGGCACTACTTTATTTCTACTCCTCTGCTGCCAAAAAAACCACCTCAGTAAAGTGACCTGAGACAGAGCAACCTTGAATTATTGTATTCAGCAGTTCAAGCTCATCGACATTGGAGCTCTGATTTATGATGTTACTTCCAGTTCCGCCGTAGCTGCTAATACTGTAGGTTTGAGATTCACATCCTTAATATTTTCATTATACAAGCAAGCTATAGTTAGATTTGATATCAGTCAGAAGATACTGCAGCCACTCAAGCCCATTACTAGCGCAATGTGAAATTCTATCCACATCATTCAATTTTTGGCTGGAGAGGTGGATTTTCTAGCAATTCACGTGTCTCTACATCTCGAGCTTCTACTTCACGTGCTTTGATATCACAAGGTCAGACTTATGGATCTGATTCTCAGTAACAATTATTGCAGAAGATATTGGACAACGTCAACTATACCGCTGATAAGGTATTAAATTTAGAAAATTTTGCAAAAAATATAGATGGACATATGAGGAGACATAGTGATTATGAGGAAAAATTCCACTCATGTATGAAAAACCTCATCAGAGGTGACCAGAGTGTAGTTTTCCCTCAATATCCAAAGTATCTATCATAAGAGCATGCAACTATTTAGCATTATGACGAGGGTGATGCTGAGGAGGAGGACAATTAGACTGAGTTTATAGTTGACACGCCTAAAAAATGCTTGATTTTCCGTATACATTTTATGCTTAATTTTAATGGTATTGCTCTTTAAAGGAAGATATTTTGCATGTTTTTGGTTTCCAGTACAAGAAATGGACATTTGGAGAAAAAAAAAATGGTGTAATTTGGAGCAAAAACGAGCAAGAAATGAAATGTTGCCCCATCATCTTTCGATAAGTCTTTCGATGCTTAATCTCTTTTACACTTCTTGCATATTTTTGAATGAGATTACACTTTAAATCATGGTTGTTTTCATGCTTATTTTGTAGGGCTATTTGTTAGGAACACAACACAACTGAAATGGGGCGAAACAGAGCCAAACAGAGATAACGGTGGAGCTACGCAGTCTACTCGCCGACGACCCCCAAAATGGCGCCGACGGCCCCCAAAATGGCACCGACGGCAAGATTTACCCGATAAGACCAAAAAATGACAGAAAAGCTCGTCGACGACGCCCTCGACAACTATGGACCGACTTTTGGCGGTTATAGACCGAAATTCAACGTATTTGGACACTTTTTGAAAGGATTCTTGTGACAACTCTTCAAAATTCGTGCCTACACTTTGAAAGAACTAATTTAGGTTAGAAAAGTGACGGTTTTTAGAGTTATTTGTGAGAGGAATGTTAGGAAAAGTGTGGAGAAAGTTTAGTGTTTCTAGAATAGGAGTAGAAATGTAGATTTCTACCCTTTTGGAGAGATTTGAGAGGAGATTTTGAGAGAATTTGTAAGGAGATATTCTAGTATTGCATGGATTGGCGGGAGACTTTGTGGGAGAGATATTCATCTTTCTTTCAAAGGGAAAAAACTAAGTATTGTATTATTCATTATCTTTTATTTTTGGTAAACACTTATCTAGTGGATTTACTTTGGTTAAATGAAGTTTCCATTGTGTTTTCTTCGTGCTTTGTGATGAGCTTCTCTTACTCTTTCTTCATTCTTTGGAAATAGTGGCATGAAAAGATTATGTCATTGTTTTCACTTTACTTTTCTTTTGAAATGAGCAGAATTCATGTTTAGGATTTTTGGATGCTTGTTAAAAGAAGATTTAATTATAAATGTGATGATTTTTACTTGCACTTCATTTAGATTATAACAAGGGCCCGTTGTAATGTTAAAATTTATTGTAATTTCATTGATCCGAAAGGGTGGTGTAATTCTCAACAAAGTGGAACCACATTCAAATTCTATGGATGGTGACATTCACGGGAGTTGAGTACAAATAAATAGGGAAATATACTTTGATGGGCGTAGAATTGGAGATTTTAGGGTGACAGACTAAAATCTCCAATTTGGTCCTAGGGTTTGGAAACTGAAGCAGAGATGTTAACCCTCGGGCGAGGGGAACGTGGGAGCTTTAAAGTGAGAGCCGGTATCCTCCCAGCCTAGCCACAGATTCAGTAAACAAGCATATGATTAGTCAATGTTCTTTATGCCTCGACCAAAGGGTAAAGAATAATATTGCTCCTATTTGACACATACAATATTTAATGCATCTCATTCCTTTACATTATCCAACTCTTTACATAAGAATAGTAATTTTTAATATCTCAGAATTCTCCAAACCAATTCAGCCAAGAAGAGTTATCTTTAAAATTAATATTTGCATTTATGAGTAGTTATTAGTTGTGTTAAACTTAAGACTTACATTTAGGAGTATCTATTAGTAAAACCTCTTAAATCACACTTCCAAACTAAGGACTAATAGTAGTAGATTAGAATTTGACTAAGGACCTCTTACATCGCTTCCCCGTGAGATCGATAAACGGGACTCTACTAGAGTCCTGTATTACTTGAGCGATACATATACTTACGTTTGAAATTGTGACTTTACAAAATTATTATAAATATATAAATCTGGGTTCATAAATTCTTACATTTTAAAAGTTGCATCAAGTTTTTGGCGTCTTTGCTGAGCGTTTAAATCTTCTAGTAGCGGTGTCAAATTCTTGTATTTTTATGTATATAAAAAGTCGTCAAGTTTTTGGCGCCGTTGCCGGGGATTTAAATCTTCTAGTAGTGGTGTCAAATTCTTGTATTTTTAGGTATATAAAAAAGTTGCATCAAGTTTTGGCGCCATTGTCGGGATTTAAATCTTCTAGCAGTGATATCAAATTCTTTTATCTTTTAAGCATATATAAAGTCGTTGTCAATAGTTTAGTTTTTTATATGATGCTAAAATGTTTTATCTTATTAAAAAATTAAGTTTGGGGGGATGAAAGATTTTCTTAAAACTTGAAATTTATTTGTTCTCAAATGTACTTCTAATAAATTTGATTTTGATTTGAAGAAAAATAATTATGTATATGAAGTTATATTAGGGAAGTAAAATTTTGAATATAGAAATGAGTAAGAGAATTTAGTTAAAACCTATAGTAATGAAGAAAAAATTAATGTTAAAAATTTTTAAAGTGAAAATGATAAATATTTTGTAACTATATTTAGTAGGAGAAATTGTATTTTTGAAAAATGTTGAAGGATTAACTTAAATTTCTTTTATTGAAAGTAATTTTCAAAACTTTTATTATGTTTTTAATTAAAGGAAATATATCAACTCTTTGCTTTAGAAAAGGAAGAGTGGAATTCAAAATCATTAAAAGCCTATCCAGATATAGTAATCATTGCCAGAAAAAAAAAGAAAAAGAAAAAGAAAAGAAAAGAAAAAAAAGAAAAAAAGAAAAAGAAAGGGAAGTTTTTTTTTGTAAAAGAGCATTATCCGGCACCTTATGTATTAATCACAAAAAAGAGTTACAAAAATAGGCAAGAGGATTTATCTACACCCCACATACAACACACACAAAAAGAAAAAACTTAACAAAGAAAAATACAACTCACACACCGAACAGCACAAACAACAAAGACTCCCAAACAATTAAGAAATATCATTAAGAGCTAAATGCAGCATAACATATGGAACAACTTTATAAAGGAAAGCATCATTCAGTTGTAAACCAAGCGTAACCGCCCAATGAGCAACTCCATTACCTTCTCTCTTAGTATGGGACCAGGTAATATGCAAATTCTTGGATAAAGTTGCAATCCTCTTCATTTGAATATTAACACTTCAATGATGATCTTCCTGAAATCTATAGTACTAAGTCAGTTTCAAAGACTATATTTCCAACCAAATTTTTTTGCCACAAGAAGACCAAAGACCATAACATCTACCTCAGCGACCACTGGAGAAACAGGATCAACATTTGTCGAGAACCAACATATTATAGATCCAAAAAAATCCCTACACACACCTCTAACACTAGCACAATTAGGCTTCCGGCAACCATCGATATTGATTTTAATATAAGGTGTACAAGGCTTGCACCAATGTACCAAGGATACATGCTTACTGATTAAAGGAACAAAAATAGATAACTTCTGCAATACAAAAATCAGCCTACCCGTCAGCTTTTTATTAGGGGTCATAAGCTTAAGCCCTTTCATCAGGAAATTAATAATCCTACTAACTGTACGGTGAATATGAGGAACCATATTATTATATTTAATATCATTCCTCATAACCCAAATAAACTAAAGGATAACAGTAAGAACTACAGTGAAAAGGCGTGACCCAAATTCTTCCAAAAATTGAAAATATCATAAATGACATCATAATGAGTCACAAAATTCTTTATATGCAATTTTAAAGTAACCTGTCTCCAAATTTCCAAAATAAACTGACAGCTCATAAAAATATGAAGACTGGTTTCTTCATGATTTTTGCAAAAAACACAGCATGAAAGAAGTCTCATACCTTTTAATTTAAGCAGATCGTCAGTTGGAAGTAGATTATGCATTACTCTCCAAATAAAGAAAAACATGAAAGGTTTGACCCATGAATTCCAATTCCATTGAAGGCCTAACCCCTGAAAACAATGAAAAGAATTAGCAAATCTTTAGAAATAGAATCTCTCATTCTTCCTTTATTCTTGGCCATATCAATATTGTCACTGTTAATAGGAATCAAATTAATGAAATAAGCATCACCATTATGAACCATCTGTCTAAGCTTTTGTAAACACCAACGATTCTCATTCCATAAATCTCTCACTTTAATATCAATAGCAATAGGGACACCATAATAATCAACTAAAGCACCCTTCCCCATCCAATCATCATACCAAAAAGAAACATCACCTCCACCAATATCCCAAAAGATAAGATCTTCAGTGTTCCTTGCAACCTTTAATATCTCATGCCAAATAAAAGAATCTTTATTATTATAAGTGATAGTCAGAGGATGTTTATTAAAACTATATTTTGCATGCATTAAGGAAGCCCAAAGAGAACAATTCTTTTTGAATCTACACCACAATTTCATGTAATTTATTGTGATAGAATCAGATAAGCTACGAAAGCCGAAACCACCTTTATCAACAGGTTTACAAAGCTTCTTCCAGCTAGTTCAGTGAATCTTAGACTCACCATTACCTTCCCAGAGAAATTTATTAAAAAGATTTTCAATCTTTTTAATGATACCCAAAGGAATATTCATAATTTGTAAAGAGTAGAAAGGGAGAGAAGTAAGAACACTTTTGAATAAAGTAATACCTCCCCCAAAAGAAAGAAACTTGTTTTCCCAAGATAAAATCCTTTGAGTGATTTTATCAAATAGTTTCATACACAGGGCAGTATGATTCTTACCTTTATCCAAATTAAAACCCAAATAAGTCAAAGGCAAGATAGCCTTATTGCATCTAGTATAATCCATAATCTTTTTCTTCTTTGAAATAGAGATCCTCTTAGAACAATAAAAGAAACATTTGGAAACATTAAAAAACAAACTAGATGTATTAAAAAAATTCAGAATCTCAACCCAAACCTTCTTAATTGAGTACTTATTGGCATTGGTAAAAATAATCAAGTCATCAGCAAAGCATAAATGGGAGATACTCAACCTTCCTTTATGAATAAAACTCAAACTGGGATAATCAGTAAACAAAGCATTCAAACGTCTCAACAAATAGTCAAAGGCAAGAATAAAGAGATAAGGAGAGAGAGGATCTCCTTGTTTAATGCCTTTATAAGCTTTAAAGAATTAATACTTGTTACCATTTATAAGCAGAGAGTAGTAGTTATCACTAAGAATTTGATAGAAGAGTTTAGAAAAGGCTGCATTATAGGCAATAGCATGGAGAACTTTCATAATGAAGTCCCAACGAATAGTATCAAAAGATTTTTTTATATCCATTTTGAAAATGATATTTTCCCCTCTACTCTTTTTATCAATGTCCATTATAAGCTCTTGAACAATAAGAGAATTGTCACAAATATTCCTATCCTTTAAAAAAGTGGATTGATTGAGACAAATAATATTATTCAGAATGAATTGCAATCTCTTCACCAAAATTTTTAAAATGATTTTGGATAAGACAATATTCATGCAAATAGATCGATAGTCATCCCAAGTAGTAGCATTTTGCACTTTAGGTATCAAAACAATATTAGAGGTTTTAAAATATTTAGGCAAATATATACCTCTAAAAAGTCATGAATAGTCGTAACAACATCAACATGAATAATACTCCAACCACTTTTGTAGAACTTAGCCATGAAACCATCAGAGCCAACAACTTTGCCATCTTCCATAGTATCAATAATATCTTTGATTTCCACAACAGTAGGAATACAAGTAAGTAAAGCATTATCAATTACATTATTACCATGATAAAGAGAATTATCCAGTTAAATCAAAGGACCCCCATCATTACTAAAAGCAGTGGAAAAATACTGAACACCATTGGAAGCAATATCATTGATATTAGTAAGCACAGTACCATCAACAGTAAGAATCTTAGAAATGAAATTAATTTTCCTTCTATTATTATTGCAAGCATGATAATAAATAGTATTTATGTCACCATCCAAAAAATGAGCCTTGACTGCTTTTTGAGCAAAAAAAATTTCCTCCATAGAAATAGTCTCACCAAGCTTTTGCTGACCCCACAACAAAACGTCCCAAGTAATAAGGTTATTAGCATAATCAAGCTCAAGAGATTTAACCTTGTCTTCATTAGATTCAATGTTTCGATGAAGATTACCAAAGACCTCCCAATTCCATTTTTAAAGATCTTTAGCTAATTTTTTTTGTAAACACTACTATTTGTAACCAGAAGACCCAACAACATTAGCCTTCCAGTGATTCTAAAGGTATTTCTTATAATCTTAATGAAGAGTCCACATATTATAAAATCTGAATTGGTAATTAGTTGTATGAGAGCTATCCATAATCTTCAACAAGATAGGCATGATCAGAATCACCAATAGACAAATGTTGAACATTATGCTAAGAAAAATGCTAATCTAATTGGAATTAGCAACAAATCTATCAAGACGTTCAAAAACATTACCTCAATAAAAAAGCTCTGCATCCATCAGAGTATCATTAAACTGAGTAATTTGAGTAATCTGAGTAAAATTAGGAGAAACTCCTTTTTTCTCAGAAATAGCAGAAATCATATTGAAATCTCCGCCCATAAGCCAAGCCTCATTTAATGGGTTAATAGATTTAATCAGAGTCCAAAGCTCAAGTCAAACTTGCTTAGTGCAACCAACATAAATGATAGTAAAAAGAAAAGATTCATTAGAAACATGAACTCTAATATGCAATAATTGATGATGATTGATAAGAATATCAATCCTTATAGAGTCCTTCCATAAAAACCATATATTATTATTTAGATTAGTCAGAGAATTGAAAGCACCAAATCTCTTTAAATAAAAAACATTATTCCTACTAGAAATCATAGGTTCTATAATACTAAGAAACTGTAATTTATAAGCACGAATTAAATTTTTGAGCCGGTTAGAAGCACAAGACTTCACTATGCCTCTAATATTCTAAATTATAGTATTGAACTTCACCAATAACAGTTTTTTCTCTACCGAGTCTAAGAATAATAGCCAAATCAAACTTATTGAGTTCCTTCCCCAGTAAATGAGAATGAAAACCTCGGGATTTACATAGCTTAATTCCCTGTTGCCTCAAAATTTTCTCTTACGAGCAGAACGTTGTATCATCCAATCTTCCTCTAACTTCATTTGAGTAAGAACAAGACTTTCTTTAGTAATAGGGCTAAGATATAAAACCAATTGTTTATCACTATCAAAATTAGTAATAGTATTGTTATCTGAGACCACCCTATTAGAATCACGAGTTGCTTCGGTAACGATATATGTATTGTTTTCATTATAAAAACAAATCAAATTCTCTATAATCAATGAATTATCAACAGTATTAGTAACAAGATCAGGAACCAAATCCGTATTATTGCTAATATTAATAAATACAGAATGTAAAGATCCCACCTATCCTCCTTATTGTGCAAAGCATCAACCATCAGTTTGAGAGCAGTAGTAGTCCCACTGTGAGTTTTGCCATATTTAGGTTTAAAATTCTTTAATCCAGGGTGAGCATGATAACAGTGAGAAAGAAGATGCCCAAACATCTTGCAATTAGAACAATATGGTGGAACAAATTCCATCTTGGCTTTTTTCCAGTACCCACCATTTGAATTTACCATTCAAATAGAATCTAGAAAACTAGAAGATAAAATGCCTAAACTCTATATTTGAAGAATTTACAATATTCTGAACTAGATAGAAACTCATATTTTCATACTACTTTACATTAAAAAATTCTAAACTCTAAGTTGGCCTCTTTCACTAAAGTTTTTTTATAAATTTGACTATTATATTTCTACATCAAAATTTTAGAATATGCAAAAGAATATCATATACATAATCTACTTATTTTGTTTTAAAGGATTGAAGGTCACTTGAGGACAAGTAACATTTTAAGTTTGAGGGATTTTGATACACCTACAATATATAATTTTTATGTACACATTTATATATATATATATATATATATATATATATATATATATATATATATATATATATATATATATATATATATATATATATATATATNTATATATATATATATATATATATATATATATATATATATATATATATATATATATATATATATTTGAGACATTAGACTGAAAAACCACATTGGTTCAAATCCAATTAAGAGATAAATATGGCAATTAGACCAGGATGGAAGACCGCTGATACACCTAAAATAGTCTTTTTATACACATTTTTATACCTATTTTTGAGATATTGTGCTTTAATGAAACATATTTGTATGTTTTTCTTTCAGGTACAATCAAATGAATGAATAATGGTAAAATGAGTGAAAAAGGATCAAATTTGGAGCAAAAATGAAGAAGGTGCAAAAATGAATTGAGGCGCCTAAGTGCCCAGGACTGGCGTTTACGCCAGTTAAATAGAGAGAGTCACACCTAAGCGCTAGGTACCCCGTGCTTAAGTGCCAGAAGTAGTTATTTGATGATTCATTGAATTTAGATAAATTTTTGAAGAGGTGTTTGAAGCAACTCTTGATGAAAATGTGAGAAATAGTTAATGCACACGAAAATTCTTTCAGTTGGCTTTTTAAAAGAGGCAACTTCTAGAAGATTCATTGAATGGGGACACATTTTGAAGAGACACCAAAACACATCTTAGATTTTTATAAAAGAAGACTTGAGGGAGATCATAAGGGAGACCAATCTAGTGTCAACCACCTCATACTCCGCCGCTGCCGTCCATCACCGCCGCTGCCACCCATCGCCGCCGCCACCACCCATCGCCGCTGTCGCCGCCCATTTTTTTTTATTTTAAGTTTTAGTTTGTATTGTAAGTGAAGTAAGAGATTCAGATGAACTTCAAGACATTTGGTTACGAGGATTTGAGATAACTTTTTTATCTTTGTGACTACATTTGGTTTTAATTTAAACATCTTGTTTGTGAGCATGATTTCCATTTTCAAACTCAAGTGTGGTTGTATTTTCTCCATGAGTTATGAGTAGTTTTCTTTATCTTTTTCCTTAAAATGATAAGTGATTTAAGTATTGGAGGAAAGTAGTGTGAAGTAATAGTCTTTAATGTTAGAAGAAATTGTGATGATTTTAAACTGTGTACTTCATCTACTTTTTAATTTGGCCAATTAAGATGTTAATACCTATTGTGAGAACAAGTAAAATTTGAGATAGTATAATATCAGTCAAAAAATGGTAAGAATCACATTTGATTTCATGGATGAGAATGTAGTTCATGGGGTTGAGTGCAAATAAATAGGGAATAAACTTTGAAATGTGTAGAATTAGATGACTTTAGAGTGACATGCTAAAGCCCCCAATTTGATTTATAGTATTAGGTTTTGATACGAGATGTTAGCCTCTATGTGGAGGGAGAAGAGAGAAGTCTAGAGTGAGAGTTAGTATCTTTCTTACCTAACTTATCTTCAAGACTATTTAAACTATAGATTAGTCAATGTTCTTTATATCATCTTTAATAATGGTGAGGAATATTATTGCTCATATTTGACACAACACAACTAGAATATTTCCACAACAGAATTCCAATACTTATTACTGATTCATGATAAGGAAAATAATATTTTATTTATATTGTCTTCATCTTGCAAATATTTAGTTAAATTAGTTAGTTGCTTACTTTATTTTCAATAATTAAAAATTACAAAAAGAATCGAACTTTGATTCTTATTATAGCATCTAGAGTTTAAGTAAGAGTATTTTGTCAGGTAGAATTTTGCTATCTAATTTCTTTTGTTTTGTAAGTTGTATATTGTAGTTTTTTTGTGGGTTTGATATTCGAGGCTTAATCAAAATGTCATATATTACTTGATAATGATACATATACTTACGTAGTACCTCATATTTAAATATTACAACTGTATTCTTATTTGTTTCTAAGTTAAAATTTACCTAGCTTTTGCTTGAGTTCAAGTTTTTGGCTTTGTTGCAAAGTAAGAATTATTATTAAAGAAGTTAAGCATATAATCACATACATCACATTAACATATATAAAGAGAATCAAGAACAATAACCACCTTTGAATTGGCTTCCTTTTACTCTGACAAAGCACCGTCGAAAATTGAACAATTGTTTGCTGAGATGTGTTTGAATTTGTTTATGTTATTCCTATTTAGAATCTGTTGAAATTAAGAATAATACGGAATAAAGTGGAATACTAATTATTTCATTGATATAAACGAGGGTATAAATAACCATTACAAGAACTTTATAATAGGAAAAATAATAAAAAAAATGATATTAAAGGAAAGTTATATCATATAATATCTCCAATAATTAATTCATATTAATTATTAGGAGATATATGAAATAACATAAAATAGGAAACCAAATAATTATTAATCTAAGGAAATAAATATACAATAGAAAAGGAAATATCTCCTTATATTAAGAAAATAATTTATTCCTCATAACTTCTTATAGGAATAAATTATTTCCTATTATAATTCTTAACACTGCCCCTCAAGTTTGGAATGTATGTTAATAATTCCTAACTTGCTGAGTAGTGAAGAAAAATTGGTCGTTTGGATTATTGAATTTGCTAGATTTAGCCTTGACTGAATTTTCAGTATGTCTGTCATATGTTTTAACGTAGAAGAGAGACTCAGGCTTGGCTGAATTTGTTGGATTCAGACTTTGCTGAATTTTGAGTTTTGTAGAGAAAGAGACAACCGTAGGAAAAATGGTTGGCTGGAAATGCAGCTCCCCCTGACGCTTAGGCAAGGAAGAAAAAAATGCTGCAGGATAAATGACCAGCCGAAAACGCAGCTTCCCCTGACGCTTTGGCAGGGAAGAAAGATATTGCAGAAGCCCTGATGCTTTGACAGGGAAGAAAAAAATACTGCAGGAGGAAGGGTCGGCGATGGATTTTGCCGGCATTGTTTGATCCACGATAGTGATATCTCTAGTTGGATGATGATGAGGTGGGAGGCGGCATCGCTGGTGTCGCCCTGGCTAAAGCCACATCTCTAGTGCAGGCATAGGAAGATACAACACGTAATTTTTTTTTTTTATGGTTTGTGGTGATGTCTGGCCAAACTCCAAAGCATCTTTGCTGTCATGGTTTCTTGGGAGCCATGTACATAAGTGAAGAAAGATCCCCCGACTCTCTGAAAGTCCTCGGAGAAAGAGAATCCTCCAAAACATCAGCCCATGCATTTCTAGGTGATGGCGGTGGCGAGTAGCCTCCACGAGGTCATCCAGACGACGAAGAATCACAGGGGTGGACATCTTGTGGAGAATTAAGTCGGTGCTGATGCAGCGGGGAACCACAATGGTGATCATCAGTGTCATAACTGTTGTCAAGATCACTCCCACTATCGTTGGTTGCAGGCTTGGCGACCATGCTGCTGAGGTTGACTCCGATGCGCGGACTCGAAGATGGTTCGAACTCACGGGAGCACATCTTTGTGATTCTTTTCATGACTTCTGTAATCTAACGAGGAGTCAGGGAATTAGAGATTTGGAGAAGAAGAAAAAATCATCATTTCAAATATCAAGATAAGTGTCCCTCCCTTCCTGCACAGAGGATGGCAGGAAGGGAGTCTGACAATTCTCAAAGGAGGACCGGTGGCTAGGGTACGAAATCTCGCTTTGATACCATGTTGAAATTAAGAATAATATAGAATAAAGTGGAATACTAATTATTTCATTGATATAAACGAGGGTATAAATAACTATTACAAGAACTTTATAATAGGAAAAAAAATGATATTAAAGGAAAGTTATATCATATAATATCTCCAATAATTAATTCATATTAATTATTAGGAGATATATGAAATAACATAAAATAGGAAACCAAATAATTATTAATCTAAGGAAATAAATATACAATAGAAAAGGAAATATCTCCTTATATTAAGAAAATAATTTATTCCTCATAACTTCTTATAGGAATAAATTATTTCCTATTATAATTCTTAACAGAATCATTTATTTAAGTTATTTGAAATTGATATTTATGTTAATGCTGGTTGAAATTATTAAGTTTATTTTAGGTTTATTTTAAAATTTCTTTTAAGATTATTTGATTTTATTTAAAGATTATTAAGTTAATTATTGAAATTCATTTGAGTTTATTTAAAGTTTAAGGTTTATTGATACTTTTTAAAGTTGGTTAAATTTATTAAAGTTTGTCAAATTTAAGTTTAGTAAACTTTATTTATTAAAGTCAAATTTATTAAAACTACTTGAATTTAAGTTGTTAAAAGTTTGTCAAAATTTTATTTATGTTTCTTTAAAATTCATTTAAGTTTAAAATTTATTAAAGTTTATTTAAATTTGTTGAGGTTTATTAAATTGTTTTAAAGTTTGCTAAAGTTTTATTGGAATTCATTTACATTTATTAAGATTTATTAGCACTTACTCAATTTTATTAAAATTTATTAAATTTTTTTAACATGGACTTAAGTTAAAGTTAAATAAAGTTATGCGGTTTAATTGATGTTTATTAAATTGATTAAAATTTATCATATTTTGTAAAGTTGATTGACATTTGACTAAGGTTTTTTTTTTAATTTTCATTCAAATTTTAAATTTTAATTTAAGTTATAAAATCTTGAAATTCTAGCTTTTGGGCTTATTAAGATTGAAAATTTGATTTGTGATTGTTTACCTTAAATCTAGAAATAGGGTAAACAACCCATGAGTTGCACCCTTGATATTTAGTTCCAATTAAAATTTTTAAGAAGAGTGTATAGTTTTCGATGATTCATACTGGTAACTATAGAATGAGTCATTAGCCCGAAAAGGAAGAAGTGAAGTTATCTTCCTTCATAGTTTCAGGTAGAAAGAGAGCAGAAAAAGTCTAAAGATGGGAGTTTTGTGCTCTATACATCGTGATCTTATAATTGCCTTCCTAGTTAACTCTAATCACAAGTATATCGCGAGAGTTTAGATACAATGGACATGGTTTTGGGCAAAACCAGGAGGGGGAGAAACATAAGTGAGGGTTTTGGAGAGAAATGGGAAATGTTTTCAGGTGAAACACGAGAGGGGGAGTAATGGAGGTGAGGGTTTCTGGTGTAAGAGAGGAGAGATAATTACAATTAGATAAATTTAGATTTAATTAAGTTAATTTTAATAATTATATTGCTAGTAATTAAATTTTAATTAAAATGTATGGAATTAAATACAATTTAAAAAATTAACATGTAATTATTTAATAGATAATTAATGAATAAAAATATATTTTAAAATTTATATTATTTTTAAAAATTCAAATTAATTATTTATTAAAATATTTAATAAATAATTAATTAATATTGAATTATCACTTAAAAGTAATTTGTTTAATAAAATTTTATTAGCAATAAATAATTTTAATGAATAATTAAATATTAATTAGCATAATTAAAAACAAAAAAAATAAACTAAATTAAATTATATTAACAACTAATTTTAAACATACTAATAAAATAATAAAAAAGTTTAATTATTTTTTTTTTTATTTTAACAAATATAGATCTCTCTTAATAGAAATTGTTTGCAGGTAAACAATCTCTAGAGGGAAATACACCGGAAATATGATCTCAAAGGCGCGACTCATGCTCCGGCGGCAGCCGCCGTGGCACTTCCACCTTCACCCTTTTTCCACCGTCGTCAACCTCTCCCACCTCTCCTCCCCCATCAATCTCGATCACCTTACTTCCATAACCTCCAACTCGGAACTCCTCGCTTCCTACACCATCACCCCACCCATCCGCCCCTGGCCTTCTCGCCTCACTCCGGGCCGCCTCGCCTCCATGATCCGCCGTGCCGCCGATGCCAACCTCGCTCTCCGCATCTTCCAACATGCGGCCTGCTTCCACAGGGGCTTCTCCCTAACCTACACCTCCTACCACGCCCTTATCGACCGCCTCGCTCGCTCCCGCGCCTTCGATCTCCTTACTCCGGTCCTCTCCTCCCTCCGCCGCTCCGGCCTCCGTTGCGGCGAAGAAGCCTTTATTGTGCTTATCCGCGCCTACTCTCTGTCTTCACGTCCGGCCGACTCTCTTCGCGTCTTCCTCTCCATCCCTTCTTTCGGTGTCCAGCGCTCTGTTCGTTCTTTCAATGCTCTCCTCAATGCTATGATCCAAAACCGCCGCCTTAGCTTTGTGGCCCCGCTCTTCCGCAGCTGCCGTTCTAAGTTTGGTATCTTACCTAATGTTTGTTCTTGTAACATTCTGTTGAAGGCTTTATGTGGAGTCCGCGATCTGGCTGGTGCACGAAAGGTGCTCGATGAAATGCCTGCCATTGGGATTGTCCCCAATGTTGTATCTTATACAACGATAATTGCCGGGCACTGCTCTTTGGGCGATCTTGATGGTGCCAAGGAGATGTTTAATGAGATTATAAGTCATGGATTGATACCGGATGTTACCACGTATACTGTTCTTATCAATGGATATTGCCGCAAAGGTTTGATTGTGGATGCTGCCAGTGTCATGGATGAAATGGAGTTGGCAGGCGTGGCGCCAAATGATGTGACTTACGCTGTTTTAATTGAGGCTTGCTGCAAGGAGGGGAAGTCGGAGGAGGCTCTGAATTTGATTAGCAGTATGCTGGATTCGAAGTTTGTACCAACCTCCAGTCTTTGCTGTAAGGTCATTGATGCTCTCTGCGAAGATGGGAAAGTGGAAGGTGCTTGCTTGACATGGAAAAAGCTTCTAAAGAATAATGTTACTCCTGATAACTCCATTTCCAGCACCTTGATATATTGGTTGTGCAAGAAAGGGATGGTTTGGGAGGCAAGGAAGCTCTTTGATGAGTTTGAGAAAGGATTTATTCCTAGTGTATTGACTTATAACACACTAATCTCTGGAATGTGTCAGAATGGGGAGTTGCAGGAGGCGGGGAGGTTGTGGGACGATATGAGTGAGAGGAGTTGCTGCCCTAATGTCTTCACTTACAATTCGCTGATCAATGGATTCTGCAAGGCAGGAAAGCCTAGGGAGGGGATTAGGGTTTTAGAGGAGATGTTGGAGAGCATGTGTGCTCCGAATAAGTATACATATGATGTTTTGATTGATGGACTTTACAAGTTAGGAGATATAGAGGAGATTGCAAGGGTGATTCAGAAAGCAGTCTTGAAAGGTAGATTTCTCGATGCAGAAAGTTGGAATGTTTTTGTTAGTAAGATGCTCTCAGATACTAATCAATGGAGGGAGGATCTTAATTCTTTGTTGGAAACATAGATATAAATTTGAAGCTCATATTATTGATGTGATTGAAGTTTGGCTCGTATTGATTGGATGACGTGTGAGGCTGCTATGGGTTTTCTTAGTGGCTTAATAATTGAATGTGATGTGGGGAGGGCACATAAATCACAATCTCCACGAACAAGGCAAAGCTTTTCTGAGATTTTAAGGTCGACTCATAAAAAATGTTACTGTACTGGTGGCATGCTTAGTTTGTCTTTTGTGGTGCCTTCAATCATTAGCCCTGACTTGCAAGACCAAATGATGCTGTCAACTGGCCACTTCTCTCCTTGCAGTCAATTTATACACTGCGTGACCTACAACTGGAAAATGACATAGGTAATTCATTGTAATATTATCTTGAAATTTTTTTTTATGATGATAATAATAAAAAATCTGTCTCATAGTTTTAGATTTTCTTTAAATTGTTTATTCCAAGAAGTATCAGCTACTGTAACGCGTGATTATTAGTTAGTGTGTTTTCTGCTATTGGGACTAAATAGGCTATGCTAGTTGTGGCAGGTGCTTATAGATAGTTTGGGGATGCATAGGCAATTGAATATTTTATGTTTCAAACCTTTCAATATGTGACAAAATATATCAATCATCACAGTTTATGTGTGTTATTTTTTTTAGAACTTCCAAGTGAATTTAATTTCAAACCTTTCAATATTTTCTTTCTTCATTAAGAGTGTTTCTGTAACTGGAATGCTCCCATCTCTCCTGATGACCTGGTTCAAGGAATGGCTAGACATTGTTTTAAACTTAAGTGACTAAAATAAAGTTTATCTTGGTGGAATAAACATCATTTTAGAAATATATTTTCTTCATTCTCGAAACTGAGGAGGAGGTGATCTAACTTGAAAACTAAGTGATGGGTTATCTTAATCATCCTTTAAATGTTGACCTTCTTAAAGCTAGAGTCAAGCTCAATAATCTCCAAGATATGGAGTAATGCTTTTGGAGGCAGAAAACAACTTGTAAGTTCTAAAAGACAGTGATAAAAATTTTGAATACTTTCATTCTCTTGTTTTCAAAAGAAGAACTATTAATCATTTTCATAAAATCAAGCTTGATAATAACTAGTGGATTATCAAAGATGAGGATCTTACTAGCTATGCTATCTAGTTTTCTCTAATACTGTCTATAAAACTCCTAATGTTACCCAATTCATAGGACTCAATTTATTTTCGTATTGTATCTAACTAAGATAATTTAAACCTTTTTCTCTCTGTTGCTGAAGAAGAGATCTATTCCTGCATTGTTTCTGTGAATAGTCTCTCTTGATGGGCCAGATGAATTTAGGACCAAATTTTTTCAAAAAAGTTGGCTTATTGTTAAAATTGATATCATTAATGTTTTTTTAGACTTCTTTAGTGATTCCACTATTCCTAGGTTTTTTTACCAGCACCTCTATTGTCCTAATTGCCAAAATCCCTAATCCTGATCACTAGAATCATTATAGGCCCATTTGCTTATGCTCTTTCTTTAACAAAGTAATCTCTAACCTTTTGGCTAATAGATTAGCCAACATTCTCCTCATATCTATTTCTCCTAATCAAATGGGCTTCGGAAAGGGAGAGTTATTGTGGATAATATTTTTTTAGCTCGAGAGCTCACCATTGATTTTGATTACAAGGCTAGAGGGCACAATATCATTATTAAACTCGACATATCCAAAGCTTATAATAATATAGATTGGAATTTCTTAATCAAACCCTCCAACAATTTGGTTTTTATAATAAAAGCATTAAATTTTTTTCCAATTGTTTTGATAATGCTTGGTTTTCTATTTTGGTCAACTTTAAATCTTATGGTTTCTTTAAATCATTAAATAGTTTGATGAAGGGTGACTCCCTCTCTCCTATCATTTTTGTTATTGTTGTTGAATATCTATCTTGTGGAATTAATCGCATTTTTAGTGAGCACCCTTCATTCTTCTTTGAAATTAAATGTTTTCATAATATACTCATTTGAGCTTTGCTGATGATTTTATTATCTTTTGTAATGGGTCCTCCAAGTCTATTAAAAGTATTAAAAATTTCTTCAGCTATGACCTCCTGAGTGGTCTCCCCATTAATAACTCCAAAAGCTATTTCATTCCTTCTAAAAGATGAGGCTCAGCTCTTTATCTTGTACCAATGATATTTTGGGTTTCAATGACGATTATTTTTCTCTAAAATATCTTGATGTTCCTATTTTTAAAGGCACTAAATGCAAATTTCTCTTTGATGATGCAATCTCTTCCATTAGGAATAAACTTTCTAATTGTGAGCACCATCTTCTATCTATGGGAGGGAGACTAATTTTGATCAAATGCGTTTTTTGTTCCTGGCCTCTTCATCTCCTTCAATTTATTCATCCTACCTCTTATGTTTGTCTTAGGCTCGATCGCTTTATTAATAAATTTTTTGAGGTACTACTTCTCACTGAACTTCCTGGTATAAAGTTTGTTTCCCTATATCGGAAGGTAGCTTTGGGAGTAAAACTTTTATGAATATGGCTAAATAATTTTCTACCAAAATATGCTCTTTTAGGATTGGTTCTTGACTATCGGCCAATTACATGAACTTTAAATATCGCTTTAACAAGCACCCCTCCATTTGTTGGCATCATGTGGCCTTATTAAAATTCAAGTTGATTCTCTTAGTTTTTGTGGTATGGGAAAATCAATGTGTTATTTTGGTAAGATAATTTGATTGGTAAAATTTTGTTGACTTTCTCCTTAATATTAGCTCTACTTAGTCTATTCATGTCCCTGAATTTATTCTCCAGGATACATGGAACATTCTCAAATTAAAAGAGCTTCTCCCCGACTCTATCATTGAGGATGTAGTCAATATTTCCTTTGTCTCTGAGGATATGGATCATATCATCTTTAGTGCTTCTAAAGATCGTTCTTTCTCCTTGAAAGAAGCATGGAACCAATTTAGGATTTTTTAAGTTATTCTCTTTCTTATGGAACAAGGTTATCCCCACTTCTTGTTCTATTTGTGTTTAAAATATTTAAAAATCGGGGCAATTGCATACAAACCGCCCGTAACTTGCTATTCACAAATCAACCACCTTCTTTCATCCATTTTTCGAAGTCTCACTCAAATATCAAAATTCATGGTAAAACCCCAACCCATATTTTTCATTTTTATCAAATTCTCAATAGTTTTATCATGGCATACGTAAATATATTGGTTCAGTTGTTCAAAAAAATCACCTGGGTGGTTGATTTGTAAATGTCAATGTTTCAGGTGGTCTGTATGTAAATTATACCTTAAAAATTACATTCCTATTGATTTAACCTTTGGAAGAATCCATTCAGTCTAACTGTTTTGTTTGCATTTGGGAAGTAATAATCGTCTCTTTGTGAGTGGTGGTATTGATGTTAAGTTATGGAATTGTATGGAATTTATTGGATTAACTTTGGAACAAAAGTAGATTCAATCATTTCTTTTCTCTTAATCATCTGGCTCCTAATTGTTTGGATGCTTCCCTGGTATTCATAACATCCATATCATTATTGTTTTAATTTCTCTCGTTCTCTAGATTATACGGATGGAAAGAAATAATGCAAAACCTAGAGGTATTAGAATAATCTTTTATAGAATTATTTGGAACATTTGGGAGAGAGTTTTACCCTTTTCCAAGCTAATCTCATTGATAGAAAGAGCTTCAAATATTGCTCATCCATGCTTATGTACGTTAATATCCCTTAACCTTCCAATAATGTGATTCTTACTAACATCTTGGTTTATTGGCAAAAACCCCTAGCTGGTTGGATTAAAACCAAAACTAATGGTTCGTTTCAAATAACCTCTATGGTTTTGGTTATTTATTGAGAAATGGTTACGGCAATATGCTTAAGGCTATTACGGGTTCTATCAGAAAGTGTTCTAACATCTATGCTGAGATGTTTGCCTTTAAACGTAGCCTTAGCTTAGCTATTACTTTACAGCTTATTGACTTTTGGATTGAAATGGATGTTTTTGTTGTTAATTAACTCATTTCTACTTTTAACTTTCACGATTATGCTATCTTTGAATTGTTTTACTTAATCAGAGATATTTGACTTCTTATTGAGCAATTTCAGAATAAAAATCTATCGTATTTATCGTGAAGGTAATGCATGCGTTGATTGGTTGGCTATGGGGGGGCCGCGAGGGGTGGGAGGGGGATTCCCAAGGATCTTAATGGCCTCTTAAATCTTGATAAAAAGGGCCTTCTTTATATAAGAAATAATCATTAATTACTTTGTGGCTGTCTTAGTTATTTATTCTGTTAAGTTTAATTTTATGGGATTGTTTAGCTTGCTTTTTCTTCTGGTGAGTTGGTATTTCTGATGTAAAAATGGATTAAGGGGCATGATGTTAATAATAGTGCTTTGCCCGGGAAATTAATGTTACAGACCAAATTTAATTACTATAAAAAATTAATTTTATTCCGGGTTTACATTTTCAAGCTTATTCTACCAACCTTGTATTGTCATTGTTGCCATTTTATTCTAGAGTGGTTGGTAGCCTTCTCAGGTTACGTCCTCTATTTTAAGCTGATGGTGGCCTTGCATGATTTGGTATCATATAGGATTAATGATATTCATCAAAATCTAATCCTAAACTGTCTTTTATTATCAGAATATTCAATCTACTTTTTGTAAGTATAGCTACAGATATTTTAATTACTTCTTTTATAAACTTTGGGTTTTGTTCTGTCTAGAATTAGCTTGATTTTTTTCTATACACCATATGCTTCTAATTTATTAGTTTTCTTCTGAAAAAACTACTGTTTCTGTTTATTACGGTATTATCTGTTCTTTATGTTTTACTTTCCTTACTGCTGTAAATTAGGTTTCTATATGCATACTTTGTTGATTGGTTTATGCTATATTACCGTTGGGCTTTCCGCGAAGGTGCACTCACACTTCCTCTGTCTCTTAATTTTTATGTTGTGGGCCTTCCTTTTTACTTTATCTTATTTTCTCTTTTTATTTCCACATCTTCTTAAATTCTCATTTGACTTTAATAATGGTAATTCTGATGTGTCTTTATTTTTCTTCAATGTATACTTTTCTTTTTCATCTTTTTGCTCATGATATCGGTTCTGATCAGTTCCCCCATGACCCTTTATAAGAACTTGCTCCCTTTCTCCTTGAGAACTCATGTTATTGGTAATGTTTTCACTTCCTTATGCGATGCTTACATGGAACGCTCTTATGCTCTTTTCCTATTTTACCTTTTTGTAAACAGGAGCCATGTTAATAATGCTTGCTTCTCTTTGAAATTTTGGGATACATTCATGTCTTATAATGCTTTCTTAAACTAGATGTATCTCATCATTCCTAAAGACTCCAGTGTTCTTTGGCTTATCCCGGTCTTCTAGCTTCGATGAGTATCCTTATATGGTAGCTATGTTGATCCAATATAGTTATCCTATTTCTGTTTGAAATCGTTTTATAACTTCTAATATCTTGCTTGTTTCCAAGCAGTGGTCTTTATTCTCTTTTCTTCTAGTAGTTGCTAGGTCTCTTATGCAGGTTTTGCCTATAGTCATACCACCTAATCTTTCAAGTAGATTTATAGGGACCATTAAGTTTATCTTCAAGCTGGAGCTCTTTCAGTCAATTCAGATACTTCTTCCATCAAGGATTATTTGGATTATATTATCCCAAATTTTATCATTACTGTTTATCTTCAACATGGGATAATTTTCTTATTTTTGCTTTTGGAATTATTTTATGATAATTCTTTGTATTTTTCTATTTCTTTTTCGGTGAAGTGTCCCCATTGGTTTTATTTTGCTTGAGTTGTATTTTGGGTTTAAATAGAAATTTCTATCCCCTTTATTTACTCATTCTGGTATTAATAAAATTAATATTTCCTTTAAAAATTTGCTAGTATATGCACAATGCCTTGGTCCCATGACCTTCATGGTGGGGTTTAAAGCTCCACACCACTAAACTAAAATGATTAAATTATATCCAATGGCTTGTCTTGCAAATGATTAAATCACTTATTAAGTGTCTTACGTTACTTTACAACTGTATACCATGGTGCCTCCATAGTTGAAATGTGAAACATACG
This sequence comes from Phalaenopsis aphrodite, assembly GCA_003013225.1. Taxonomy (NCBI): domain Eukaryota; kingdom Viridiplantae; phylum Streptophyta; class Magnoliopsida; order Asparagales; family Orchidaceae; genus Phalaenopsis; species Phalaenopsis aphrodite. The sequence goes on along the minus strand of NEWO01000331.1, from coordinate 399,453 downwards.
TTGAAGTAGATATACTATTTTGATTGAAAATTATATCATATAGGTCTGTCATTGTAAACACATCTATTAGGAGGTGTTGAATTAAAAATTTCACCATTCCTCGATTGTTAATTGTACAATTCTAAGAGGAACGGCCTCCTTTCCATCTTGGGTTTTGGCCAACCATTGAAGGAGTGATGGTAGGATTAATTGGAGACAATTTGAGAAACTCTTTGATTTGTTGTTATTCTTTTCCTATTTATGTTTATTTCAGAATTTCATTTCCATATTTATGCTAGATATTTTAGGTAAGATGGTAAATTAGGAGGGACCAATCTCCCTATATATGTAGCCTTATGGTTGGAGATTTGTAATAAGAATTATGCGAATATTATCACCAATATTTTTCTTCATTTTATTGGAGTATCGTCGAATTGTTCATTTTGTGTTTATTTTGTAAACATCATCTGCACTTTTGATTTAGTTTGAAGGCCTTGTTGACTTCGAACGGTGTCTGTAAGGCTTTGAACGACGTCGTAGCCTTCTTTTTCTGTGTCGTTTATCTCAATCGAACGAATCAAGATCTTCAGGTTCATCATCTGCATATTTAGGGGAAGCTTTCCCGTTACGAGGAAATAAATCCTAGCTTTATTTCAGCCTGTAGGCCATCCTCTACTTTCTCCTATAGTCGTTGGAGCCTCTCCAACAACTGTTCAGCAGCCATAATCCTCCTTGCAGATGTTGGAATACCTCCAACCAACTTGCAGGCCCTCCTCTGTTATTTATCATAGCCATTGGACACCATTCTTTCAAGAAGTAGCAACCAACTCCCTTATCCAACCCTAAAAGTGCATAGGGTTTGACTAAGTATGGAGTGAAGACGTTTAGTTCTACTCCGGAGGTTAGTTCTGAATTAGAAATCATGAATTCTGTCGAAACAACCCTTGAACTCTCTTCATTTATCACAAACTATAAACTCAATGGCCACAACTTTCTTCAACAGTCTTAATCCGTATTTATGTATATTTGTGGAAATGACAAGGAACATCTCACAGGAGAGGACATAGTTCTTAAGCTCACTTATTCTAACAATCACACATGGAAGCTTTAAGTCCATATTGTTATGTCATGGCTAGTCAACTTAATGACCACTAAAGTAGTTGAAATTTTTTTTCTCTACAAAATAACCAAGAAAATTTGAGAGGCTGCAAGAGAAATTTATTCTAGAATTTAGAATATTGCAGAGTTATTTGAGATCAAAATCAAACTACATGAGCTTTGTCAATAAGAGCTAAGTATCATCTAATATTTCAACAACTTGACAAAGTATTGGCTATAATTGGATATATTTGAGACATGTCTGGACATGTTCGCATGATGTTATGATGTATAAATCCATCATCGAAAAGAAGAGAACTATTAAATTTATAGTGGGACTAAGGAATTGAATAAAGTTAGAGAGAGATTATGGGAATAAAGCCTCTTTCATTTACTGTGGAAGCTTTTGCTAAAATTAGAATGGAAGAGAGTAGAAAGAAGCTTATGATGACTGGAATGGGAGTTCACCTAGTGTTGATAGCTAGAATGGGAGTTCACCTAGTGTTGATAGCTCAGCTCTGTACTCCCATAATTCTTCCCATGACTCTAAGTTTAAGAGGAATCATCTCATATGTGATTGTTATGATAAAATTGGGCACCTCAAAAATAAATGTTGGAAACTCCATGGAAAGCCTATATATTAGAAATTTGGATATCATCTAAAGGGCCAGTTGACTTATCGACCAAGGAACAACTTGAACTATATAAAAACCTCCTTGGGGGTAATTCAAAACAACACATCAGCCTCATGATACATCAAGGCAATATATCATTCTCTCATCTTGCCAGTGACGAGAGATTTATACCTTAAATAATAAATTCAAGGGCTTCTGATCATATGACTGAAGATATCAATGTGCTAGTCAACTATCAAAAGGCTTTTATATCTAGATTTGTCAGACTTGCAGATGGATCACACTAAAAAATTGCTGGAAAATGAGATGTTGAGCTCTCTCAGGATTTACTCTTTTCTTTATTTTATATATTTCATAGTTTGACTGTAATTTAATTTCAACTAGTAAGGTTACTAATGATATGAAATATATAATTAAATTCTTTGCAAACTCTTATGAAATCTAGGTAATGGATTTAGAGAAGGTGATTGACAGTGCTAAAATGCATCAAAACTTATACCTGTTTAGGAAAAATCTCTCTAAACATGCATATGGTCCAACCTCCAACTTTTTTTTCAAGTTTCTGAGTCTGTTGAGTCTATGTCTTTTGAAAAATAAGTCATATTATGACATTGTCTTCTTAGTCATCCTAATTTTCATTATATTATAAAGCTGTATATTCATTTGCTTATCAATAAAAAATCTAGTTCTTATCAATGTGGAATTGTCATCATGTCAAACACTAGAAATATTTATCCCATGACCCAGTATAAACCATCACATCACCTTTCTACCATCCATAATGATATTTGGGTATCTTAAAAAATCTAGTGAAGTTTTATCCTCTTTTGTTTATCAATTAAATATCAAGTACTTATCATATTTAGATTTATCAATTTGTCAAACTTCAATTTTTTTCCGATACTTAGTATGAACCCTCACATCATTTTTCATTATTCTTAGTGATATTTGGGGGCCTTCAAAAGTAAGATCCTTAAGTGAGGCTAGATAGTTTGTCTCCTTGATTGACGATCACACTAGAACCACTTGGGTATTCCCAATAAAGAAGAAATATGAAATAGCCCAAATCTTTCAAATCTTCCATGAGAATTCAAACTTAATTCTAATGCAAAATTCAAGTCCTTAAAACTGATAATGCAAAGAAATATTTTAACTTCACCATTAGATCTTATATTTAAAAAATAAAATCATCCATATAAGTTCTTATATTGATACCCTACAACAAAATGAGATAACTGAGAGAAAGAAACTTTTTATTGAGATATCCCGCTCTCTCATCAAGTTCTAAAACTTTTTAGGGGGAAATAATTCTTACTGTAACATATCTTATCAATCGAATGCCTAGTTGGGTACTTAATTTCAAAATGTCACTTCATGTCTTGATGAATACATATTCTAATATAAGAGTTTTGTCTTCTACTGCATCACTTATAATTTTTGAGTGTGTATCTTTTGTTTACACCCACTCCCCAAATTGCACAAAACTTGACCTTAAATCCATCAAGTGTATTTTGAAAAGCAATCATACAATTCCAAATCTGATTTTCAAGGGGAGAGTGTAAATGAACATCAATTTTGTAATGCACTTAATGATGTCACACTACCTCACATTCTGCCCTTTTTATCTCCCAAACACCACTGCTTGAAAATATCCTACTTGAAGATGTGCAACCAACATAACTTGAAGTTCATTACAAAGAAATTTGTATGTACACAAGAAGGAAGAGAAACCTTGAGTAGGTTGAAGGTAACTTGCAAAGATAGAATTGGTCAAGCCAGAAATAAAGTCCAGACTTACCTGAACTTTCAGGTGAGGAGTCTAGAACTCGTGAGTTATCTCCTTCATCTTCTGGTGTTGATGACAAGAAAAGTTATAGTAAATAACCAATTCATGAGTATGTATGTAGCTTATGGAAACTATCCTCGCCCTATAAAACTTTTGTATCTAACCTTGATAGTGTGCAGATTTTTAAATCCCTTCATGAAGCTCTTAAAAATTCAGAATGAAAGAAAAAAGTTAAAGAGGAGATCTAAACACGAAAGCATAATGACAAATGAATTATTACTAAACTTCCTCGGGATAAGAGACCAGTTGGATGCAAATGAGTATTCAACATTAACTATAAAGTTAATGGTGGTATTGAGAGATTCAATGTTAGACTGGTTGCAAAAGGTTTCACTCAAGCTTATGAGATTGATTATCAAGAGAATTTTGCACTAGTTGCCAAACTAAACACTATCAGAGTTTTCTCAGTAACATTTAACAAGGAGTGAAGACTGCATTAACTTGACCTAAAAAATGCCTTCATGAATGGGGATTTTGAAGAAAATTTGTACATGGAGATACCACCAGGACTTGAGAATGATTCCAATAAATACCTAGTATGCGAACTCAGGAAGTCTTTTTATGATTTTAAGTAATCACTACTGGTTTGAAAAGTTTGTTAAAACTATGAGATCTAATGAATATTCTCAAGGTTAAGCATATCATGCAATGTTCATAAAACACACTTAGGGAGGTAAGATTACTGCACTGATAACATATGTGAATGATATGATTCTTACTGGTGATGTTGAAAGAAAAATTCTTAAAATAAAAAAATGCTTGCCGCTGAGTATGAAATCAAAGACTTAAGAAACATGAGATATTTTCTAGGTAAGGTTGCAAATTTCAAGAAGGCCATTTTTAAATCACAGAGAAAATACATCCTAGATTTGCTAAAGGAGACAAATGATTGGATGCAAATATGCTAATACTTCAATGGATCTCAACGAAAAGTCTAATAAGGGAGAAGAAATTATATCTGTGGATAAGAGAAGATATAAATTATTGGTAGAAAAAATCATCTGCCTGTCACATACTAGGCCATATATTACATATTTATTAGTATTGTAAGCCAACATATATGTACCCAAATAAAAAACATTTGGAGATGTACAAGATCCTAAGATTTCTCAAGAAGATTCTTGATTATGGATTAATTTTTGAGAGAACAAGAAATAGAGTGGTATAAGTCTAGTATGATACAAGTTGGGTGGGGAACTTACTAACATAAGGTCCACCATAGATTATTGCTCATATATATGGGAAATCTAGTCAGATGGAGAAGTAAGAAACAAGCTATTGCCACTAGAAGCAGTGCAGAATGAGAGTATATGTCACTTGCCTAGGATTATGTGAAAGGACCTAGATTCAAAAATTATTGAGGAAATTGGGTGCATCTCTAATAAGCCTATACAATTTTTTGTGACAGTTAAGTAGCTATCAACATTGTCAAAAACCTTATGCATCATGATAGGATCAAACTATTGAAATTGCTAGACACTTTATTTCTAGAAAAGGTAATGGTGGAATTATACAACTATGATACATCCCAACACCCCAACAAATTATTGATGTCTTCACCAAAGCTCTTTCTTTAAGCAACTTTTCGGAGTTTTAATATAAAACTTGGTCTCTAAAACATCTTCGACCTAGCCTAAGGGGAGTGTGGAAATTTTGGAGGATTGGCCTTCTTTCTATGGTGAGCCCAGGCCGACCATCCAAGCAGTGATAGATAGATTAATAGGAGATAACTTGGGAAACTCATTGATTAGTTTTTTTTTCACTTTCTATTTATGTTTATTTAAGAATTATCTTTCCATATTTAAGTTAGATATATTTGGTAAGATTGGAAATTAGGAGAGACCAGTTTCCTTATATATGTAGCCTTAGGGTCGAAGATTGATAATAAGAATTACGTAAATATTTCCTCTGATGTTTTTCTTCATAAACATTAAGGTCTCTGACTTGAAAAATGATAATATCTTTCCAAACAATCTAAGTTGCAATTTAGTTATAACCACTATCCATCTTTGTTCTATACAAGTTGAAGTGATCGCCGTTTTTTTGGTCTATGTTAGAGAGGGGTGGAAGGTGAGGCATTGTCATAAACATGTGACAATGAGCACTATGATTTTCTTATGTTAGGAGAGTTAGAAATTAAATTTTTAAGAGTTTGAGGAAGTCAAGCTTCAAATGTCTTAATGGCAGATAAAATACAGTAGTTTTGTTGTTGAACTCTTTTAAGTTATTATGTGATCCACAAAACTTCTGCTGCCAAGAACGCAAGAAGTTGTTGAGATGAGTGGATCCCTCACAACAACAAAAACAAGCCTTTATCGCATTAAGTGGGGTCGCCTTTATATTTTCAATTAATTCTAATAAATTAAGGTCTTTTTTTATACAATATGCCCAAGTCTTTCTAGGTCTTCCTTTGTCTTTTTTATCATAAGTCGAATCTAAAACATCTGCTCTCCTAACCAAATCATTTGATTTTCAACGTTTAATGTGACCAAACCATCTAAGACGACTCTCTCTAATTTTATCCGCCACTGGAGCTACACCAACCCTATCACGGATGTCTATAAGTGTAAAGCCACTCATCCATCTAAAGATGAGTGAATCCCTCACATAGCACTTAAACTTAGTAGTCAATTTATAATAGTATTATACAAATCGAAAAAAAATGTGCATAGATTTTTGCTTTCATTAAACTCTTGATGGTTTGTTAGTAGCAAACAAAAATATACAAGTTCAATAATTCTCTTAAAACACGGTATGCATTTTGTTAAAAAGAAATACTTTGGTGGCTTGCGCATAAATCACCCTTTATTTTAATTCAGTTTTCTTTAGTAATTTACTGTTTTATCTTCGATAAACATGCCCTTTTTTTAGGTTCGATTCCCTATTGGTTCATTCTCTGTTATGCTATTTTGAGTTTTTAGTTTGGCATGTGAATTGAGATTTACTTAGCTATTGTTTGGTTTTCTTAATTGTTATGCGGCCGTGACTATTCAATTTTCCTTGTTGATTGTGAACTGTCTTCATTAAGTAATACACGACTCTGTTCGATTCTAAGCAGCAATCAAGTATTGTAGTGCTTACGATTTTACAGTTATAATATTTACTTGTTGATTGTGAAATTTCAATTACTTTTTTGGGGGCCGCCCCATATTATTTTGATCTATATTTGATAATTAAAAGAATACTTTGTAATTATACATAGTGGGATTTTGGGCATATATAAAAATAAATACAAATAATATTTCCTTTTAGTTATTACTTCTTCTTTGTGCTTGAATGTCCGTTCAACGATTTTTTCTACCTCAGTGCAACTGGTGTTTAGTAACTTTCTAGGGAAGCTTTCTCCTTGCGTCAAGCTTGGATTATATTATGGTGATTTTGTCCTTGCACTTTTCTTATTCTTTGTTTTTAGTTTTTCATCTATTAGTTGTCCCTTATATCTTGCATGGGACTCGAAAGATACCCATTTTTGATTCTATACTAATATCACCACAAGAGTGAGTTTGATAAAAATTTCATAGTCTAGATTTTCTAATTGAAATCTGATTTTCCTTATTCTTGAACTTTATGTAAAAATTATGTTAAGCAACCATTTTTTCCTTATATTGTATGTGTTTGATTTTTATCAAAAGAGACAAATTTTTATTTATATAGTCTAGATTTTATTATTTTTTCCTTTCTAATGTATCCAATGGCTAGCATATGATATGGTGAGAGCAGCAAAAGATTTAGGATTACAAATCTATTTTTCTTTGATGTTTAACATTTTATTTGATGCTTCTATCTCTCTTGCCCTCAATATCTACCTCTCACCTCTAACAAATTCTATCAATGAAAAAGAATAAAGGCTTAACATAACAAGTGCAGGGAATCTCATTGTTTTTTTATGATTTATTGTTTTTTTTTTCACTATAGGGAGTCTGAACATTTGATTTTCTCAGCTCTTCTCATCTTTGATCCCCAACAATTAAGAACTCTTACCAAAAAGAAGAGGACTAGCTAGTGTCCATAGAGGCGGTGATGGTGGAACATTTTCATATACCATTTTAATTACATCTAGAAGGAAAGATGAACTACAGTATGGGGATAATGTAGGTGGTCAATAACCATTAGAATGGACAGTGGAGTTATTAGTAATTAAACAATCTGTGGAGAATCTAGAGGAGTTAGATGTTGACAGAATGAATTATTTTAGTGACATGGTAAGGATCTCATAGCATGATTGTAATAGTGGTGGTAATATGAAATCAACATTTATAATAGTATCAACAACATTTAGCTTCCTTTTCAACAGTGGAACATATTGTTTTAACTACAAAAACTTATCAAGGATTAAAACAAAAGATAAGGAGCTACTTAAAAGTTCAACATTGAGCATTGAGGTTTGACAACAAAACATAAACTTGCATAGTGAAGAATCCATCCATAATGGTGCACTCAAAACATATAGGTATTCTCAATAATTTATCATAGTGTCCAAGGAAGTAATCAAGTTAAAGCATTATTATACAAAATAACAAATAGTAGACTTCTTAGCTAAGGAACATCGACCAGAAGAAAGTTAACATTAGAAGTTGTCTGAGTATAATGTTTTCTTCAAAATCATTTTATAATGTTATCCATTACTATATTAGGTGGAGATGATAGTGATTATTGGTATATGTTGGTTTTTCATCATTAATTTTCTCTTATGCATTAAAATATTAGGTTTTACTATAATTTTCTTCATAAAAAAGTGCCTGTTATATGTATAGGTTTCAGGATCTAAAGTTTTTAATTCGGGTGTGATGCCAATTGTATTGATGATGGATTTTGGTTCTTGAACATCGTTTTTGATATCAAGTAGGCTCTTTGAATGTAAATCTAACATCCATTCTAGTTAGTTTTAGATGTTTTTGCAGCTCTTTCAACAGTTGAGTGGTATTTCCGTGTGTAGATTAGTAGCAAAGGTCTTCTTGAGATGAATGTACTAATGTGATCATAAAGCTTCTAAATTTCATATTTGAACTTGCAAAAGAAAATAATATTCATCTTTTGTTTTTTTGGAGAGAATAATTCACTTTAGGAGGATGGGATGCATTATTTTATCATAGATATCTCTAAATGGCATAACTAAAAAGAGTAATGGCTAGGTCAAATCTCTTTTAGTAGAGCTAAATTTTCATCAAAAGCTATTTCATATTCAATCTTACTAACCTTTCAAAAGACAAAATTTTGTATTAATTTAGTTGTAGGAAAAGGGAAATAAAAATAAAAATAACAAGTGAAAATTTTATTGTTTCCATGAAAGGGGCAGCGGTTCTAACAGGTTGCTTGTTTGAAAACAGTTGAAATGTTTTGCAGAGAGACAGATATCATTTTTATTGTTACATGTGAGATTAATGCAATGGCATGATTGTTTATTAAGTGCTCATATGTTCTTTAATGTTCATCGCTCTGTTGGCAAATGATATATCCTTGAAACAAAGGACTACCAATTTGTTTTTAGTTAAAATAATAACTAAATAAAGCAAATGATATCTCCTTGGAACAAAAGACAAACAGTTTGTTTTTAATGAAAATAATAACTGATAAAACACTTTCTGGTGAAAGTAATTTTTTTTCATTGTCATCTATGAAGTTTGAATCATTGATGTTCAATCAATTGCTAATAAATATTGTCAATATTATCTTGTTTATAATTAAGAAAGAAATTGAACTCCCCATACAATGAACCTATGATTTTAATCAATCAGTATTAAATTTTATTTATATATTATTGTTAAGTCAATTAATTTGTCATTTTACATAATGTTTGATTAAATGATTAAAAAATAATATTTGCTTTAGTATTCTCTCTTAGTTGATTCGGTTTGATTGTTTTAATTAGATCCTTTCATGTTTTATTTCTTTTTACCTTCTGCCTATTATTTATGTTTTTTTTTAGTCAGAACTAGCAACCAGTTCTCTTTTCTCCAAAGTTTTTTTTATATATTTGAATTTTCATTTCTCAAGAAATCAAATGTTCAACATACATCACTTTCATTTACTTCTAAGTGTTGCTCTGCATGCAATATTGTCATACTTCTGTACTATTGTCTTCAAGCCTCAGGACATCATCAATTTTTAGTAAATTTTTTAACATCACAGAACGGTTATTCCTTCTTAACTACCGGTATTCTTTATAGTAATATCTACGAAGCACAGCAACACACTTCTGCATTCAAATCTAAGAAGGGAAATTTACATACCTAGCACACAAATCTAATTTACCTTTTATATTTCACACTTAAAAATTTCGGATTTATACATATAACACTTTAGTGTTTTAAATTTATACATGAAAATATGTATTTTACTTATAAAAGATGATGATAATACTACTTTTGATGTGATATTAAAGATTTAATTGATACATGCGTAAATATGAAAGTTTAGGTGTGAGATATATAAATACTTTGGAATTGTGCTATATAACATAAAATTTGCATGCATAACGTACCACTATAAGTACATAAAAGTTGACGTGCAGGCGCAACAAACAGAAATTAAGAGAAGACAGGGCATGCATCCACCACAACTCCTTCAGCACTAGGGCAGTGGGCCAGAGGACAGCCATCCAGTTCATTGCCCCACCATTTCAAACTAATGTTCTCCAGTTCCAGACACAGATACAGCAACACCGCCATGAAGGCCAAACCTGCATCAAGCGACCCTGATAACACATAGTTATGCCGCTGCCACCAGTCTCGACGGTAATTGTACACAACATAGCCTGAAAAAAAGCCAATAATGATCCATGTGGAAAAGTTGACTGCTGTTGCAGGTGGCATACTTCCAAGGCTACCAATCAACACTGGCACGTTAATAAGCTTTACCCACTTTGCAGAAGGGAAAGCTCTGTGGGCAATCCATACAAGAAGTGGGGCAATGGCTCCAGCCAGGAAGAACCAGTTTATGGCAGAGTAGCTTCCCAAGTCACCAAAGATTCGGCGAGGGCCAATGAGGCCCCAGATGACAGAGGCATCGTAGAAGACGTGGTCTCCTGGACATGTCCATGGGCTATCTGAAGGAAGGAGTTCTCTGTCACATATGTTGGGAACTGAATCCATAAGCCACCATGCAGTGCAAAGGTAGACCAAAGACGAAATCACAGTTCCCATGACCTAGAAAGTTGGATAGTAACACAGATCAGGTATGGGTGTGTTTGCTTGTAATCTTGGAACAAATTATATGATTATATAGGTTCTATCATTCAGTGTTTTTAGGTTGGTTTCCCTATAGTTTGGTTTTGCTGGATGTTGCAGAATAATTGGCAATGTAACTGATTGTTGTGTTGCTTTATGGGATACTAACCTGGGCCATGAACATTGTTCTTGGGGGTATTTTCATGTAGTGACCAAGCTTGAAATCTTGTAGAAACATTAAGGCTTGAGACATACTGATATAGCCATAAACCTTGAAGCACATGTTTGCAACAGGGCGACCAGGGTATATATATCCAATGATATACTCCGTTATGATGTTTAATCCGGGCGTCTACTTCATGAAGGAGAAGTTCAGAATTTGAAAACCTTTTAATTAAGAAAATATTGGAGGATGCCAAGTGGGTACCTGATTCGTGGTCGCGGTGATGACACCAATAGGTAGAGTGAAGAACATGGCAATGGCGCATGCTAATAGAACTCCCCACCAGGGTAGTTGGAGCTGATCACTGTAGTACTCACAAACAAAAATAGTGAGCGTAATGTTGATCACAAGCATGCAGATGAACCACCATTCTGGAACTTGCTTGTATCTTCTCATAAGTCTTGTGTGCACATCCATCTTCTTGTCTTTGAATGCGGACTTGCTCATTTGCCATATTTCACTGCAATACATTACAAAGAGCAAATAAATACAAAATTTAAAACCCTTGACTCATTGGATATGAGGAGATTGATATGACGCTTACCTTCCATGGAACAAGAGTACATGTGAGAGAATAGCTGTGAGGGAGGCAAATCCTATGCCATAAGTCATTGCAAAAAAGGTGCTCATATAGATGGGACCATTCTTCTCATAGGCATTGAGGTCGAGGTGGAAATTAGAGTCTATTATATTTGTTACGTTATAGATTTGCCCTTTGTCTGTGAAAAGGTTGTCTGAGAATATGGGGAAGGTCTTGGCATGGTAAATGTTGAGCCAATAAGTTATGGGGGTGATGACATACATGACGATGATGAATCCCACAGCAACATTAGCAGTGGCAAACCATGGGCTTGCAAGGGGGCTGCCTAGGTAGGAGGAAACAGTGGACCAGTCGAGACCAATGGCACCAATTCCAAGCCCGCGGAGGCCAGAGCCGAGTTGATGTGCAAAGACAGAGCTTGGAAAGATCCAGCAGATCCATGAAAGGGATGTGAGCATGCTGAAGATATAACCGGGGAAGACGTAATAGGCAAAACTGCAGATGAAGGCAACTAGAAAAAATTGGTTGCGAGTAAGGCTGCCCTTTGCACGAACTTCCTTCTCATGAAGTGCGCTGCAAACAAGAATTTATAGTGAAGGTAAACTCTAGAGCACCATATGCATAAGCAAAATATTCCATGTTTAAGCTGTGCAATATCTACTACCGTAAAATATTCCAATAAATAGATTATAAAAAGCATTTTTCTTATTCTTATACACAAGAAATCAGGAAGGGTAGAATTAGCACAAATAAGGAACCAAAATGTCGAACTACTATCATGCAAGAGCTGTATTTGGAATTTATCTTTTATTAGCAGACTAGTTTGCCATAGTTTACAGTTTCGGGGAGTTTAGGTTCCTTGGAAGACTTTGCTTATATGCAACTTAATTGCTGTTTGATTGAATATCATGGTTATGATCATTGGCCATTACCCTTGCAGTATTAAGCATCAAGTAGCTACTTATAAAGCTCACAAATATATTATCATAGGGCTAAACAATTACCAAACAATAATGATGCGGATGAATTGAATAATATATGAATGAGGAACAATCACTTTTCCGTAGAAGATTCCTGATTTGCATGCCATTATAGTCGAATAACGTGGACGAAAAGCTCATTTATTCAACTTGATATTACTTGATAAAGAAAACAAGCATGCTCTTATGCATAATCTAAACATTGTAGAAAACATTTTTGTTCAATTACATGATCAAAATATTTTGTAGATCCAAATATGCCTTCACAACAATTGATTTATGAATTTGAGCTGCTCTATGATTAAACACTGATATTTGGCTTTGTTTTAACTGAATCCTAATTTGTTTGTCCATACATTATACCAGAGCCTTGCTTTGCACAAGGAAAAAGAGAGGAGAGAGTGAAATGACATTAAGAAACTCCATCAATTTTTTCTGTACGAGGCTCAAATTCAAGTGATTACGAGGGATTGTGTAACTATGATTGCACAACCCTAACTCTCCCTAAACCACTTAATTATAGGTTTAGACTGGAATTTGAGTGTTATAAAAATAGATAATATGCTACATCTATAACAAAAAGCACAAAGTAAAGCACATTAATTACTCATCATAAAATACGAGATGTGTAACTAAAGCACCCAAAACATAGGATCTGTTTGGGGCAGCTTTCTGCCTGCTATGTTATTCAGACCATCACCACAATTTTGTCTGTGAAACTGCATTCTTGCTGCTTTTAGAATTTTCTGTGGTGAAAAGCTGTTTCAACCGTAAGAAAGTAGTTGTATGATTTTTTTTTTAAAAAATAAATTTGTAATAGTCATCGCAATTTTTGAAAAGCTGTTTTTTCTGGAGTAGTTTTACAACAACTTTTTAAAACAGCTGCAGTTGCCCCAAACAGACACTTAAACTAGTAATAGGCCTATTGATCAAAAGGAAGTTGCTAGTTCTCTTATAAGTTCTGGGTAGCTCTTAGGCTTTAATATTGTGGCAAATTTCTCCTTGAAGTCAGTTGATGAGTTAGCCTCAATCTTATCTAACTGGTTCATCATAAGCTCAACTGGTAAGTTTGTATCAAACTTAATTGGCTTATCTTCTATGAATCTAGGGGGGTGTCTATCTTACATTTGGCTGGATGAGTGCAAAATGATCTTGTTTGCCAGAATGATGGTGAAAATAATATTTTTTGAGTAAAAAAAATTGCTTAGCTTTTTCATGCCAAATTCATTTTTTAATCTTTTTTTAAAGGGTAAAATTGTGTAATAGCGTATATTTAACTCACACAGAAATAAGAAATGATATTATTTAAAATTTTGTCAATATTGTTTTTAACTTTTTATCACATTGTACACATTAGCATGACTACTCTCTTATAAATAGCCCCTTTATTTTATAGAAATAGAGTTGCAATAACTGAGATCTTCATCTTCTTTAGTCTTTATGCTCTATAACTCTATAAATGGGAGGATGATTCCAATCAATAACATTGAGATATTTAATGACATCGACTTGGCAGGTATAACCAAGAAGGTTAGTACTGAATACATAATCTTGTTTTAATGCAATCTTGTTTTTAATGTATTAGTATTGAAATGCTACTTAATTTAAACTCGATGTATGTGATTTGCATTTTATTAAATATAGTGTTTGGGAGAAGGGTTGATCATAAGTTTCCTTAGTGAAATGAGCTGTTTCTATTTTATTCAAAGAATATGCTTAGGTTTTAGTCATATTGAATGTAAGAAATTTTATAGTCATTCTAAGTTTACATAATCTCAAACATATATAAATAATGGTGATGACTTCTTAAAAAATGTAGAAAATTAATAATGTTTGGTTTGGAATAAAAAAATCTCTAAAACAATCTTGATTAGTTGTTCCTCAAAGGTGTAACTCTATGCGCTTTTAAATATTTTGAGTTCCTTTATGATCATTCTATGTTGTTCAGTTTTTTTTTTCTCTAAGGTGAAACATATTCTCCCAAGATTTCCTTCTCTTAATTCTCAATCTATTGTCTTCACTTCTCGCTATTGTGAAAGCATGACTAAATCTATTAGGTGACTTCAATAATGCAAGTATACTCAATCATCAAAGGTGATGGCTTCAATGGTGAAGTCTATATAGGGTCTTATTATTTCTTTAAGAGTCTTATTTTATTTGGGGTCCAAAGAGGGTGAATATCCAACACTTCATTTGATAATGAGGTCAACTATCAAGAAACCAGTTGAGAGTTGGCCTCGGCTTCCCCCTTGATAAATGCTAGTCCACATCTTCTATGAATTAGTTCCAACCCAAAATACTGTCAAACATGTTTGCGAGTAATGGTCTTTTACTATACATTTATGAGCAATAAAGATAGAGAAATATCATTTTTTTTCAATATTTATTTATACTTAAGAGTTCCAAAGATGGAAGTGTGTTATTCAGGACCAACTATATTAAGATTTTGGTCCTAGAGAAAAAGATTTAGGACGGACAAACTTTGTCTTATAAAATGCTTCCAATAGTAGCCAATCAAGGCAAAGCATGCCAATCTCAAACAAAACCTTTTATTTTCCTAATTCAAAAGTGGACTAGTATGTGAATTTCTTATAGATGAATAAGATTGGGCTTAATATTTATTATTAGATCCCACAATTTTTATGAAAAATCTCTTGTGAATATTATTAACTCAGCTCGGTGTTTTTAACATTTCGTACTTGTCTAATCAAATTCTAACTTTTTTATTTTTTAGTTGGTCCTAATACATTTTTGATATTGGATGACTCAAATATTTAATGTTACTTAAAATAAAAATGCATTAAAAAAAGAGGAATTTAAAGAAGATGACGAGCATAGAGTTTAAGAAGTATAAGTACTTTGAGGTTCATATCATCTAAGCTTCAACTATTTCCAATCAAGTTCATTTTCATATTGTAACAAGGTTCGCCAATCCCTGCACTATTGGTGAGAGGGTCCTGATGAGGGACTTGGATTCCCTCCAGGTTAGAATCATCGAAAGTGGCTCAAAGTGCGGTTTCTTTTACACTCGTTCCTTAGGTGTAGCGATGAGGACTTGATCATATATTAATGGACCTCCAGCAATCGTTTGAATTTCACCAACCATTTAGTAACTCTCATAATGTTGCTTTTACATTTGTTGCCCCGTAGCAAGAGTGTTATCCTTGGTTTATTTTGCACAAACCAACCCAGATACCCTTGTTGAATCAGTCTTTCGATCTCTTCCTTAAGTTGTTTACAAGCTTCAATGGTCTGACCAAGGCTTGAGTGGAAGTCACATTATTGCTTATGATTCCCCGAGTTGGGTTTTATAGGATGAGGCCACTTAATAGTCTCTTCAACCTATGATGGTCATCAAAATGTTGACGAGCAATGTGTTGAACGACAGATACTCCTCCAGTTGAGGCTCGTGTTGTTGGCTCGCAAGCCAAGGATGGAGATAATTATTCCTTTGTAGATTAGATTTCCTTCGCTGTGAGGTTTAATTAGTGTCTTCGAGGTTATTCTTATAATTGCTCTCAAATTACTCAAATTGCTCCTTGTGTACGTTGATGTCCTCATATACTGTAATTTGGGTTTTACACGATGAACGATGTTGGAGTAAGTGCAAATGATTTCCCACTTCAAATTGATTGTCTTCTTACATATGGCTCCAAACTAATGTGTGCTAGAAGGTTTGTTTAGATTAATTATTTAGCATCTTAGCATTGCATGAAAATCCAGCATATACACATATAATTGAAGTGAATTGTAGAAACACAAGAAGTTTTTATGTGGAAAACTTGAAAAGGGATAAAAATCATGGGGCCTAGCCCAGTTAGAACGATCCACTATAAGTTGATGAGTACATGCACAAACCCTTGTCACACGGGAGAGATGTTACACAAATAAAAAGGGTGGGTCCTTGAAGTACAATATTTTTATACTGAAAGATTTATTATATAACAATCAGAATCAGAAGTAGTTGTCATGATTTTGGTGCACCGTCTTCGAGATGCATCATTGCTCAGTGTTCAAGATGATGCACTGTTTCTTAGGTGTTTCGTTACTCTCAGACGTTGGTCCTTATTCCACAATTTCAGTTTTTGTTGTGTGGTGCATCATTACTCTGTAGTGTAAGTCACGACTCCTCAGGGGGCTTCATTGCAATTAGGAAAGGGTGGTCAATGTGGTCAAAGATGGCTGACAAGTTGTGGTTGACGATAGTCGACGACTGTAGGAGTGACAAGCGTTTATCAGGTCTCTAGTTCGAAACAACATGGGAATTTAGCTCATTAACAAACCAACTTTAGGTCTAGCTCTTCCTCTTTCAATATCTTGATCCCCTTATATGAAGGGGATATGACTATTTATAGAGTATGAATGTGCCTCCTCTACAAAAAAAAAATAAAAGAATCTGAGCCACTCCATCATACAACCTAGAGATTCTCATGATTAGATGACATTTTGTGGACATTTAAGTGTTTTGATGATGTCAAAATTGAGTGATCTTCGGTTAATTGGATTTGTCTCACCGAGACGATCAATTTGATTATAAGCTTGTCAGATTTGGAATTCATTTGACATTCTATTTAGCCATTCAAAAACTTTTAAAAGTGATTTAACAACTTAATACAGGCAGGATTTGACTTCGATTGAGCTATTTTGATGTTGTTGGGTCCATTTTATCGAGCCAAAATTTGAATATAAGTTTACTAAAATCGGAATTCTGGATGAGTTTAAATTGGAGTTTTTTTTTAATGTTTCTTGTTAAAATAATATTTTGAGATTCGTGTCAAACAACAAAATTTACAGATTATGTATCATGAATATTTCATATTTGATAATACTCTTCCCATTCATCTTATCTACCTTTATTAAAACACTGATCCAGCTAGATTGGCCAATGGAGCTTGACAAATTTTTTATATCAAATATTGCTAGGTATAATATATCATTGTCACTAATGCATTACATCTAACTTTCCAATTATTAGTCTCTCTTCAAGAGAAAAATTGACCATTGTTAATAAAAAAAGAGATGATTCATGACGGTTGAGGAAAGCGACTATTTATTTTCAATTATTTCCTATGGATATTTTATCAAAAATATTTTTTGGAAAATTTTTTGCGCAAATAAAAATAACAGGAAAAATAATTTAAATATCTGAGAGATAAAAATAAAATACTTATTTTTATTTAATTTAACATTTGCAGTTACTCCAAAATAAATCAGATTTTAAAATAGGCTTGATCAAAAATATATATATATATATATATATATATATATCTTGGATATACTACGATGTGCCACGTAAGAAAGATGATAATAATACGCTAGCTTGATGTGCCACGTGCGGTTCAAGATTCGTCGGTTCTAGTTAGGATACCGTCCAACCAAATAAATACCTATCAAAAGCAACCTCTTGGGCCCTACCCATTTCTAAAAATTCATTTTATCTTCCTAACTTTGTGGCTTGCTGCTCCTCACATTTAAATACTCCCTCGGAATTACAAATTTTATGCGCAACATGCAATTTCTTCACATTTGGCTAAAACCGTCCATGTTCAATGCACCCAAAGTCATATATACAGCTGTCCAAAAAGCTTGTTGTTCGTGAATAGTTCGTGTTAGGTTCATCAGGGAAGTTCGTGTTTGGTTTGTTCAATAAGCAAACGAGATGAACAGGAATAATTTTTTTTCGTTTGGTTTATAAACGAACCAAACACGAATAATCATCTGTTCGATCGTGTTTGAATCGTTATTATTTGAAATATAAAATAATTCAAAATAATTATTTCTTCAGGTTCGTCTCTTAGCTTAAATTTTCTTATATTTCTTTTAGATTTATTTAGTTTATTTTTTGGAGTGAAATCTTACATATTGCCTCTAGATCTGAATTTTTTTTATAGATAAGATATGATATTATAGTTTTATTGTGAGCTTTGCTTTGGTTATTTTGCATTTTTGTTGTGATTCATACAGGTTTGAGCATTAATTTCATACACAATTAAGCTTTAGAAAGATTAATTATTCGAACAATTCAAACAATACAAATAAATTTGTGAAATTTCTAACAATTCAAATAATTCAAACAATTCGAGCATTTCAAACATTTCAAACACATTTCAAACAAATCAAACCGAACACAAACAGTAACTTCACAAACAATTTCAAACACAAGCATATTTCAAACACACGTAATTTCAAACGAACACGAACACGAACACGAGCACGAGCTCTGTTCGTTAGTGTTCAGATCATTTACACCCCTAGTTATATATATGCTAGCGCAAAATTAGCATGCCCTGGAGACCACGGGGGTGAGGGCATGGTTAGAGTTGTTTATTTTTTACCATCCATGCTCATTAAAAATTAATTAAAAAAAAATTAAATACATTCTCACTCAAAAATATTTTTAAATGATTATTACATCATAACTTTTTCATAAGTTGAGTACAAATATTAAACTTTACATAATTGTATAAGAGTGATGATTATTTTTACCTATCACTTAGAAATAACATGGGAAGAAGTTGACTGATTGTTTTTTATTATACCACGCATATGTAAGATATACCCAAAATTAATTAAAAGTATGATGCATTACTTCTATTTAAAGCATTGTAATAAAATAATAACATAGATCTACATGCAATCCAATAATCATATAAGAAAATTATAAGGTATACTCCTTATATAATATGTTCATCCTCCATTAAGGGTCCGTTTGGGGGCAGTTTGTGCGTTTCAGGATAAGCTGCTTATCCTGAAATGCGGCCCGCGGGTCGGCAGCAGGGGTCGACCCGCGGCCTGCGTTTATTGTAAAAGCTCAAACGCAGTTAATTTGATAGTTAACAAGTATGAGAGAAGTCGGCTTACGAGTTGATTTGAACTTCATTTTTTAATGAACTTGCGAGTTAATTTTATCAAATCATAAGCTCTAATTGGAGCGCATATTGTTGCTCACATAATATGATATGAGTTTGAATTTGAAATTGAGAAGATTAAACTTGTAAATTGTCAATTTATGGGCGCCAAATACTTAATTTGGATTAATTGGTCCACAAATTAGTCAAACAGAATGAAACAAAAATCATAAAAATTACGGCGGAAGAGCAATAAATTAGAATCTTAACAGAGCACAAATTCTAGCGCACACGTAGGTTGTAGAAGCGACACATACAAATAACAAAAATTTTTATGTGGAAAATTCAAAAAGGAAAAAAATCATAGGGGTCTAGTATAGTTAGAATGATTCATTATAAATTTGTGAGTACACGTGCATATCCTTGTTCCAAGAGTGGGAAAAGATTACACAGTTCCTTGAAGTACATTATTCATATGCAAAATGACTCATTGTACAATAATCAGGAGCAATCGCAATTGGTATTAGTTGTTGGGGCTTCAGTGCACTGTCCTTGAGGTGTGTCGTTGAATAGTCTTTGGAATGATGTGTTGTTGTGTAAGGTGATTTGTTACTCTGCGTCGTAGGTTGTTATTCATCATGGTGCTTCATTTCAAAGAACAGAGGGCAGTGGTCAAACAGTGGTCAATGAAGAGCGACGAGCAACGGTCGACGGTGGCCTGCTGTTGCGGGAGCTAGAAAAGATTGTCAGGTCTTCAGTCCATAACAACACTATAATTTGCCTCATTCTGCGTCTGACTCTTGATCTAGCGCTCCCTTAATGAAGATGGTGGGCTTTATCTATAGAGTCTGAGAGTTACTTTACCTATAAATAAGTAATTCAGATCACTCTATCAAACGACTCGAACAGATTCTCATGATTAGACAATATTTTGCGAACATTGTAGTGCAATAATGATGTCGAAATTGAGTGATCTTGAGCTCGTTAGATTCATCCCATCGAGACACTCAATTCCACAAGAAGTTTGTATGATTTGGAATCCATTTAGCCTTATAAATAGCCACTTAAAACCTTTAAAAAATGGCTTGATGCAGGCTTTATTTTACTCAGATTGGGTCAATTATGGTTTCATTCATGGGTTCATCATATCGAGCCGATCTTTGATTATAAGTTTATTGAAATCGAGTTTTGTAGGATTTTCAATTCAAGTTTGTAGATTTCCTGCTAAAAAATATTTTAGGATTCGTGTCATATTTTGAGATCCATTCCAAATGATAAAAAATTGTTGATGCGCATCAAAACTAAACCAAATTGTAATTTAATTTAACTGGTTTTGTTTAAGGCAAACTAAAGTTTGACATTTGGTTTTATTTCAAATTAAATTTTAAAGTTCTATTTCAAATTTAAATTTTTTTAATCTTCTCACAATTTCTTTAAAAAAATTTCAATCTAAATTAAAATAAATGTAATTATTTTCAATTTATTTTCTTCCAAAATGAATATAATTTTCTGGTCCTAATAATAATTCAATTTCTTTATTTGTTTATTATTTAATGAATAATAAAATCAATCTGAAAAATAAAAAAAAATCAAATATTCAAAATTTAAAACTGATGCGTGCTAGAAAATTCGCGACTGAAGAGTAATGGATTATCGTCTTAGCTTTCCACTATAATTCAACAAACACTCAAATGAAAGAAATAATCAGTTGAGATATTAGAAGTTTTTACGTGGAAAACTCGAAAAGGGAAAAAACCACGGGGTATAACCCAATTGAAGAGATCCGCTATAAGTTGATGATTACAAAAACTCATTATCCCACAATTGGATAAGGGTTACCAAGTCTTCCGAATTACAACGTCGACGTGCATATGAACTTGTTGGAAGGAACGAGTGATGACGATAGCGATCGAAGACAATCGATCGGTGGTGGTCGGATGCTGGACTTCAACTCCTCAAAGTCTCAAGCTCATCTCAATTCTCAAGCTCTCTCCATATTCTCAGGAGAAGGGTGGGCTTCTATTTATAAAGTCTTAGTTGCAATTAATGAAAGAATATGAATCATCATGTTTGGACGGCCTAAAGAGGTTTCCTTGATAAGATCGTCTTTGATGAACATTTGAGTGTCTTAATGAAATCAAAATTGAGCGATCTTGAGTTTGTTGGATTCGGTTTGCAGAGACGTTCGATTAGACCATGAGCTTATCAGATTCGGCATCCGTTTGATCTTCCAAAGATGCCCAAAATTTTTCTAAAAGTGGTTTAATGACTTGATCGAGGCTTGAATTTGTTCGGATTGGACCAAATTTGGAATCATTGGGCTTGTCTCGTCGAACCGATCAATTTGACTATAAGCTTGTTGAAATCGGAGCTCTAGATGACTCTTCATTAAAGCTTGAAAATTTCTTACGCAAAAAGTTGTCTCGAGATGTTTGATGAAGGAATTTGTTGGTGGGGCATTAAAAAAAAAAAATTCAATTATTATTTTAAAACCAAACCAAAACACACAATGAACTCAATTCTATTAAATTTAACAACTTTGGCCAAACAATACACACGTCACTCGTCAGATCACTTGATGATATCTCAATTTTAAATTCCAAGTTGTATTGAGCCATCCCGAACGGGGAACCGATTCCCAACTTACATGCAAAAGCAAGAACTAAAAATGTGATGTAATCCCATTGATCTGCCAACCCACTCACTCGCATAACTTCCAGATTCTCATGTCCACCCACTAAACCTAATTTCTTATAAGTTCTCCTCAAAAGCTTCCTTTATTATTATTATTTTTTTGGGCAGCAAGATGAGGGTAAACTATTTTATTTATATCAACAATATTAATATTTAAAATGGAATCAAACTACAATATAATCACAAATATAATGCAAGTCTGTTTAGTTCCAGGTGTTGCATGTGCCGTTGCGTGTTGTTAAGCTTAAATTCCCTCGATTTTCCAAAAATTACTAACAAAATTAGCAGTTGGTATTAGGTAGTTGGGATTAGGTAGGATCGTTAAATACGCAAATCAATTTGAAATTTCTTCAGGAGAAAAGAAAAAAATTGTGGACGTAAGACATACACAGCGCTGCATGCTTAGGTAAGTTATCGAGAAGATATTGGGGGTTATATCAACGTTATGTCTCTACAATCTCCCTATAACTTATCTGTAACCTACCTTTTATAGTAAGTTTCGTGCTTCTTTTTCCATATACTTGTAAGTTAGAGGATTTCACAAGGAGGTATTATCATTCCGTAAGCAAATTTTTCTCGGAGAAGAGAACAATGATGGTGAAGCGTACCTGAACAGCGAGACCTGAACAAGATTGTACGGCCACCACATGGCCGCCGGCTCCACCAGATACCGCCGGAATATTCCCGCCCACCCGAAACCCAAAACCTACACATCACTCACAAGCAATGAAATCAAATGAGCTCACATAAGAACACTCTTACCCGAAATCTTAATTTCTGTATCTAATAAAATGAAGCAGACACCTGAGTGGTGAGGACGACGAGCAGAGACACAAGAAAAGAAATCTTCTGCCGGTAAAAGATCCGAACGGCCGTCACGACATGGATGGCATAGACGCTACCAGCTCCGGCGTTTGCAAAAATCGTAATCAGAACATGCTCCTTGACACTGAACGGACCGGGATTGAGACTGAACTCCCAATTAGTACCAGCGAAGAATCTCCGATCCGGCAGATATGTGGCCATCATTCTGGCAACGGGAACCACGGCGATTTGGGCGGAGATGGAGGTGATGGTAAGAGGTTCTTTTCGGTACCAGAAGAACTGATTCAAGAAAGATAGGAGAAAACAGGATGCCGTTCCTAAAATCCACATCCGGGCTGTAATGACGGCCGCGTTGGGGTCGTCGGTGATCGGAACGGTGAGGGCGACTTGCTCGATTGGGGAGTTTTGGAGATCTTCTTCATCTTCTTCTTCGGAGCGGAGGATAGGAGTTGAGGGATCATGGTATTGCAGATTTTCGATGCGATCGCCTTCCTCCTCCATGGATTTGATACACTTCGCCTCTGTTTTATTCCCTGTCGAGGATCAGCTCCAGAAGTATATTAAGCCAAAACACAGGAACAAATATTACGTCCGGAGGACACTGAAAGTAGAGATGCTTTCGGCAAAAAATTACGTACATAACTGTAATCTGCAATCTGTAAATAGGGAGAATTTTAGGAGGTTATAATTGTGTTATACCTCCTGTAACTTTTTTGTAACCTACTTATACTTTCTAATAAGTTCCGCGCTTTTGTTTTCATATACAGTTGGGTTACAGGGAGGTTAAAGGGAGTATAACGCGGTTATAACCTTCTAAAATACTCTCTGTAACCTGTTTGCAGGTTACAGACGTAAGCATCTCTGTTTACGTCTTATGTATGCAAATTTTTTTCCGATGCTTTCAGTGCTCAATGAAATCATGTCAAAGTGGAGATGACAGAAAATAAAAAAAATATTGTTTTAGCATAATATAATATTTTTTCATGTTATTTCACATTATTCAGATATTATTGTGATGATATTCATATATTATTGTGTTCTGAAAATATTTTCGGTGTTATAATAACACAATAGTACATTAATATCATCACAATAACATCTGAATAATGTGGAATAACACAGGAGGAATATTCTTCTCTTGTGTTATCAGGTGGGATCACAAGAAAATGAGTTTTTTTTTTTTTTTTTGTCAGCTCCATGTCGAGATGATTTATTAGATTCTGAATGTAATTGTACGTAATAATTTTTATCAAAACTGAGGAGTTAATGGTGCATGTGCAAAAAAATTAAATTTATAAAAGAATAGTATTTAAAATTATCTTCATTTAATGCGAAATGGTTTGTCATAAATTAAAAATTATATGAATTAAATTCATGAACTGACGGAAAAGCTTGCTGAAAATATTATGTTTATAATAATGTTATAAGAAAACCAGATAGCATGATTATGTTTTTTTTAATTTTTTCTTTTTATTTATGTATTAAATGCTTTAAAAAAAAGTATTTTGCTTGTTCGAAATTTTCTAAAATGAAAAACTTTAAGAAAAATATTGGCCATGGGTGCGCGAAGCACATTTAATATCTTCTCCTTTCAAACTTATTTGCATTATATGTGGAGTTATGTGGCACGTCAATCCATCAGGACCTTATAAAATCGCCATTTTTTAATTTTAGTAAAGCTAGTGTTTACTTTAATTTTATATTTATTTTAGGAGTTTAAACAACTTTCTATCATTTTTGCATCCCAAAAGAATTTGTTAGTGATTTTTTTAAG
>NEWO01000331.1:363781-374268 GCA_003013225.1 Phalaenopsis aphrodite | reverse complement strand
GAGCCTCCAAAACGGATGAAAAGAACTAACAGAACTATCTACAGTTGGGATGTTTTTAAAACTATGAGTTTGATATGTTAGGCCCTCTACATAGCATTGCTCGTGGATAGGAAGTAGATTACCCGTCAGTGCTAGCCATTTACATGATTAAGAGGTTTGTATTATGACACATTATCCCACGTACAAATAGGGTTGTCAATTTGGCTCGTTGTTCGCAAACAGCTCAGGTTCAGCTCGTGTTCGGCTCGTTCGTTAAGCTTAACGAGCCGAACACGAACAAATTTGTAAGCTCGAAATATAAATGAGCCGAATACAAACTAGCATTTGTTTGCTCGTGTTCGGCTCGAATTGGCTCGAAAAGAAATTAATAAATAAATATACACACACATATAATATGTATTCATAAAACTAAATATTATAAATTGTAATTAATTAAATTTTTTAAAAATAAAAAAAATAATTAAGTTTTAAAAAATTAAATCCTATAAAATGTAATATATAACAAATTATTAATAAATATTACTTATATAAATATTATATAATTATATAATATAAGTTACATATTTAATATAATATAATATATAAATATAAAGTTAAAAAAACCCTACCTCCACGACAGCAATTCTCGGGTTCGGCTGCCTCCTCTTCCAACTCAACTCCTTCCTCTCAATCGCGAAAGACGTTTGCCCGTGAGAGGCGAAAGACGTTTGGCCGTGAGAGGTGAAAGGCGTTCGGCCGCGAGCGAGAGGCGAAAGACGTTCTACCGCGAGCGAGAAGCGAAAGGCGTTCGGCCGCGAGAGCTTAAGGTTCTCCTCCTCTCCGAGGTATCTCCTTCTCCTCTCAAAATCGCAAAATTGTATCGGCGGCGAGAGCTTAGGGTTTGTTCTTCCTCTTCCTCGATATCTTCCTCTCCCGATTCCTCCATTTTCGAGCCAAACTCGAGCCGAAAAATATTATTCAAGCCGAACACGAACACACCCTTCACGAGTCATTTCGAACACGAGCCAGTGTCGAACAAGCCAAACACGAGCCAACTCTGAGCTCGCTCAGGCTCGGCTCGTTTACAGCCCAACCTACAAATATACCTAATAGTTGAATCGTGATTATCTGTGAACCAGGAGATTGTATCTCACCACACATTGATCACGATGACTTCAAACGACCCTTCTGCACAGTCTGTCTTGAGAGTTAATATGCCATTGTATTTGGTAATGATATCAATATACGCAAACCTGATGAATTTAGTGGACCTTACTTTATCCCTCTTCTCAAAGAATTAATGTTAGTCACTATAGGAAAAATCACTGAAACTGACAGAAAAATCAACGACTTAAATTGACAACGAAAAAAATGCTTTATTTTTTGAAGATTCAGCGACGTTTATGATATCAATACACTCAAACCCGGGAGTTCAGTGGACCATACTTTATCCATCTTCTCAAAGAATTAATGTTATTCACTACAAGGAAAATCGCTCAAACTAACAGAAAAACTGACGACTTAAATTGATAGCGAAAAAAATGCTCTATTTTATGATGATTCAGCGACAGATTATGTGTTGGGTCATTTACAATGGTATAACCACAAGATAGTTGTCACTTATCAACAGTAATATTTGTTCCGATAATTTTTATTATCATCGGTGCATTATACCGTCGATTATAGATAATTATTAACAGACGGTCATATTTCATCGGTGATTTACAACCCCACCATTTGACGGGGTGTTAACCAACGAGATTATTTAATAAGTGATAGGAATTTTTATCCATAATAATATTAATTAACGATGGCTTTTAAGCCTTTTATAAGTCTTCAGAACTAATGCTTTATACCGCCAAAATCGCGACGCTCCTGGTTTTGCCCTATTCCTGCCCTTCTCAGTCTTCCTCCCTCGGTGCCTTAATCCTCCCACCTCCCGGCGACTCCACCGCTTCGGCGACCCCAACTCTGGTAATCTTATTGCACTGGCGATCAACCACTATGCGCTTTCCTTCTCTCCCGCTGATGCTACAGCTCTCACAGCTTGCAGCTCACAGGTATGAATGTTAAAATTCAAGTTTTGGTGTTAAACCTCTAAACACATAGGAATTGAATAGAATGTATGCAAATTTCCCTTTCTATTTTCATTTATTTTGTGGAATGTGTTTAGGGTTTAGGTTTTAGCAACTAAAAGGAGCGTTAAGGGTTTAGCAACAAAGGATGATCAACCAACTATTTTCTTATTTCAGTTGGATTACATTAGGGATCGACTTCAAGATCGCATCCTTTTGCTTTAGTAATTGATTCTATTGTTTTTCTCAGATCTTTTTAAAGACTCTGAGTCATCAACTTGACTATTTTTATGTCGTTGTATAACTCTCTTATTCAAGAAAATATCTCTCTCGAATCATATTAACGATTCAAAGAGGAGAAGAACAAATCGGTAAACAAATAAAAAGAAACAAGCAGAAGACTTATATATGTGTAATCCTTGTGTGATGGGTATAATGTATAAGCCTAAATAGGATCAAATCGAACTATCTCAAAACACAACCTCCATGAAGAGAATCCCCACATAAGTCACCTGTAAACAGAGAACCAAAAAAAACATTTTTGTTCTGGGTTCAAGAGTCTCCCATAGAAACGTATCCCTCTAGATAATTATATCTTGAAAGAGGCCCAAGAATACTCTTGATAAAATGAGTTTAATTTATTTTTTCAAGAACCTAGAGAATAGACCCTCAAAGGATGGTTATTTCATATGAGAACACCTCGATGATTCAAAGCTCTTGCTAAGACACAGGGCAGAGAGTGAGTCTCTCACTTCTGAAATGAGTAGCAGCACGTTGACATACAAAAACTACGAATAACCAAATAACCTCGACGAGGATATCCCTATACCTTAGAGTTCATCAAACTATAAGAGCAGAAGAAAAAACATCGTATACCAAATGGGCGGTAGTTAATCGGTAATTGGGTCGTCAAGATGATATCAACAAAAGCAAGAGAAGCGGCGGGGCTCAAAGGGGCTCAAAAAAAAGAAATGTAGAGTAGTCCTAAAAGATAGAGTTTGTCGGGCATAGAACTGTCATCCCAAGCTACATAGTCCCTAAGTTTACCTAGTCGTAAAGGAAGTTGACTCAATACATCCAGAGATCCCTGATCATCAACAGTGAATTGCATCGTCCATGGACACCTCAGTAGCCTTAAGGTCAAAATAATGAAACTTTATCTTATGATTATAGATGGAGCTTCAAGAATTGGGATTTATGCCCATCTAAATAACAAGAATGTTGCTGGAAGGAAGAGGGAAAGAGAGGTCTAGCTACAAAGTTGAAAGCTCTTAACAAAATGACTTACATTCGCTTGGATCGAGAGCCTTTTAACACTCTAAACGCATTGGATAACCACCCAAGTAGAAATCTATGTTGGGTCAGTCGGGTTAGAGAAGCATGGGGCTTCTCATTGGGACATGCAAATATGATGCAGTTGTTTAACCCTAAGTGTGGAGGCCCTATTATATACTTAGGTGATGTTCATGATATACATTCCATTTAAAATTTTGCCTAAAGGTCATGCAAAAAAAAAAGTGCAAATTTTAAAGTTTTAAATATTTTAATCATAAAATTTTCATTGTATTGAATATTTTATTAGTATTTTGTAGTGAATTTAGAATTTTAAATCCTAAAGAGCCTAAATTTCATTTTCGTGACATCCCAGACAAGCCACACATGAAAAAGGGTGAAACAACGAAGCACCCAAGCATGCAAGAAAGGTAATAAAGCAAACTAAATAATGTAATAAGAATACGAGGGTCGCTGAGTCGACGACATATCTTAGAAAATAAAAAAGAGTGGTCTGACCTTGCATATGCATACTTGATCTTAATTCTATGTATCAATATAAAATGTAGAATTAAGTTACGGGACATGAGCTGCTGCTGATGGTCCCTCGCCATATGGTTCCACACTAAAGTTTCTCGGAACTCGTGCTAGTATCGTATTTTCATTGCAGGACCCTCCTAAGGACTCTAAAAGTACAGCTTGAAAGTGAAAGAAAGACTCCAACTGCAGAAAAATGTTAGCACCGGTTATAGAATGCAAACATATCTGGGTCATGCCTGGTGGGAGAGCTAAGAGCACCTGCAAATAAAAGTTAGCATGTAAATCATTACATGCTCCCCCTTTTATTGTACATGTGTGTGTGCATATATATGTCATGACTCATCGCAGAATATCACCTTAATATACTACCATGCACATCAAAATCAGCACACATGCAAACATACCAAAAGCACAAAACTTACTCTTGGGTAGAAAAATATAACAAGCAGAGAACAATAGCCAAGGGCATTTAGAATATTACATAATATCCTAGTCCTAGCCTAACACAACACGTCCTAACCAGCATCTAAATACACATGGTAAAGTCTTTAGCTATCGTATGACTTTGACGAGGCCTCCACACTTGCAAAGTCATTTTCTTGATTTTGGGAAATTCTTATGATTTTTTTGAATTATTTGTATTTTTCTAATTTTTTTTAGTTTTTTTTAATTGTTTTAAATTGAAATTTGTATTTTGAACCTTTTAAATTTGATTTTTATTTTTCTTAAGGTCCTCTTACCACAGTGAACCTACCAAACTTGATCTTGCATTTTTTAGACTTTTATTTTATTTTTAAAAATTTTCTAATTAATATTATATTAAAAGTTCTAAAAAATTGTGATCATAGGGATGCCCTCTGACCTTAGAAAAATCAAAAGAGGCCCCTAATGTCATTAGGAGCAAACCCTCAAAAAATTTTTTAAGTTAGATAATTATCTAATCAATTAAAATTAATTTTCCTCTAGATTTTTTAATTAATTTAAAATAAAATACTTAATAAATATTTTTTGTTTAGTTCAACAAATTTTCCTCTGTTCACTGATCACAGAGGTATTTTTACTTTAATTTTGTGATTTTTTAATATATCAACTTCTGAAGTTTTAGTAATTAAATAATTCCAAAATACTCAAATTTTCTACTTATCTACATCAGCGCCATGTTAAACATCGGATCTGTCGAAGACCATGCGTCGTGCTTTGATTGGTTGCGCTTTACACCTCAGTTGCCTCATCAGCTCACGATTTGCATTCCATTCGCTTGTCTGACTCAATCTCGACAGCCCATTCGATACACGTGGAGTTGGACGACATCCGTTCATCGTCCCCGATCACTCTAACCAGAGAATTATTCGTGTTCTAACCCTAAGATCTCCCTCGTTACTTAATCAAATTAAGTATAGTTTGTTCCTACACCTTCATCTAAGTGAGACGAACGCATCTATATGGCTAGATACACATGAAATGTAAATTTTCTTCATAAAGTTCTAAACGGAGAGCAAAATTAGGGATTTTGATTCATACCTTTGCCCAAGAGGTGAGGCCTCAATTTGGTTTGTTCGTGAGCTTCTTCTTGAGTCCACGAACATCCTCCAAGTGTTGGTTTGAGCTAAAGTGCAGCCGATGTATGATTTCAATTAAGAGGTGGCTCAAACTTGGTCTACGAGTAAGCTAGAGTGCTCGAGAAAGGCTGATTTTTGTGGGGGAATTCTTCTTAAGCTTTGGCGAAGCTTAAGGGTGGATCGATTTGTAATTTAGATAGAATTTATGGTATGACGGTGAAATGCCCTAGATTTTGAGCTCAAAATTAGTATTGAATAAAGGGGATGAGGGCTAAAAATGATTGGAATGAGCATTTGGTATGATTTTGGCAGAGTTTCCTCAAAGTTTGTGCTCTTCTCTTCCTTGACCGTGGGGTGGTGACTTTTTTATAGAGGAGGAAAGAGGGCTCAATTGGTATGACACTGAAATTAAGGTTTGGAATGATTTTGGCAGAGTTTCCCCAAGGTTTGTTCTCTTCTCTTCCTTGACCGTGGGGTGGTGACTTATTTATAGAGGAGGAAAGAGGGATCAATTAGGCTAGCCAATGGGTTTAATGGTCTGTTTAAGTGGAGAGAGAAGAGGGCCAGTGACCAATTGGATTGAGCCAACTTGGATGGGCCTAATTGGGTGTTTTCCCCATGGTGATTCTCTCGACCATGGTGTTTTTCCATGACTAGGGGTGGCTGGCCAGCCAAGAAAAGTCACCTCCACACCATGGGAGGTTAGAATTAGGGAGATGTGAAGTCAATTTGGTCCAAGCATGGGTAATTGCAATTTCTCCAAAGTGGGAATTGGGTTTGGGTTAGGTTGGGTTAACCATGGATTCAACCCCATGGAAATTGCTTGGGGTCAAGTTCAAGGTGGTTGGAGTTGATGGGTCAACTTCTAGAGACTTGGGTGATTAATTTGGCATGGGAATATGAATTTGGTGGGGTTGGGGTTTTGGTTAAGCCACTTTGGTGGGAGGTGAAAGGAAGTCCTCCTTTTGCCACATTTGGTGTATATGACCTATATGTTGTTCATAGATGGTTCTATGAGTGACTTCATGACATGCATGGGACTATGATCAATTTTCATGAAAGAGAATTTTGGGGATTTTGAAAATTTGGTGAGAGAGGGTCATGGAACCAAAAGAGGATGGGTTCATACATGGATACATGATGTGGGGTGCAATGGTGTATGCTTTTGATTAAAAGGATAATGAAAGAAATTTACCATGTGGGCTTGGTCTTTTAAAAGGAAATTTATAATTGGGCTTTTTTAAGATTAGGTAATGTAGGCTTTTATAATTAAGGATGAGAGGGTTAACTTTGGTTTTGATGAAATTTAGGATTTGTCATGATGAAATTTGGAATTGCATTTGGTGAAATTTGATTTTAGCTCATGGGTTCAATTTTGGTGAAAATTATATTTACGGTCAATTTGGGAATTTTGGGTAACTTTGGTAAGGTAATCATGCATGCAATGGATAGCCATCTTGGGACCATAAGACACCAAACGAAAACTCATTTTTGAGTTTCTACATGTTTTCTTAACCATCTTAACCAAAGACTAAAGGTTTGGGACCACCCATCTGAGTTCCCAAAGAGTTAAGGAGGTAGGTCCAGTGTATGTGATTTCAGGGTTTTGGGGTATGTGGGAATTTGATGGGTTTGAGTGTGTGTAGATGTGTGTGAGACCAAACCCGAGCTACCCAAGGTTGTCCTCAGGCCTGGTTGAACCTTTAGGAACTCACTCTTGAGTCTCTACATGTTGCTCTTAGCCATCCCAAAATGACATTTGGGGGCTTGTGACCACTCAAGTGGGACTTTACAAGAGAAGTTAAGAACTGTTTTAAATTTCTATGTGGGGTATGGATTTCCTTTACTGGTCCTCTAAGATAGTCCATAGGAAAATCCTAGTGCTAGATCCTAAGCTTCTAAAGAGAAGAATTTGACCTCATCAGAAGTGAGGTCAACACATACATTTAAAATTCAATTTGAAGATTAGACTTCTCTCTTCAAGAAATTTTCAAAATTCTATCTGATATGCTTGACAAGTGTGGTAATAACTTAACTTGTTTAATCCATTATTAGCTTTATTTTCTAATCAACATTCAAAAGGCAGCAATCCATTCTTATGTCAACTTCTAGTATTTTAAATGCTAACTGGTAATAAACTTATATTTTTCCTCAAATTTGTTATCAACTTAGTTTGTACTTTACATTAAGAAAATAGCTAATTCATATGGTCCACTTTATTTTTGGTCAATGAGTTATTCTTTAATTTCCTTCATGGTATATAGCCTTGAATCTTCCAAAATTGTATGTTTGTAACTTATTCTTTAATATTCTTCATGGCCTTTAAGTAATAAGTTTATGATCGTTATTGGTGGCCTTTCACAGTGACTTAAACCTCCAACTTAAAACTTAACTGCAATTTAGTATTTACAATCAGGTGTTCAAAAACATTAAGTAAGAAGATATGGTTAAATATATCATTATATGTCAAAAGGGTGTCGAGGATGATGAGGCAAGTCATGACTGCATACTAGCAGTCTCCTTCCACATAAGTAATTACTGGTGTAATAATCCCTTTTGTTCCTTTCCATTATCAAATAAAAATCCATGAGAGAAGAATATATTATAAGATAAATGGGACACATCAATGTTCATCTTATAAAAAATACATTTGAAAAAGGTATTTATTGAGTGCCCTTTATCAATAAGATTGCTTCCAATCTAGCATTTAGTAATCAACATTGTAAACTCCATGCATCATTATAGGGATTCTCCTTTAAGGGGTTGTCGACCTCTGATAATATGTTATGATAACATCAAGAATTGATGCAAGCATGATGGTTTCTAAGTTAACTTGTACAATCTAAGTCGTTTGATGCTTTTATAATGAGCAATTTCTTTTGATCTTCTAAGGATATTTTTGTGATGTGGATCAAACACACTAGAATAGGTTTGCTTATACCTTCTAGAAACTCTTTAACAAATCTTTAATCAAGATAAATGACAAAAAATTCTTTCAGTTTTGAACTTTAATTAGTTCTTTAATAAGGGATCTAAGGTGGTGATAAACGTTAGTGTTATGGCCATGGTCCTTACAAAAATACATTATTTTTGTCATATCCCTTAAATAAAGACTAAGCATCATGGATGCTAGATATTTTAAATAATCTTTGTTCTGTATGAATTCTACTAGATGGGCTATAAATATCTTTAACAAAGTTATTTTGAGAAATTAAATGGGTGACTAGTCACAATGATGACTTCCCTCTTCTTTGATCATTTCTTTTCATGAATTGAACTCACCTTCATTGATGGTGAGATATTTGAGGCTATGAGGATAAGGCTAATGATGAGTAAATCCTCTTAAAATTAAGAACTTTAGATCAATGCTATTTTGGTTCCTATGAATTTGATGTAACTTCTATAGTCAATCAAAGCCATGAGGACAGCTTGAAGTTGGCACTTCCATTCATTTATATATTTTATTAACATTAGGATGGGTATCCTGGAGCTCAAGAACTCCACAAAAAAAATTGGCTACAATAGATCAAGTGCATATTGGAAAATTTTCATAAAGACCTTGGGTCATAGCGGCTTAGGTGGCTATCAACTCTTGATCTTTGACTTTAGGACCTCCTTTTGAAACTTTGTCATGAAACTACAATTAATTATTTTTAATTTCTTGACTTTTTCTTAATAAAACATTTGAATTCTATCGTGACCTCTAAGTGCTAGTAAATTGAGCCATGATTATTCATTTAACCTAGTGGATGACATAAGTAGTAAATAAAAAAAAATCACCTAAGGAAGAAGTCCTTCAGGGTTGTAAATAATAACATATTCTTCAATGTACTTTTGATATTAAGTATAAACTTAAAGTATGAAAAAAGGTCATCCAAATCATTCTCGCCTTGGCACAAGCCAAAATGTGTAAGGTATTGAAATTAGTAGACAGTTTAGCTTCAATGGTTTATCAGTAAAAGTCATTTGATAGTTATAATCTACTTCCTTTTACTTGCCACTCCTAAAAGTAATGCTACAAATTAGTTTATATATATTAAAAAAAGTAAAAAGCAAAGGCTAATTGGTTTCTTGTTAAAAAAAATTATAAGAGGTTCGTAGTCTTGGCAGTTGGACCAGTACCGAGCTAGTAGATCTAGAGAAAATCATTAGTTCTTTAAGTATGAGTCACACAACAACTCTTAAGTTTGGGTGAGAAATTGAATTGGGCTAATCAAGCAAGTTCATTGTAGGTATAACATGTTCTTTATGATCTCATAGGTCGACTCACCCCTAATCCCGATAAGTAGATTTACCTTAAAATTGGTGGTTGTGTTTCTAAGAAATGATGATTAACTCTACTTGAATTTGGCCAGCAAATGTGTCTAGAACATCTTCTGAACCATGCTCGGTAGATTCTCCCTATCAAGCCTTGTTAAGCCCCTCCCTAAAGTGCATTATACATATATAGATGTGCCTCCAAATTATGATTCATATTTTGAAATATTTTGAAATATATTAACCCATGTGTAGTAATAGTTTAGTGCAATTATAATTACCACATGTAGATCTTTTAGCAAATTTTGAAGAGGGAAGCGTAGAGGAGGAAGAATAGAAAATACACGTAACATAAATATAACAAGAAACAGAGTGAGGTAAGCAATACTAATAAAAATATAAATTTTGCGATAACTGTGTTCAAAACTGCTCTCTAATTTTTGAAAAAATATTACATCAGTATTATGCACGTAAAAATAACGTGCGTAGCCAATCAATTCACGCCACGACATTTCGCGCGGCAGAGAAAAAAATGACGGCGCAGTAACACAGGGAATATTCCCTCCTGTGTTATTCATGTGTTATTGCGCGTTATTCATGTATTATTGCGTGTTATTCATGTGTTATTGCATGTTATTCATGTGTTATTGATGTGTTATTGTATTATTATAACACCAAGAATATTCTCAGGACAAAATAACACATGAATAATACACAATAACACTTAAATAACACGAAAAATATTCCCGACAGAGAAAAAACGGCGCAGTAACACGGGGAATATTCTCTCCCGTGTTATTCTTGT
>NEWO01000331.1:345471-363620 GCA_003013225.1 Phalaenopsis aphrodite | reverse complement strand
GTCTATCTTGACCACCAACTTGATTTAAAAGTTATTAATTTATTATATATAAATAAAGCATATAGATAATCAATTAATTCTTATATCATATTAATCTCAAAATAAAATTAAAATCTCTCTCTCCCTCTCTCTCTCTCTAAATTTTTCATATTTATTTCAACTTTACGGATATAAAATTTTATATTTACTTGACAGAACACATTTAGAACTATCATCAAGGCAGTATGTTGCACAGTTAACCCAGTTGAGACTATATATATATAGGATTAATGATGAGAAATATAGGTAACTAGAGAGAAAGGTCAAGGTGGTGGCTAAAATCTATTGATGGGATGATGCACTTTGATAATGTAGATGTTTCAGCTATTCCCTTTTTTTTATTTCTAGTTCTGAAGCCATTTCAACAATACCTAATACATTACCTTCACGTTAATGGATTCTTCCACGTTTTTCCATATCAAAACTCACCGGAACACACCATTTTATTATTCAAACCCAATTATTCTATACGATGGAAGCAGTCTGATACTACTATGAACATAAAATTCTGCGTGTTGGTAAGAGAATTGTGTTAGATATGACATTATTAATTGATGCAATGTGATAGATGTTGTTTATATAATGTTATGATCACTTTTTTCAGCAGCAATTTTCCTGTGATTGCTGCATTGATCATATTGATGAATTTATAGCTTCATAATAAAAACTCACTTCATATGATTAATCATTAAATTGATGCAGCGTTAATCATCCAGAATATGCAACATAAATTATTGATTCAAAAGTATAAAAATGAACTGTTCCTGCAACATCTCTAGAGAAAGTATGTATAATACATTAGCTTTTATTCCTGCAACATCTCTAAAGAAAGTATATACAATACATTAGGAGGCAAGGCAGCAATAGATTTTAATAATGCATTTCATTTGTATAAACTAAAGATACAGCCGCAGAAAGAAAGCCATCACTCTGCTATTTATTTTACAAATAAAGATAGTTCCTTTAGGTTTACCTCCAGTGCAGACTTGTAACATTCAAAAAACTCCCAAAAGTGTGGCTGCAGCAAAAATCAGAAACAGCAGTCCACCAATGTAGCCAACCTAGCTCATAACAGATATGTTAGGTTTTTTAAAATAAATATATTCATAAAAAAAAAATTCAATTACAAGTTTAGGTTTGTATATTTCTACCAATTTCTCAGAAATGTATCTGGCAAGAAAAGCTCCACCTAATATAGCAAGAGATGTTGCAAACAGGTGTCCGGCGATTGCTCCACAGGCAACACCCCAAGGAGACTAAAGTGAATATTAAAATTTTAATATCACCAGTTTTAGACATTAACACAGATAAATTACCAGAAATACGAAGAAATAAAAAACTCTTTATACCTGTGCAGCCCCCAAGGCAATGGTAGCCAGCATTGAGCGATCGCCCCATTCCTAAGCATAGATTATGATATGATGCATATATTAGGATACAAGCATGAGAAAGCTAATGAGAAATTGCTCGAGTGACATTCCCATTCCACTCGGATTAATGATTCTCGTTACAAAAAGAGAAAAACACGAAATACAACTTGACAAGCTTCTAGTGAGAATGCTATTCTATTTCCGATTGGATTAATGATTCTCCTTTAATGGCAGTTGTCAAGTACAAAATGCAGAACTCATATGAGTAGCTATTAATATGATAAAATGTGCAAGATATGACTTGCCGCAAAGAAGACAAGGCTGAAAGACTTTCCAAGGATCTGAAGAGGACTTCTGAGAATTTTGGATACCTGGAAAAAAATCAGATAAGCCATTGTATTAGATTTTCATTACCAACAGAATATGCAGTGCTCACAATTTCTGAAATTATGAGTGTGTAAGAGTAGTGCTATAATATTCGACCCACAACACAAATTTGTGATAACAAGTTAAAAACTTTGTCTTTCTCTCTTTCTCTCTATCAATCTTAGAGGCCATGTATCAGAATTTGTTGTGGGGTTTGAGCTGCGCAATATAATATTTTTCATTGTATAAAGTCACTAGAGAGCACAAAAACCTAAAAATGATTCAGCGTCATCATTTAAATAAGTGATCTGAAGTGACTGATTCAATGCAAAAAAACATACACATAGAAGCACATGGGTTTAGATCTGGATGCACCAGGAAAATCATCCATGTATCCCATTAAATGAAGGGTATTAATTATATGCTGTAATACAAAATTTACTTCATGGTCATTTGATTTGATGACAGATGCATAAAAAAAATAGAAAAGAACCATATGTATTTCAACTTTAAATATTCCTGGTAAGCATGCCTCATAAATATGTAAAAATTGTTTGGAGTTATAGAGACACTTGATTGGATCAATCCAAAATGAGATGCCCTCATATTACAACCTTAGAAATAAATTTATTAAATTTTAATTAAGCACAAAAATGTTTATCTAGGAAGTTAATATTTGGATATGACATTGGCAAACGACGAAGTCGTACTTTAGTCGCCTCAAGTGTATCCGGAGGTTTGTTCAAGTAATTAAAACAAATCTATATAAAAGCAGGGGTGAAGCTGCGTTCAACAACTCCCAGGATTTTGCATTGGTGAGAGCTATGCAAATTGGATACGCCCAAATTGGCATATAAATATACAAATTCATTCCAAACCATTTAATGATGTTTATGAAGCATAAAGCAAGTTATATGGTTTTCAATAAATAATTAAATATATATAAGGAAAAAAGGACAAGCCCAACCTCAATGGGCCAATCACTAATAATCCCCACTCTAACAATATAAGGTTGAAAACAATCATTGCTCCTCCCATAGCTCGCTCACAATGCCGCACATCAGCCCACCTCCACATCCATGATGTTACACTTATTGTCCATACTAGAGAGCCTCATGGTACATGTCCCATCGCCGTTGCCAACCACAAACTGCTAAGTATCTATCCATCCAGAGCACCTTTTAGCTTATTAAAATGCCTACAAATTTCAAAAACATACCAAAATTATCAAGACCCGGCTTGGGAATTAGAATTACCAAACACGGGAACAGACAGTCAGACAATGGGAACCAAGGTTTCTATATTCATTTACTATTTAACAGATAAAAAAGCTACCAATCAATTCAAATTTAAAAAATAAAATTAGATTTACCTTGTAATTGGTTGTCCGCATCTTTTATAAACATTTTTTATTCTACCGTTCATATTTTAATCATTTAAATTAATCCGAGAAGTTAATTTAAAATAACAAGGAGCTAAACAAGCTAGTGAATACTTATACTCTTAAACTATAACAATGTAAAGAAAAAAAAACAATATGCATTTTAGTTAAGTTTCTTAATAAATCAATATAAACATTTTACATGTTATTCAACTTATTATATCAATAACATATCAATATTGTTTTATATTTGTAAAATCGTTAAAGAAACATCATCTAAAAATTGTGTCAATTAAAACATATTAATATCAAAATCTTTTTTCATATATGTGCATGGGTATCTTAGTATGCCCTCCCATTAGTACCACAAAAGGATGACTCCAATATAGTCAACCAAGCATATAAAACCAATCTACGCAAATCATATCATTCATAATTTCATCATAGCCAGTCATGCATATATAACCAATCTAGCAAATCATATTGCTCACCATGTAATGTTATAATGCATTAAATATTTCATAATATTAAATTATAAGCATTCACATAAAAATGATAACTTAATAATAGAAAAATCAATTGCATTAATCAAGCATAAATAATAACCAATAAAACTGGGTTAGAAGAGATATCAAAATGATACTATAATTTAAGAATAAGAGTAATCACATTGATGTCGATTAATTTGCTATTTGATTTTTTTTTATGTTTTCTTAACCTCGCCCCATTTTAAAAATTAAGCCTACAATAAACGTAGGCATAAATTTTAATTGATTTATTTTATATTATTTAAGTGTTAAATTTTGATTATTATACATTATGTAATCATATATATATATATATATAGAGAGAGAGAGAGAGAGAGAGAAAGGGCGTTTCTATCTAGGTAAAAGAGTTTTACTTCTGATATAAGGGAATCCCCATGAAGCAAAATCTTAATAGAGCACAAAACTCTCCCACTATTACAACCATTTTTGTTCAGCCAGTTTGTTGGTTGATTTCCTTCCCTGGGGATATGTGTCAAGATGATTTTTGTTGATTTAGTTAAGAGCGAGAACTTGATTCAGTGGATGACCTGCCATGGGATGTTGGAGTTCTTATATAGGATCTGGATAACTTGTAAGGCATCAGAATCCGTATGTATGTATTTGAATTGTAATGATATTGCTAGCTTCAGAGCCCAGTAGACCGCAGCAGATTCAGTCTCTAAGGTATTGTTGGTAGTCACTGGTGATTGAAAGAACCAAAGACAATTTCCATAGTGATCTTTGCAGACGCCTCCAATTCCAGCAGCAGCTTAAGAGAAACTTTCATAAGTGTTGATCTTAACCCATGATTGAGCAGGCCTTCTCCATTTCACCTTTTGTATTACATGTGCCTTTAGTGAACCAATCTCCCAATAAGTTTGACGAAAAATATTCCTAATTCTAGTTATACAGGAGATGTAGTTGGTATAGATAACCACTTTTGATACAGTCAGATTTTTATGTTTAGACTTGTTTCTAGCCATCCATAACAGAGGCAATGATTAGAGGGATGTATTGTTGTTGTTGCTCCTTCCAATCATTCCAACATTCTTCGATACTTACCCAATTGTAACCCATAGATCTCAACCTCAGAACTTCAAGGGTTTTCGTCCAAATAGCTCTAGAAGTTTAGCAAGTGATAAATAGGTGATTTAGGCTCTCCTCCTCCTGATAACATAAGTGACATCTTGAAGCACCTCTCAACCCCTTCAATTTCAAGATGTCATCTGAAGGTAAGAACCTTTCGAACAACATCCAGCAGAAAATAAATATTGAAGTTGCTAACATTTTGTCCGACATAATTTGCCCCAGCTCACCTCGTGTCATATGAAGGTAGATCTGAAAATGAACTTGTTTATAGATTGGCTAACAAGAATTTTCAAGATGATTCTGTCTGATTTTCCAGGGTCTATTGGAATTGCTTGGATTTGATGAATAGTTTCCTGGTGTACAACTTGCCTGAGGAGTTTCACATCCCAATTGTTGTCAGCCCAGAAGTCAAAAACTTTGTTGCTTGCTGTTGCACTATTGTTGTTTGTCACTGATTTTACCATCCATTAACCATGTGTCAAGCCATAAATCAATATCACCCTTTCCCACATCCCATATGAAGAAATTTTCAGCTTGTTGTCTTACTTGTAGAAGTTTCTTCTAGTGTTTAGAATCCCCTAGATCTTTGGAGTACTTTCCCCACATAAATTTGGCCCATAATAAAAAATTCTGAGCTCTAAATTTAATCGACTACTTACAGTAGAAAACATAGCTAATCTGTTGGAAGTTTTTAAAGCCCAGACCACCTGTTTCCAAAAGTTCGCAAATTTTATTCCATCTAGACCAGTGCATTTGTTTGTGCTGACCATCCCAAAGGAACTTGTTGAAAGTTGTTTCCAGCATTCTTTGTGTGCTTTTCTTCATCTTCACAATTTGTAAGGTATAGAGAGAGAAGGAGGTGAGAATGCTTCTAAGAAGTATGATTCTGCCTCCATTGGACAGGAAAGAGATGATCCAATAGTTTATCCGAGCTGACACCTTGCTCACCAACTCATCATATTGTGTTTGTTTTTTCCTTCCTTTGATGAGTTGTATGCCCAAGTACTTGGGTGAGAGATCTGTCTATTTAAATCCAGTAATTTTTTTTTCTTTATATTGTTGCTTATTTTATTGCTGACTAGAATTTTACACTTTTCTTTGTTGAACCTCATGCCTGTCATATCTTGGAAGCTGTCCAGTAGTGCCATGGTTTTCCTCACAGCTTGTTTGCAAGCATTGGTGAACACAATTATATCATCAGCATAAATACAGTTGGATCTATGTTGGTATTTGATATAGGAAAAGTTCAGATGGGCTAGATTAATCATTCTTGACAAGTAGTCAAATGCCAGGATGAAAATAGTTGGAGAGAGAGGATCCCCTTGTTTGATGCCTCTCCCAGGTTTGAAGAATCCATGACATTGCACATTGATAAGAATGTTATAGTGAGCATTGCGCAGCCATCTATTGAGGAGATTATATAAATCCCTGCTAAAGCCTCTAGCTTCCAATACCTTTAGTATGAAATCCCAACTAATTGTATCATATGCCTTCTTTAGTTCCAACTTTAGGATTATATTGTTACCCCTACAGGGCTAGTCAGTCTTCGACAGCATCTCCTGTGTCAACAAAATAATGTCAGTTATACATCTCCCTTGTACAAAAGATGACTAGTTTAAGGTGATGAATTTATTCATATGTTGTTGTAGTTTGCCCACCAGAATTTTACTAATAATCTTAGTAACAGTGTTGTGAGACTAATTGGTCTGAAGTCATGGAAAATATCATTTATGTTTTCCTTTGGGATTAAAACCATAGTTGTTGTTATGAAATATCCAAGCAGGCCAGCTCCAAGGAAAAAGCTTCAGACAGCAGCTACCACATAATTTGTTATCACTTCCAACGTTTTTTTATAAAACTCGGTTGTGTATCCATTAGGGCTTGCAGTTTTGTTGTTGTCAATGGTTTCCAATGTCATTTTGATCTCCATTTCATCTGGTACATGTGTTAGGTTGAGATTGTTGGTCATATCTGTTCCCTCTTCAAAAAAGGACTGAGACATTTTGTGATAATTTGAGGGAGTGCATGCCAACAAATTTTCAAAGAAATCCAAAGCACTTTTAGCAATTTGTGGGGATTTTGTTAACCATATACCTTGAAGGGACTTGATTTTTAAGATTGCATTGAACTTTTGTATTTGATTGCTGCATGGTAGTACTTTGAGTTTCTATTACCATATAACATTTTGGTGACAGTTGTCTTCTATTGTAAGAATTGATCCTCAAGATTGATAGCCTTCAACAACAGGTTCTTTGCTTCCAGGAGCTCCATCTCCTTATCACTTCAACTGATTATTTCTTCCTCTAACCTTGCCACATTCTGTTCAGCTTGAGTGACCATTTGGTAGAGATTCCCAAACGTATCCCAATTTCATTTCTTTAGCATCCTTGCCAGTTTCTTTTTAAGTTTCCATAACCTACATAGAGGATCTACATTTTCCACATAGGGTTCAGACAACCATGTTCTTGTAACCACTTCCATGAAATCTTGATGTTCCGACCATACATTATAGTATCTGAAGCAAGGCTTGGATGTGTTCTCCACCATAGTAATTGTGAGCAGTAGAGGACTGTGATCTGAACCAGTACTGGGGAGGTGTTTAACATATGAGTGAGTGAGGTGTTCCAGCTAGTGTTTGTTTGCCAAGAATTTGTCAAATCTTTCAAATATCTTCCCACTTTTCCATGTGAAAGGGGAGTCTTGAAATCCCAAGTCAAAAAGGCCTGATGCATTAATGTTGTTTGAGCAGTTCAACATATTGTTAATATCAGGTAATCTGCCTCCCATTTTTTTAGGACTTGTAATGCTATTAAAATCTCCTCCACTTATCTAGCTGCCTTGGATACTCTTGCTAAGATGAATCAAATGTCCCCACAGATCTGCTTTCTCTGAATTGTTGCATCCTGCATATATAAATGTTGCACTACTTTTGAGCTAATCAAATGTGAAATCTAAATGAACAAATTGATAATTGTCCACGAGAATTCTACAGTTGATCTCCTTCCTACAGAATACCCAAATCTTATTGTTGAGATTAGTGAAGAAGTTAAAGCCATGGAGCTTTCTAATAATCTTCTGCTGATTTTTGCAAATCATAGGTTCTAGTGAAGCTATCGCCCAAAATTTGTAAACCCTTTTTAAATGTAGTAATATGCTAAGGGAATCAGGGCTAGCAATTCCCCCAACATTCTAGCACAGAATGTAAATCATGGTGTAGAGATTTTCCAACTCCAGTAAACCTAGACAGGGAAGAAACCTTTTGATTATAAGATGAACTCCCAGCAATTATGATACGTCTTCTGATTAGTGTCTCAGTTTTAAAGTGCCTCTTCTTTTCCTTCTATAATTTTGTATTTCCCAATCATCCTGTAGAGATTGTCTCCCCACAGCCAGCACATCATCATTAACTTCAATCGGTTCAGTATCCTCCATTGTTGTGTCACTAGGTAGTTGACTTCTTGGGGAATGACTTCCACCACTGGTTCTCTCAATGGTTCAGGGGTATAATTCTGAGGCATTGTAGTTTTCCGCAAATGTGGTCTTTCCATTTCTTCCAAAATGTTCTTATCTAGGATTATTTCTAGTGTTGCCACCCTTTCTTCTACTTGTGTAATGTGGTTGGTATCAGGGAATTCCAGAGAATCTTCCTTAGCATTCCTGCTATCTGGTTGTGGATCAGAAACCCCAACACGTTCTTCATGTTCAGAGCAGTTGCTAGTTTTAGGGACTTCTATTATGTGCCTTTGATTCATATCCTCTCCTTCCACCTCAGGTTTGACAGTAGAGCTTTTATTTGTATCAGCATTTATATGATTAGGAACATTAAGTTTAAGTTTAGGATGGAGCCTAAAACATTTATCAGGAGTATGTCCAAACATTCTACAGTTTTCACAGTAGCATGGCCTTTGTTCCATAATGATAGGCTGCCAATACTCATTATGGGCAGTTCCTAGCCAAATTTCTTCCACCTCAGGAAGGGTAATATCTCTTTCCACCAATATTCTTTGCCTTAAAAGGCCTTGAGAGATTGAATGTTGAAACATCCAGTATCATAGTTCTGCCCAATACTGTAACAATTGAGAAAAGCACTTGGTGATTGTAAATGAGTAATTAGCCCTGGCAATTTAAACTAAATAGGAACAATTGGAGGTTCCTGATTTGGGTCAAATTCAGTGGACCACTTTAGCATATTCATATATTTCCCTTCTATTCTTATGTATTTCTTGGAAAAGATCCATGAATAATCTTCTTTCATTGTGAGTTGAATGATGACATGTCTGCCATCAAACAGCCCTACTTTCCACTTTCTCACTAATTCAAATTCTTCAAATACCTTCCTAATGAGTTCCATCTTTGGATGTCCAAATTGAAACTTGCAAAACAATGTAAATTTGCAATTATCAACAAGAGTGGCCACCTCACCTTCAGAGAAAATAAGTGTTGGTATACCACCCTCTTTGCATGCTTTTCTGATCAGTGGGCAGTCAGCTTTACCATCTAGAGAATCATGATAGTTTTGAGAAAAGACCAAATTATCAGCAGTCACAGTGCTTGAACCAGAATTCTTAGCCACAGCGTTAGCAAATGATGACTTGCCTGATGCTTCTTCACCAACTGGGGCAGTTGAGGCCATTTTCAATGAAACCATAACTCAACTACAATCAACTTCAACCGAGCATCTGAAGTCTTGAACGGATCGAACTAGCCTTCAACAAAGCGAGTCGAGCCCAGGTAGTCGAAAGACAAGAACTGGAGACGATAGGCTAGGGCATCCCCGTAATATATGTA
This sequence comes from Phalaenopsis aphrodite, assembly GCA_003013225.1. NCBI lineage: Eukaryota > Viridiplantae > Streptophyta > Magnoliopsida > Asparagales > Orchidaceae > Phalaenopsis > Phalaenopsis aphrodite. The sequence goes on along the minus strand of NEWO01000331.1, from coordinate 354,060 downwards.
ATATACGCTCGCCTCTCTCGGTCACACGAAGGCAGGGAGGAAGTCAAAACAGAAGATGTGAGAGCAAGAGAAGGCATGCCACAGTAGTCCGTGAAGGACGCCGAACAAGAACAAGAAGCTTCGCACAAAAATCCCCTTATGTAATCCTATATATATATATACATAAGAGGATTTTCGTGCGAATCTTCTTTATATATATATGATAAGCATAAAATTCTTATTAACTATTTTAATTAACCTTATTAAACTCACCTATCTTTTAGTTCAAATCTAATCACGTGCAGACTCACGGTGTGCCCCCCACCCCGAACGAACGATCAACCCTCCACCTCTTCTTCCCTCTCTAAGTGATATAAATGTCGCCACCTCCTATCAACTCGACAACTTCCATCGATTGGCCAGAGGACAAACTTTGCTTCATCAATACCAAAGTCACGAGCTGCTTAAGACGTTCTCACCTTCACCTCCTTCAATCACGTACCTTTATAGGGTGAAAATAACCTTAGGTTTCACGGCCCTCTCGCTTTACCTCCCCCTTTTCGGCTTCCTGATTGTTCGATTCCTCTTCTTGAATTCTTTAGTTTTCCTCCCCCCGATAACTGAAATCGGGCCTTACAACCTTCCACACTTACAAAAACAGACCTAAATTCGTTTCTTATTAAGTAGATCACCATTAGCTATCCATAAATTTCATGAAGAAAGCTAAGGATTATTCCTTAATAAGAAAATTAATCATTTTAAGGAAAAGAGATGATACAAGGCGAATCAACTTTACTTCAGATAAAAATACTGAAGCAAGTATGAGAGGAAAATACTCTTACAAATAAGAAAACGCCAATATGAATTATAAGCATTCATATCTAAATAACCAATAAAACATAATAATAAAAAATTAATTTCATTAATCAAGCTAAATAATAACTCATAAAACTGGTTTAGAAGATATAGCAATAGGAGTGCTCACCTTGATGTCGATTACTTTGCTATTTGATTTGTTTTGAATTTATCTTAACTTCACCCCTTTTTAAAATTAAGCCTACAATAAACATGGGTATAAAATTTAATTAATTTATTATTTAAAATATTTACTTTATATTATTTAGGTATTAAATTTACATTTTTATATCTTATGTAATCCTATATATATATATATATATATTATAAGTATAAAATTCTTATTAACTATTTTAATTAAACTTATTAAACTCACCTCATATCTTTCAGTTCAGCCCTAATCACGCGCAGACTCACGAAGGCAGAGCAACCTCTCCTCCTTCGCACGAGGCTCAGTTATTAAACTCAAGTGTGCGGTCAACTTCGCCCTCTGCATGATATAAACATAGCCTCCTCCTATCAACTCAACGACTTCCCCCCCCCCCCTACCTTGCGCCTCAAGTGTACGGTCAACCCTTCATCTCTTCTTCGCTCTCTGCATGATATAGACATAGCCTCCTCCTATCAACTCAACGACTTCCTTCGATTGGCCAGGGCACAGACTTTCCTTCTTCAGTACTGAAGTCGTGAACCGCTAAAGTCGTTCTCACCTTCACCTTCCTCAACTACATACCTTATAGGGCGAAATAACCTTCTGTTTCCCGACTCTCTTGCTTCCCTTTCTTCTAGTTCCCGATTGTTTGATTCCTCTTCTTCCTCGATGCTTCAGTTCCCCTCCCCCCAGTAACTGAAATCGGGCGTTACAATCTTCCAAACTTACAAAAAAAATATTTTCCCGAAATTAAAAAAACCCTAAAGTCATTTCGCATTAAGCAAGTCAGCATTAGCTATCCATAAATTTCATGAAGAAAAATAAAGATCATGCATTAATAAGAAAAGTACTTTAAGTAAAAGAAATGATATAAAGCAACTCAACTATAATGCAGATAACAATACTGAAGCAAGTATGATAGAAAAAATGCTATTAAATAAGAAAACTCCAAACACATCAGACCTCATCATCATCATCATCAACAGTAGATTCTTCAGGTTCATTATGAGTAATATATTTCTATATGACCAGGCTAATAACACCAATAGCAAATGTTAGAGCCCATCAAACATTTACACTTTGTTGTCTTCCATATTTGGCACATGCGACTAAAGAACCCTGTGTCATGCCTGCGCTAACTCCAACTGAATTGTTCTTGGACCTCTTCCCATTGGATCTATCTAAGTGATCTACATGTTCACCTTCATCATTACTCTTCCTCTTGTACATTTCTTTATGCCTCTGAGTAAGCTGATAATTGATCTCCACACTTCTAGCTTTTTCCACTAATACAGAATATTCATCGATCCCTAAAGGTACCAATGGCTGTCTGATCAAATCTTTTAATCATGAAAGAAATCTATAACACTTTTTTTTTAAAGTAGCGATCAACTCTAGCGCATACCTTGATAGTGCAGTGAATTTTGCTTCGTATTGCGTGACTTTCTTCTTTTTGCTTCAACTTGATGAATTTGTCCTGCATCTATCGTCAAGTGGAAAAGGGTACAAACTACTCTCTAAAAAAATCCCCGAACTCTTCCCAACTTATCATTATGTTGGGTATGTCCCCAAACCTATCCTGATGCCGTTATTGCCACCACCATTTGACTTCTCTATCCAGCACAAATGTTGCCAACGGTACTCTTCTTTCATAAGGACAAGTAATGCTATATCTTCTCTATCCTCATTAGCCAGTTCTACGCTTAAATTGGGTCTTCAGTTCCATTGAACAAGGTGGATGCAGATCTTGAAATATCTTCAAGTGCTTATCCAAATCAACTGCATCATTTTAGCTATGCTTCAATTTGGACTCCTGAATAAGCTGAGTCATCGTCGTCATCATTTGGGCCAAGACAATCGTGTTCACATTTATAGTAGGTTGTACTTCTTCATTTTCTATCGGATTCTCTTATATGATTTCGAGTATATCATTGTCTGAATGGATAATAATTATTAATTTGAGTTCAACTTTAATTTTTATAATTATTAAAATTTTCTTATAGTTATCTCATTAGCTCTTTCATCCATATTACATTAATTAGTCATAAACCTGTCTCTGATATCACTTATGCATGACCTGTCCCGTGGCTTGGAATTAACTAAAACAAGAACAGACGGTCGAACAATAAGAACTAAGTTTTCTATATTCATTTATTATTTAACAGATGAAAGAACCATTTATAAATTTAATTTAAAAAAGTAAAATTAGACTTAGCTCTCGACTAGTTATCCACATCTTCAATAACTATTTTCTCTTTTATTGTTCATCTTTTAATCAGTTAAATTAACCTGAAAAAGTTAATTTAAAATAGCAGTGAGCTAAACAAGAAAGTGAATATTCATAATCTTAAACTACAACAATACAATAAAAGAAAAAATCAATATGCATGTCGATTAAGCTTCTTAATAAATCAATATAAACATTTAACATGTTATTCAATGAATATTAATATATCAATAGCATATCAATATCATTTTATATCTGTACAACCATCACAAGAGCTGCGTCTAAAAAATGTGTCAATTAAAATACATAAATTTTAATATCATTTTTCATATACGTGCCCGGGTACCTTAACGTTCCCCCATTAGTACTGTAAAGATGTAACTTCATCATATTTAGTCATACACATACAATCAATCTATACAAATCATATCACTCAACATGCAATATTATAATGCATTTAATATATAGTAATATGAGATTATAAGCATTCAATATCATGATCACTTTGAACAATAGACCCGAGATATCTAAAACGTTCACACCTTTTAATAATTTGATCACCTATAGTTATATTTCTGTTATTAGAGCTGCTACTACTAAAATTACATTCCATACATTCAGTTTTAGTTCTACTCAAACGAAGGCCTTTAGACTCCAAGGTAGACCTCCATAATTCAAGTTGTTCCTGAGATTTTTCTCTCGTCTTATCCACGAGAAGGATATCATCAGCAAAAAGCATACACCAAAGTAGATCCTCCTGTAAGTGTCCAGTAAGACCATCCATAACTAAAGAAAAAAATCGATCCCTGTTGTAAACCAACAGAAATAGGAAAATATTTGGTCAATCCTCCTATTTGAACACAAGTAACAGTTCTTGTATGTATATCTTTAATGACTTAAATATAAGTCATATTCAATATCTTTCTTCTCAAGAACTCTACAAAGGATATCTCTTGGAAGTTTATCATAAGCTTTTTCTAAATAAAAAAAATCATATGCAGGTCACCCTTATTATCTCTAAACTTCTCCATCAAACCTCTCAATGAATTTATAGCTTCCATAGTAGACCTGTCCGACATAAATCCAAATTGTTATGAGAAATCTTTGTAACATGTCTTAAGCTATGTTCAATCACCCTCTCCCATAATTTTAAACTATGGCACATCAACTTAATTCCTATATAATTGTCACACTCTTGTGCATCCCCTTTATTACTAAAAAAGGGGACCAAAATACTCTTCCTTCACTCCTCGTGCATCTTTTTAGTTATCAAAATAATATTAAAGAGTTTAGTAAGTCAAGAAACTCCTAAATCTCATAAATATTTCCACACTTCAATTGGGATATCATCAGGGCCTACAGACTTTCCACCCTTGGTTTTTTTAAAACTCCTCAACTTCTTTTTTACTAATGCGATGGTAAAAATGAAACATTTTATTATTATTAATGATATTAAATTCACTAAAGTCGATCATATTTTCCAAAACTTCATTAAAAAGCTTATCAAAATAACTCACCTACCTACTTTGAATATCTTTTTTTCTAAAAAAAGTACTTTTTTATTTTTATATTTAATACACTTTAGTTGAGTTAAATCTTTACTTTTCTTTTCTCTTTGTTTAACTAGTTTATCCATATAATTTATACCCTCCTTAGTATCTAATCTATCATAAGGATCACTAAAAGCCAAATTTTTAGCGTCACCGATTGTTCTCTTAGACTCCCTACGAGCTGTTTGACATTTTTTCTGTTCTTCAAGCTTTTACATTTAAACCAATTTTTATAACAAACCTTATATTTTATCTTTTCTTGCACATTATTATTCCAGCACCAACTTTTATTTATAGAAACTTTTTATTTTGATTCTCCAAGTACAACTTTTGTCACTTGTTTAATGGTTTTGTTACTTTATCCCACATAGAATTTGCTTCTTCATGAAGATCCCAAATTTTGAAATCTTAAATTTTACTCATAAGAAAATTTTATTTGTCTTTTAGGTACCCCCATCTTATTCTACAACAATGATTCCTAGTATTCTTTATTTTACAACTCTTCATATTAAAATCTAGAACTAACAATTGATGTTGAGTACTTTTATATATATATATATATATAATCCATCATTATATAATACAAGATGTATATAACAATACAAGATGTGCTAACAAAGAGAACAGATTATTGAAATACGCAATAAGTTAAGCTAGCAGCAATAAAAACACTAATATGAAACATCCTTTATAAAACACACATGCTTCTTGGTATCATTTTATGCATATAAACTACTGAATGCAAACCTCTTCTTTAACAAGCTCCTCGGCCACAACAAGCTCACCAAGTTCAGGACCCGCTCCAGGATTCTTATCCACATTTGATGGAAGTTTCCATGCATCTATTATTGACTTTAAACCAAAGAATGCAAGAAGAGCTACTGCAGCATACTCTCCAATTGGTAATGCTGCAAGTATTGTTCGACATTTACTAAAAATAGATGAATAATGGAATGTTTACAGATTTAATTAATTTTTTTATTATCCTACTAAGAAATTTGAAATAGAAAAATGTAATCCTTCCCAGAAAAGATGAAAACCATTGGAAGAAAAAAAAAGGAAAATTAAACAACACTAAATAAATAAAATCTTCAAAATTGCATATTTGATCCAAAAAAAAAAGATAATCAACAAGCATTATCCAAACTATCAAACACAGCTTAAGCCATACGGATGATAAAATGGCTAGCCTTCCCGTGTTCATTCACTGCTATCAAAGCTAAGCAGGGCTTCCTTGTTTAACCAGTTCAACCAACATGGTATCCCGGTCTAGTTATATCTATAGACGGATGAAAGTTTTTGGAAGTATATAGTTTTCATTTTCATTTAGTCAAGTTTCAAGCTCCATGCTAGCTCTAAATAATTTTCAATCGATTTTGAATAAACTTGCTAAACATAAATTTGAATCAACTTAAAATTACCATTAATATGATTTATTTTTTAGAGCTAAAAAAGGATTTTCACGCAACCATATTATTCTGGATTAAGTAGTTTAGCTTGGCCAGAAGAAGTCCGATTCATGACTTGTGCAGTCTTTTTTATGTAGCAGCAGAGGTCCGATTGATGCCTCATACAATCTTTTTGACCTCTTCACGTGCAAATTTGTTGACCGTTTGATAGGAATCATGTTGACTCAAGGGCCTGTAGTTTACACATTTCCTAGATACTAGGATAAATAAGAAGCAAAGAAGTTAAGGCGATGATGATTTTAGGATTCTACTTCTCTATTCCAGAAAAATCAAGGAGGTGAAAAACAAGATTTATTTTACTTTCTTTGCCTTTGGCACTCAGGAATTCCAAGTCACCAACTCAAGTACTAACCATGTTTTAAATTGTGTAATAGAAGGCCCACATTGAGGCACGCCTTTGGCATGGAATCCAAGGGAGGTTTGCGCCTCAATGTGACCTAAAAAATTACAGTTAGATATAGAATGTTAATATATTATTTTTTATTTTATTTAATTTATTACTTCTTATTACATTAGGATGTTAATATTTGCATTTTAATGTGCTAAAATGTTAGGATATAAATATGTTCTTATTTTACATTTTAAAGTTTAGACAATATTTTTTTCTTTAACATAATTATTTTAGTGAGAGACTTACTCAAAATACTTCAAGATTTACAACTCATCTCATAGACAAAAAATGCCTCAAAACTTGAGTATTCAATTTTAAACCTAGTTATTAGCCCTCTGCCTTTCTTTCCATCTTACCTTCTTAAGGAGGCAACTTGAGGAAGTGCTCCATTTTAGGATTTCTCTTCCTCATTTCTGTGAAGGCAAAAGGTGAGGATGAGGAAGCATTCAGGGATCTTATTGTTGACATAACCAAATTTAAATATTATAGTATTAAAATAAATGGGTATTTTTGAAACAATGGCATGGGTTCGAATGACTTTCTCGACAGTTTCTTCATTTGTAATATTTAATGTAGTCTCATTGGAAAGTGAAGGGGGGTAAGAAGGAGAGAGAGAGAGAGAGAGAGAGAACAGTGAGAGTTAGATATCTCGCTCGTAGGAGAGGGAAGAACTGTCATGAGTTTCTCCCAAAAAAATAAAAAATAAAAAGGGTCGAGGACTCTGTGGAGGCTCACAAGTGCAGTCAAGGAGTCATGCCTAACTGAGCAAAGAGGAAGAAAGGAACAAATGACAATGAAAGAGAAGGCGCTTTTCGAGGTCGAAGTCCAGCGAGGGAAGGTCATTTTTGTGTGCTCGGGAAGAAGAAATAGAAGAAGCCAACGAAGGAGAAAATAAGGGTGTAAAAGAACTGAATACGAACAAACAAAGCTCTTGTTTGTGCTCAGTTTGTTTGAAATTAAGTGTTCTTGAAATAGGCTCGTGCTCGAAATTGTTCGTGAATTCATTGTTTGTATTCGGTTCGATTTGTTTGAAATTAATTAGAAATGTTTCAAATGTTCGAATTGTTCTAATTATTCGAATTGTTTGAATTGTTTGAAATCATTCAAATATATTTGTATTGTTTGAATTGTTAAGTTGATAATAAATTTAATTATTAATTTTCACATAACTTGTCAACATAAAAATCGTCACAATAAAAAAGTAGATGGAATCATTCCTATGCTACTAGAGTTGGAATACATATTTATTAAACTATCTGTTAGGTATATTGCTTGCTTCATTTCAACATCATCATGTGTAGCTTGATATTTGGTATCATTTGGTTAATGAGTTATGGGGTTCTCAGAAAAATCTTATGTCCACCATACTTGAACTTGAGTAATAGGAAGCCACCAAAAGCTGCAGACTTTAGAAAAAGTAAGAGTTAGACGTTTAATATTTGCTTAGTTGTATTACTTCAACGAAACAATGCAACCATTTAAGCTTGGTTTGGAAACATTGTCATAGATTAACTCAGGTTTTGTGTAAAATTAAGGTGCAGTTTTGTATAAAATCAGTTATAACACACTCGGCTGTACAGAGAGATCATAACAATACATAAACCATAATGTTTAAATGTTTTATATGTCATATGTAACTAAATAAGAATTATGTGGTATGCATGTAAATGTCTCCTGGAAGTTTCTAAAAGGAAAGGATTTCTTTTCTAATTTGAGATCTATAGTGATAGCAACATGGCATAAACCATAATGTTTAAATGTTAGATATGCCATATGTAATTAAATAAGAATTATGTGGAATGTACGTAAATTTCTCTTGAAAGTTTCAAAAAAGAAAGGATTTTTTTTTTCTAATTGAAGGTCATAGATTTTAGCAATGCTGATGTTGCTATTGATCACTATCACGGATATGAGGTCAAGCTTAATATCAGTTTGCTCAATTAAGGAGAAAAGAAAAGTAAATATTG
>NEWO01000331.1:301414-344621 GCA_003013225.1 Phalaenopsis aphrodite | reverse complement strand
AATATTAATATATTATTATTAATAATTAATTATACACTATAATTTATAGGATTTATTTTTTTTAAAATATAATAAATTTTTAGAGTATATAATTATTTTTTAAATTATTTTTTAAATTATTTTATATTTCAATTAATAACGATTTGAACACCATCGAATACATGATTGTTTGTGTTTGGTTCATTTAAAAACCGAACGAAAAAAATTCGTTCGTGCTCGTTTCGTTTGCTTATCGAACGAGCTGAACATGAACTCTCTAACGAGCCGAACACGAACTGTTTGCAAACAACGAGCTTTTTTGACAGCCTTAGGAGGGAACATGTGATTTTTCATGTTGTGTGAAGAAGCTTCTCGCACTTAACCGGCCACAAGCGATAGAAGGGGGAGGAGAAAAAGGTGCAACTTGCATGTGTGTCGAAAAGAGCATTTAAGGTTAGGGTAAGTTATAATTTCAGATTTAATTAATTTAAATAGATATTATGGCTTTTATTAATTTATAACAAGAACATTAATTGAAGAACTCTTACTTCGTAAAATTAGAAGACAGAAATTAATGATTTCACACAAAAAGAAGGTAAATATTTTCGGTTATTGTGAAATTCTTTTAATAAATAAGTATATTAAATTAATATTAAGATTAATGTTTAATAATTAAAACTTTGAATCAGAAAATTTAAGGTTGAAAATCTTTGGATGGTGGAAGAAGAAGAAAAGAGGATCGAGCAAGGATCGTATGGAGATTCTGTCAACGACGAGTACTAGAGAGGAAAGAATTGTAGTTGATGTTTTTTTTTTTTTAGAAAATTACGTTAATTAAAAGTGTGTTAAACTTAAATTTTAAATCAATATTTAGGAATTTTGAAAAAGTGCAACAAGTGTTTATTAAAGAATAAGGGTAATTCAAGAGAGAGAGATAATCAAACTTTAGGTAAGGAATTACTTCCTTATGTGTATTAAATCAATGTTTTATTTAAAAAGATGTTACATTATTTTCTTAAAAATATCAGTTTTTCTGATTATATACATATTAAAATTTAAATGACCTTTGAAAAGAAAATAAATAAAACGGGAAAGGATAAATAGTTGTTTGATGACTTTAAATGGATAAAATTAAAAAAAATGAAATGTCAAATAATTAAGCCATTCAGAATATGATCTCTCATGGTGCTAGTTGTAGAAACTATTGTATTCATGCACAAAAAATAAATAGAAATAGCAAATATGTACCTTCAGATGCAAAACTTTGAGGGTACCTACAAGTAAAATCCTTTGAGGGTATCGACGGGCGCAACTTTTTTAGGATACATTTAAATATAACTTTTTTGAGGATACATTCGGCTTTGACTATAATCCTAATAAAATTTCTTTAAAATAATTTTAAAAGATCAATTCTTAAATTAAAACATAAAGGATTAATTTAAAATGAAAGCTTACAATTTGCTTAATTAGTGAATCACATTTATTTTGGATATTCATGCATAGTATTTGCATATTAATTTAATACATAACAGGTTATAATTGCTAACTAAGTTTTGACAAACTTACCGTTTAAACTAATTGCTTCTTGTAGGTAAAGCACACTAGGTTGATATGACTGAAATAAGGGAATTGATTTATAGGAGAACTCCTGATACTAGATACTAGGTTTTTGTTATGATTCTATTTTGTTGTATTGCTTATTTTAGATTGACATTATAATGTTGTTGGTTGCGTTGTTATATTGTTTGACATCCATACTATGATGTTATTTTGGTTGGATTTGACTGCAGTTTAGTGTACTTAATGAGTATTAGTGACACCCTTTTTTTTATTGAAAGTTATGATGGTTATCGTAAAATCATAAAAAGGTTAATATTGTCCAACCGCAATTCGTGACTTGATTAATTCTAAGCTATCGGGCAGCGTAGTGACAAAAGTGATATCAGATAATTTAGGTTTGAATTCTGATAAAAAAATAACCAATGTGTTGATTTAATTAAAAAATAGACAATACAAATTAAGGGTTAAATTTTGTATACTTATATTTTTTGTTTTATTTTTTTAAAAATATAAAAAATCTGGGTGACGTTAAATGATGATATGGAAAAGCCTCGGCGAACACAAATGTTTTTACTAAGATGATAACTGCAGCAATTGGGATGATTATGAACTCTTTTTCTAAGGAAAATTCTAGCAAGGGGGGGAGGGTGGGGATAGACAAATTTTTGAAGTTGTTTCAAGATATGAGACCACCTCTCTTTTCTGGTGGATGTCTAATGGAGGCCGAGAGCTGGCTAATGAGAATGAAGAATATTACAGATGGATTGTCTTGTCCACCAAAGAGGAGGGTTACACTTACCATTCTTGTCCTTGAGAAAGAAACTAAGAGATGGTGGCAAGGACATTTGCATGAGAAATTTGAAGATAAAACCAACTATCTGGTGCAATATAAGGTATTTGTGGTAATATTTAGAAACTAGTTCTACCACTGTCAGCCAGAAGACAGATACAGAACAAGTTTATCAGGCTGATGCAGGGTTACCTTTTCATCATTCAGTACAAGAGAGTTCATTCTGCTTTCAAGGTAAACCTCCTAGTTGGTTCCAAATGCTGAGAAGAAATGTCATAGTTTTTTTTCTAGGCCGAAGGATATGATTAGACAACCACTGATTCCTCTTTGGATTGAGGATTACTTCATTTTGTTGGAGTGAGCCTGAAAGGTTAAGTAGGATTTACATGCAACCCAGCGAAAGAAGGACGTTCACAAGAGGATGAATTCATAAGGATCCAAATTTTCTCAAGGCTATCAGGGCAGTTAGTATTTTTCAGTGAAAAAATACAAGTGCTCAGAAGGCCAGATCAAGCAGCATTGATAACCAACTTGAAGTCAGGAAGTGTGACAGTTGTAAAAGATCTCATAAGGCTAAGTTTTTTTCTGGAGCTAACAAGTGTTTTTGGTGCCATCAACAAGGACATATGGTGAGGAATTGTCCTAGATCAAAACAGAGGGATCTAGCAGATTTTAGGGGCATTGCCATAAGACCTCAAAGAAACTTTGACAAGTCAAGGGCAACTGAGTCCTCTGAATCGATGTCAATTCAAGGTTAGACCCAGCAGAATGTTCAGCCTAGGGTGTATGCACTTTCGCTGCAGAAAGCTAAGGAATCCTCTGAAGTTATTACAAATATGTTTTCTATTTAAGAAATTTTAACCAAGTGTACTCATTATAATAAAATTTATGTCATGTCATTCATATCCTATAAGAACTTAAATACATTAATAACCCCACTCTAAAAGTTCAATGAAATAGTTTTAATATAATAGGTATTGTATATCTTCATAATAGGTCAATGAGTATGGACCATTCATAATCTTTTATAATTGAGGCATTTGTTAAAGTGATGCAATTGAATAAAATCTTCATATCTATAATATTATCTATTAGAAAGACAAATGGTAATAGAAATAATCAATTGTGTCAGGTAAAGCTAATGATTTATGGAAAGAATTTTGATGCACAATTGATTATTTTACACTTTGACGCTGAAGCTTACTGTCAGCGGTACTATAGCTGGTACAGTACTGCGAATGCACAATGTAGCTGCTACAATAATCATGGTCCCCCTTTCTTTTTTATTTCTTTTCTTTTCTTATTGTTTTCCCTTTCCACTTTTTTTCTTTTCTTCTTTTTTTCTTTTTCTTTTCTTTGCTTTTTGGTTTTCTTTCTTTTCTTCTTTTTTCCTTTTTTTTTTCCTTTTTCTTTTTTTTTTTTAGTTTTTTTTTTTTAGGTTTTTCGGGGAGGTTTTATGATTGCAGATTTCTGAGTGCTACCTTTGATAAGTTCTTCCCCTTTAGGGCCTGAATCCAACGGTGAAAATGTGCTCCAGCTGTAACTCATCTGAGGTGGTGACTATCTCCAAGGGTCCGGGTGGTGTTCCGACCATAGCTCAACCCCGATGAGACATTTATCTTTCCTCAGCTCCTCTCCCACGAAGTCCAACAGTCGCCAGCTTACTGCCCTCCCACCGACTCACCTTCAGCAGGCCTCTAACCTTTCTCTACACCTTCCCACAAGCCGTCAGCTTGTTGTTCCACCCCTACTCCTTCCAACAATCATATACTTGCTGCTCCCCCTTCCCTACATTCACTGTGTCCCTTCCCTTGTTTCCCAACCACCGTCCCTAGTTCTCTCTCCTTGAAGTCGGCAACATCCCCTACTACCGTCACCCTTATTGGAGTCTATGTGTTGTGTTTTTATTCGTGTGCTGTTGTTTGTTGTCGTTATTTCAAGTCGCAAGAGTCTCGTTTGAACCCTTTTGAATTCACTAATAATAATTGTTTTTTTTTTTGTGATAGTCTGGGTCTTCTTCCTCTGGTATCAATTGGTATCATAGCTATCCCAACCCTAGCCCAAGCCTAGGGTTTCCTAGCATCCACTCCCACCCAACACACTACCTACCAAAATTTTTATGCCCTAAAAGCTTCGACAAATGAATTTGAAGCTCCCCAACCCCAAGAGCTTACCGCCTACATTATTGTAGCAACTACGGTAACGCGGTTACTGTAGCTGCTACAATAATCACGGACCCCATTTCCTATTTAATTTTGTTCCTTTCCTAGGGCTTTCTCATTATAATTCATTTCCTTCTCTACTTCTTTCATATTCCTCTCCTTGCTCATTATATCTCTTTCCTATCCTACTCTTTACCTATGTTATCTACTAATCCTCTCTTTATATAGGTGTTGTTTTCTGAGATTACAAGAGGAGGTTTTATGATTGCAGATTTCTGAAAGCTGCCTTTGAGGGGTTCTTCCCCTCCAAGGGATGTATCCAAGGGTGAGAAGGTTATTCAACTCTACCTTGTCTAGGGTGTTGATCGTCTCGAAGGATTCGAGTGATGCTCCGGTTGTAGCTCAACCACGAAGAGACATTTATCTTTCCATAGACCCTTCTCCCATGCAGTCGCCAGCTTGTTGCCCTCCCTCCAGCTCACCGTCAACAGATATTCTGCCCTTCTCCACACCTCGGCTTATTGTTCCCCTCCGACACACCTCTAGCATCCCATCAGTCGACCCCTATGCCTTCTAACAATTGCCTAATTGTTGCTCCCCCTTGCTTAGAGTCAAACCTGTTGTCCCTTCCCCTATTTCCCTACCATCGGCCCTCGTTCCCTCTCCCTATTGCCGCCAAAATCCCCATTGCTACCTTCACTTTTATTGGAGTTTATGTGTTGTGTCTTTATGCTTGTATTGTTGTTTTTTGTTTGTTGTTGTCATTTCATGTCGCAAGCTCGTTTGTACCCTTTTGAATTAGGCAATAACATTTGTGTTTTTTTGTAGTGGTTTGGGTCTTTTTCCTCTGATATCACTCTTGATGGAGTTTGAGGCAATTTTAGGCATGGATTGATTGTCTAAAAACTTTATCACAATAGATTTCAATAAAAAACTATCAAAATAAATATACTTAGAAAGGCAGAAGTCAAAATTTTGTGGTGATAGAGGATAGCTTTGATGATAAAAACATATTTGAAGTCTTTAAACTATTAAATAGTGGAAGACAGGGTTTGTTGGCCCACGCGAATGATACTACTAAGGAAGTTAAGTCATTGAATGATATTTCAATAGTGAATGTGTATCCAAAAGTTTTTCTTGGTGATTTACGAAGACTACCAACCAATAAGAAATAGATTTTACTATTGAGTTATTGTGAGGTTCTGAGCAAAAATCCAAGGCACAGTATAAAATGATAGTAAAAGAATTACAGCATTTGAAAAGTTAATTACAAGAATTACTAAATGATGGATTTATTACGCCTAACACCTCGGTATGGTAGTTAGAAAGAAATTTGAGAGGGAAAAAGGGAAATGGGGCAAGGTGAAGGAAGAGTGGAATAGGAAGGTATCGGGGTAGTATATTTATGCCAAGAAGCCATTTTTAAGTTAAAAAAAATGTGATTTATGTTGAGGGATTAAATCAAGGTAAACCGAGAATTGCATGAATATTCTAAGTTATGAATTTTAGATGTATTACACCTAGAGGTGAGCTTGAGAAAACTCGTTTTAAGAGTATTTTGTTGTTTCACTTGAAATAATCATGTGTTAAATTAAGAATAATATCTTCCTCTAGGTTTTTTGTATCATTTCTTGTGTTGTATAAATGCATTTAGAGTTTATGAATATTGATGAATATCTGCACATGATTATATAAATAAAAACATTGAGCGTTTCACACGTTGTCGATTTTTACATTAGTGAGATAGTACAGTGTCATTGCATATCCAAAACCATCACTTTAAATAGGATGTAAAATATCTGTCACTTTTGAAGGACCCTAAGTGACAAGATAAGTACAAAACTCAAGTTCAATTCAGCAATGCACCCACAGATGGATGGGTAGAAGAATGTAATAAATTAGAATTTGAGGAATCTCCTTGAACTTTGGGCAAAATTATCAGACAGTGGGATTTGACCATTCGTCAAGTTAATTTACAACCGGACTACTATTCAGTCCACAGATCACATCCCCTTTAAGCTTATATACATGTAGAACTCTCTCACACTTTTGAAGTTAGTGTAAATTTTAGTAGTTACTAAGCATAGCACTGAAGCATAAATCAGTTAGAGAAATTTAGCCTTACATGAGCAAGTAAAGGTAGTAGTTAACAAGCAGATACTAAATAACAGAAGCAAGCTAACAAGTCCATGAAGGCCATGATCTTCAAGGAAGAAAATTTGGTGTGAATTAGAATGAAGAAAGAGAGATTTACCGCAGGTTATTTTGAGAAGCTCAAGCTTGAAGTTGATGGACCATTCAGAATCGTGAAGAAGTTTAATGATAATCCTATAAGATTGAATTAACAGAAGAATATAATATTTATGTTATATTTAATGTCTCTAACTTATCTTCCTACTCTAATGATCCGGATACTTTTGGGAAAGAGGACATAACCAGTCCGACCCAGGGAGAGATCTGTGAGATCGGTCCCTAAAGATCTAGATGGAATCCCATCTTGTGCGGGTCCAAATGGGATTTTCCCCATCTGTTGGTGGTTGTCAGCCTTTGTGGGCCACATTTAAATGGGAACATTTTAAATATTTTGTTAATTTTATATTGGGGGATTTCTGCTTTGCTTTGTTGGATGCAATTTAGAGAGCTTTTTTGGTTTCAATCCTAAATTAGTGTCTTTTTTCATTATGCAAGTAATGTGTTTGTAACCTGTTGTCATTGAAGTGTGCTCCGCTTTCTCAGAAGCTCTCGTAATTTAAACCACCCAAATTTTGTGTCATTTGCATGTGGGAGGCAGCTTTCACATTTTGCTTTTGTGTGACAACCAAAGCAATATAGGTGCCTATCTCATATATTGTTGATGTTTTGGACGTGGTAATGTAGTCCATTTCACAAGCGAGTAAAATTTGATCAATTTCAACTGTGGTTGAGATGTTTTGAACAGGATTTACATGACATTACATTCGTCATCCATAATTTTCATCATTTTGATCACAATTATTGCTAAAGCCGTTTACAGGTATTTTTGGCATTTCAACTGTATTGTGTATTAGCTTTTATGAACGTATGAGGTTTGGATGTTCTCAACTACAATTGAGGCAAGCCAGATCCGTTTGCACAATGTCACATTTATCGTTCATCGCACTATCATTCATCGTGATCAACTGAATTGACTGAGAGGAATGGTCGATAATTTTGATGCTTCGAACACATCATCACAGACCTTTTTACAAAGAAGCAACATTTCAAATACTTTTGATTGCGTCGAACTCATTTTACATGATGCTGCATCTGATTTCTATCTTAGATATTTTGTTGCAGGAAGGTCAATAATGAACAAGCCAGAATAAACCAATAACATAAAAGGTGTCCTCAGCTTTAAGCTTTAGTTTATAAAATTTTGATCATAGATGTTAATATCAAATCCTACTACTATATGGATACTATAAGAAGTATAACAGTTTTTATGATTTGAGAATGTATAATGTCAAGCAAAAAGTGTACTAGTAACGCAGAGAGATAAGTATGGTAAGTGTGAATGATTCAAAGTTGTTAGAGATTTAAAATCATTTACAATGTATATTCATTACTTTGAGATGTAACACGGAACCAACAAAACACCAACTCATATACATGCAGACTACCCATTTCAGATTAGTTCATGAGCCAAATGAAATACTTAACTCTTGACATAAAGGAATGCATCAACTTAAAAGCAAAAGATAAAGTAAAACAGATAATTGGGGGGTGAGGGGGACGTTTTTTTAAGAAAAAGATGAGCCGATGCACTGCAATAAAGGATCTTATAAACTAACATAACAAACAGTAACTTACCAGTCTGAAATTGTGCTGGCACTGACTGAAATATCCGACCAATAACCACAGACAATATTGTCATGAGTGAAAGAGCTCCCATTGATCCAAACAAAACCTAACTCCGAATGCATATTGAAGAAGAAAAGAGTTGAAAAGAAAGTAGTGGTGGTAGCTAACAACTCAAAGCAAACTATAACCCATACAAAGGAAAATAAAAAATATATATAATTTTGCTGCATGATGACAGTTGGAATTTTAGGAAAATTTATTTTTATTATATTTTATTTCAATATTTTCTATTTTTAGAATTTAGAACTATTGGTATGTTATAATTCATGATTTATTCTTTTATCAAAGTGAGTAATGGTTGATTTTATGATTATTTTCCTGTTGTGGGAGTCTTCCCACTCTATTTATTTTGTAATTGTTTCTTGTGTAATTGAATATGAATAATTATTTTTCCCTTCCCAAAATCTAGATGGTATCAGAGCCAACTTTCGCCTTAGAAACTACAATCTAATCTCAAGCCTTCGATTCGCTCCTACCCTTCCAATGTTCACCTATTACCATCACTTTCGTGACTGACCCCTTGAGATATAGTCTTGATTAGAGCTAGCTACGAAGGCAATGATTGGATCGTGGTGCTAGATTTCGTCTTCGTGACCGACCCTCTTGATACAATTGTGATTTGAGCTAGCTAGAAAGGTAGATTGTGGCCTTCAAAGACTAGATGTCACCTGATTCGAAGCTCCAATTGTATCATCATTCTTTGTCCTTCCTCTGGGCATCGACACCAAGGTTCGAAACTGCACAGGCCGAGCCTATATCCGAACAAGGGCCTGTTTTTTTCCTCGCTTCAAGGTAGCCACTGCACGTGTACGGTTCTTCTTTGATTCTATGGATGTCATACAACTGAGCAATAATGGTAAGAGTTCAAAAAAAATTCTAACACATCGACTGGGTCGAGTAATTCTGAAATCAACTGACCTCACCCTACAACTCATCTCATGGTTGTATCGACCGACTATTTTCCTCAAAATTTACCACCTTACCCCTCACAGTTATAAAACTTAATGGACACAACTATGTCAAGTGATCCATAAAATTGGTAATCAACGAGAAAGGTTTTTAACAAGAGAATTTTCAAAACCTACTGCTAGCAATCCGAATCTAAAAAATGACAGTCTGAATATTCTTTGGTTATGGCATGGCTCATCAACTCCATGCAACCAACCATAGAAAAGCCTCAGCTATTCCTGCTCACTATTCGAGATATCTGGTAGGCCGTTCGAGATCTCTATTCAGATTTGGATAATTCTTCACAAATTTTTAGTTAAAAACTCAACCTTAAGAATCCAAACAAAATGATTGTTATATTAATATGTATTATAATAATGAGTTGGTAATATTATGACAAAAGAATGATCAAGGTTATAATGACAATTAGGAGAATATGAATAATTATGCTCGCCACAATAAGAAAGGAAAATGATTGGGTCTACATGTTCTTAGTCGGCCTTAATTGTAGTTTAGACAAAATCCGAGGTCGAATCCTCAATAAAAAACCTATACACTCTCGATTTGAGAAGTTTTTTGAAGTTTGACATGAAGAGTTAAAAAGAAAAATCATGTCGTGAAACACTAAATCATCTTGTAACATTGAACATGAGAAATCTGCTCTTGGGTCAGAAGAGGTTGATACTGACAAAAAAGAACGCAATAAACCATGGTGAGAGCATTGCAAAAAATCATGACACGTGAAAGATACAAGTGGGAAGCTTCATGGTAAACCTACAAACTAGAAATCAATATCCAAGTGTGAAGGTCAAGCCAATCAAGCTACTGCTGAAAAAACTTGGGAGCTTCCTGCTAACTCGAATGTAGTCTTTTTCACCACGGAACAATTAGAGCGCTTGCACAAACTATTTAAATCTCCAAAGTTTTCCCTAACACTGGCTTGCTCCTTATTACAAAAGGATAACTCTCTAGCCACTACTTAGGTGTTATTTCAATTTTTTTCTAACTTTTGGCAAATTGATCCTGGTGCAATTGATCACATGACCAGTTGTTCTAAATTATGTACATTTATAGACCTTGTGCAAACAATAAAATAGTCAAATTTTTTATGGTTCCTTCTCGATAATTGTCGGAATATGAATGATCAAACTCTCATTTTTAACTCTTCGCAATATTCTTCATGTTCCTAAACTATTGTGTAGTTTGTTGTCCATTAGTAAAATTATTGTTAATCATCGATATGAAGCTAATTTCTATTCTTCTTGTTGTAAATTTTAGTAAGTGACATCGTGAAGATGATTGGCAGTGTTAAGAAAAAAGATGAGACTATTATTTTGATTATGAACTTGACTCAAAGAGACAATATCAAAGTACTTGTTTGAATTTTGTTTCCGTTTTTAAAGAAAATGACATTATATTATGGTATTATAAGTTATATTATCTTAATTTTCAAAATGTAAAATATTTATTCCTCAATTTATTTCCAAATAAAAAGAATCTTTATTTCAATATGAAGCTTGTCAATTTGTGAAACATCATCGTGCATCATTTTCTCCACAAATATACAAACCAGGATATCTGACATCTTTGAAAAAACTTTACACATTCTGAAAGAAATGGCTAATGTGTTTCACTAATGATCACACTAGGTTAGGTTTGGTTTATTTAATGAAAGAAAATTTTGAAGTAGAAATGATTTTGAAAAGCTTTTAGACTATAGTATACACACATTTTCAAAAAAACGTTTAAATATTATGGAGTGATGATGACTGAGAGTATTTCAAAAATTTGATGATGAACTTAACTCAAACAAACAATCAAAGTAATAGTTTAAATTTTGTTTCGTTCACAAAAGAAAAATATATTATAATATGGTATTATAGGTTAGATCATCCTAATTTTTAGTATCTAAAATATTTATTTTACAAATTATTTCAAAATAAAAATTTGTCATTGTTTTAATGTGAAGTTTGTTAGTTTATGGAAACACCATCCCGCATCATTTTCTCCACAAACATATAAACCAACTACACCATCTTCTCTGACCCGTAGGGATATGGTTTATCTAATGAAAGAAAATTTTTAGGTGAAAATGACTTTCAGAAACTTTTACACAATGGTATACACAATTTCAAAGAATCACTCAATAAGTACGGAGTGATAATATGGAGGATATTTCAAGAATAATTTGGCTCAATTTTTTCCCCCGAGAAATGAATAATTAATCGAAGCACTTGTGTTTAAACTCCACAACAAAATGGTGTAGTTGAAAGAAAAAAAAACACTTATTGAAGTTAGCTCGGGCATTGATATTTACCAATCAAATGTCTAAATATTTTTGGGGTGAATTTGTTCTTACTATTACATTTCTAATAAAGATAACACCTAATAAAGTTTTAAACTTTGAAAGATCTTATAATTTTAAAAATAAAAATTCAAAGAATCGACTTGCATCTTCACTATCTCTTAAAACATTTGGGTGCTATTTTCTTTCACATTCATAATAAAGGAAAACTTGAACCCTGAGCTAAAAAATATGTTTATTAGTTTTGCTCCTAACTAAAAGAGATATAAATATTTTTATCCTACTTCTAAAAAATTATTTGTTGCCATGGATACCATATTTTTTGAATTACAACACTTTGAGTTTTAGATTTTTTTTCAAACAAAAAACGCTCAAAAGAATATCATTCCAATCTTGAATGTTGAATCTGAAAGTTCAAGAGATATTATATCAGAAGAGAGTGCATCGAGTCTTTTAGATATTCAAATTTCTACAATGTCATCACAAGATATTCATAACAAAGAAGAAACGGAATAAAAAACTATGACAGTGGAACCGTTTGACATGGCCTACTATAATAGTAGAATGAAAGGGTTTATGAATCCTTTACAATGCCTAGAATTCGTTAACCCGTCAGGTAATGTTCTCATTGTTCTTTAAACTCATGTTCAGTCCACGTAAACTTTAAGTTATGGGTCTAGTCCTAAATCTGAGCATAATTCAAAACCTAAGTCTAATGAGTCTAACATTCCCATTGGGAAAAAGTTTTGCACTAAATATCCATCATCCCATAATGTGTCATATAAAAATCTCTCATCCACTTTCCGTGCTTTTACCTCACAATTATCTTGTATAGAGATTCTAAATATTGTGCAGGATTCTCAAAAAATCCCGAAGTGAAAGGAGGTCGTTTTAGAGGAGATGAAAGCTCTTGAAAAAAAATGACACATGGAAATTGGTTGACTTACCTAGAAGATAGACAATTGTCGGGTGCAAATGGGTATTTACAATTAAGTATAATTCTAATGATTCTCTAGAATGGTACAAAACCTGATTGGTTTTCAAGGGATTCACTTGAACTAAGAACATTGATTATTAAGATACATTCACCCAGTCTCAAAACTAAGGTCTATAAAGGTTCTTCTGTCACTTACAGTTAATCTTGACTGGCACCTACAAAAGTTGGATATAAAAATATCCTCCTCAATGAAGACTTGGTGAAAGAGGTGTTTACGGATGCACCTCCGAGATTTAGTGAGATGTTTGGCACAAAAGTGTGTAACTAAAAAATCATTATACGAGTTAAACCAGTCAAGGAGAGCATGGTTTCAAGATTTTATTCTATTTGTTAAATGTCAGAAGTAAAAGGAAGGAAAATCATACAATGTTCTTCAGATATTCAAATGATGGGAGGATAGTAATATTGATTATGTACGTAGATGACAAAATTCTCACAATAAATGATGCATATGAGATGAATCGTTTGAAGGCATTCCTATCATCAATTTTTGAAACCAAGGACTTAGAACCTATGAGGTATTCCCTTGGCATAGAAGTTGTCTGATCGAATAAAGGAATTAGTATCTTCCAACGGAGGTATGTTCTTGATCTTCTCCAAGAAAAATAAGATGAGTGGGTATAAACCTGTAGACATTCCAATTGATCTCAATCAGAAACTGGGAGATGAGAAGAAATGTGATCCCGAGAATGCAATTAGGTATCAAAAATTAGTGGAGAAGATGATATACTTATCACATACATGATCAGATATTGCATTTGTGATGAGTATGATGAGTCAATTTATGCATTCACTATATGAGAAACACCTTGAAACAGCCAGCATAATCCTCAAATATCTAAAAGATACACAAGGTAAAGGCTTACTCATTCAAAAAGACCACACAAAAGAGCATAGAGACGTACATTGATGCAGATTGGGCAAACTCAATTATTTACAGGAGATCAACTTCTAGATATTGCACCTATGTGTGGGAAAACCTAGTTAAATGACAAAGAAATAGAATATGGTTGCGAGTAGTGTTAAGGCAGAATGTAGGGCAATGTCGAATGGAGTATGTGAGAAGTTATAATTAAAAAGATTTCTTGAAGAGTTGTAGATCCTAATAAGTATGTCAACAAAGTTATGCTGTGAGAAGAAAGCTGCCATAAGCATTCCAGAAAATCCAGTACAACATGGTCGTACAAAGTATGTGGAGATTGATAGACACTTCATAAAAAAGAAAATTGAGCGTGGAGACATTTGCATGTCATTTATTCCTATTGCTCAATAAATAGCAGATATATTCACCTAAAGGACTGTTCATGCCTAGTTTTGGGCTCCTTGTAAGCAAGTTAGGCCTAATAGATATCAATGCTCCAATTAGAACGGGGTGTTAGATTTTTAGGAAAATTTTATTTTTAATTTCTATTTTAGTAATTTTTTATTTTAGAATTTAGAGTTATTGGTATGTTATAATTCTTATTTCTTCTTTTATCAAGGAGAGTTATGGTTGATTTTATAATTTTTCTGAAGTGAGTCATTCCCCTCTATTTATGTTGTAATCGTTTTCCATGAAGTTGAAGAGGAATTATTATTCTCCTCGTAAAACTTAATGACTTATGAAGTAAAAAAAGTTGCATAGAAATAATAACCAAAAGACAAAAAAAGCTAAATTTATATACATACCACACAAGTGTTATGTATTACATATTAAACACCTAAAGTTCAATATTTACATATAGAAAGCTTTAGTGTTATAATCGTATACAATCATATGCATAAGAAAATAATTTTTACTTTAAAAAGTTTAAAATTAGAGATATTTGTTATGTGATGTTTGAGTGTGAATAAGTAAATATTAATATTTCGATGTTAAATATATAAATAAAACGAATTGTGTGGTATGCGTAAATCCCTCGAAAAGGAACCTTTTCACGCTAATAACAAGCTCTATATATGTTGCTTTAGACATTAGCATTTATAGTACAAAAAGCTTGTGAAATAGAAGTTTCAACTAAAATAGAAAAAGTAAGTACACCACCACCCTCTAAAATATGCAAGGCTTTTGATCCATACATACTGCCATGCATGCATCCATCCAAACATACATGAATGCATACATACATATCTTTCTATCTATCATATATATATTTTTTTTTATGAAGAGCCCAAGGGCTAATTTTATTGAAATAGAAAAGAATACATAAAGGTTGTATGAGAAGAGCCCCAAAGAGGTACCCTACCATACGATACAAGTACAGTAATACCCCAACAAAAAGAACAGATAGACTCAATAAAATGTAAAACAAATTTAAAACATGTAGAACACAAGTAGGTACCCAGTTTAGTCTTGTCTCTTCCTCTAATTTTAGGAGTGGAACCAAATAACAAACTTTGAAGTCGTGTCATTGCCAGGAATCACCAAAGTATCATCCAATAAGTTTCCAAGTTAGAGTGAGCCCCCAGCCTTCTTCTTCCGCCGAGAAGTACAAATCTGTCATTCTTCATTTGAAAACTGGCTCATGTGATCCTCGATCTGATTTTATGTTAGCACCGCAGTAGGAGGAAAGATATTCGTTGCGACCGCGATAGGTTCCAGTGTATGTGAAGTGTGAATTGTTATCTCTGCACCTGATGCTTCCTAAATAGGTACTGTGGGACAATCCTGAATTTCAGTTCGAACATTATCTGTTGTAGTATAGTCAGGAGAAGGGATCCCAGGTGCAGACATCAACTCCTGTCTTGTGATGATTCCCTCCTCAGGTAGGCCGTCATCAGGTTTGTTGGGAGCGCGTTCAGGCACATGGGGTGCACTAATAGCGTGTTCCTGCTTTTGACTATTGGTTCTCAACTGTGGATGCAATCTGAAATATTTCTCTTGCGGGTGTCCAAACATCTTGCAATGTTTGCAGTAGTATGGTTTTTGTTCCATAATGATTTTTTGTCAATAACCATTGTGAGCAAGATCCAATCCAGACTTCTTCTACATCTAGTAGTGTAATATCTCGTTCAATCAAAATCCTTGCAATAGAGGGCTTTGAGAAATAAACTGTAGGTAAGTCTACCTGCAAAGATTTTCTAAGGATAGTCTCAATTGTATATAAGATAGGTAGGTCAAAGAAATGAAACTTGAGTTCAGGTAATAAGAACCAGATAGGTGCAACTGAAGGTTATTGATTGGGATCAAAATTAGCGGCCCATTTGAGCAATTTCATCAGTTTGCCCTCAATTGTGATGAATTTCTTTGAGAAAATCCTCATGTAATTATCTTTTGTGCTCAATTATATCATAACATGTCTTCCGTCGAAATGACCCAACTGTCAATCCCCAACCAGTTTGAAATCATCAAAAACTTTCCTGACGATCTCCATCTTAGGGCAACCTAATTGGAACTTTTCAACTAGTGTAAATTTGTATTTTTCTGCACGAGTTAAAATTTCAGCGTCAGAAAATAAAATTGTTGGTTTACCCATTTTTTCTCTACTTTTTTTATGAGATTGCAATCATCATTTCCAGCAACAAAATCATGGTAAATCTACGGGAATACTGCACTATCTGCGAGGTGAAAATGAGAGCTGCGTTTGTGAACCACTGTAGCATATGAGGGTTTGGCGGGGTTATCACCGACGAGGGCGGCGGCGTATGAAAGCCCTGAGGCCATTAATGCGGTCAGTGTCAACCTGCAGCATAGTGAGAAGCTGCACGAGTGTCGAATGGCTCTGTCGCAGACAGCAGAGGCAGAGCCGAGCAGACCGGGCGGCTTTGTCGCAGAGGAGACGCAGCAGAAGCAGGAAGGTGTCAAGCAGCTCTGTCGCAGACGAGACACAAGCAGAAGCTGTCGAGCGGCTCTGTTGCAGATGAGAGGCGGGCACGAAGACGACCGCAGCACTGCCACCAAACGAGACGTGAACGCAAATACAAGACGACGCGAATGGAAGCAGGCGATGCGAGACGAAGCGACGCGAGTAAATCCTGAAGCCGAAAGACACTAGGGTTCGCCTTAAGGCGGAACCCAAGCAGAGCGGAACGGCGACATGTTTTACACACACACACACACACAGAGATATATATACTTTTCTTTTAGAAAGCACAATGGCAAATATATTAAAAAGAAAGTAGGATACAGATGGATTGTGTGAGAGGACCTAAATATGGCACCCGGCCCACACGATAACCACCATATGCAAATGGTTCCAAAAAGAAAAAATACAAAAAAATACATGAGAGACCTAAAGAAACGAAAAACCAAAAAAAGTGTCAACATCCGGAGTATCAGGTAACTAAAGAGTGACCCAATTTTGCCTTGTCTCTGCCTCTAGTTCTAGGGAAGGAGCAAGCTAATAAATTGGTGAGATGAGTCTCATTGCCAATAGTAACCAATATATCATCCAATAAATTCTCGAACTCGAGCCTGCCTCCATTCTTCTTCTTCCTCCTAGAATAGACTTGTCATTCCTCATCCGAAGATTGGCTCCCCTGGTCAGTTGATTGGTCTAAAATGTGTCGGATATGTGTATGTTGTTAAACATTAGAAGCAACTACTTATTGTACCAGCTAATCTTTTATCGAATCAAGGGAGCGAGAGCACTCTCGTGTGTCTTGACATGTAATTGGACCTTCATCAATAACAGTGAGTGGTATAAACATATTTGGATCTGTACTTGAAGTATGGTGTTCATCATAAACTGCGGCGTTAGCAAGGGGGACACAGGCAAATCAGACATCAAATCCCGTCTTGTGGGAACTTTCTCCACAAATTGAGCAAATATGTCCATAACAATGTGGTTAGACCCCTCTTTGTTTGCTTGAGCTTTAGCTTTCAAGTTTGGATGGACCTGTGTCATTTATCAAGTATATGTGCAAACATCATAAAGACGATCCTTCAGCCCGCAAAATGCAAAAGCCAAAGACCCCAAACGGTCTGATCCGATGGAGTGCGAACAATAGCGAATGGACACGCGTCGGGTAGAAGCAGCAGAAGTCTAACCTGCGAAAACATACACAAGACGGAAGAAACAAGCACGTACTGGTCGAAATAGCAGAAAGTGAGCTGCAATCGGGTCGAAACTGCGAGAGAGGAGCCGTAGAGCGCGATCGGCCCTATAGCGAGCAGCGAGCGCAGGAGCAGCTCGACGAAGCAGACGACGGAACGGAGGAGCGTACTCCCCTTCTTCTATACATATACATATAATTTGAATAACAATTTATACATATCAGCAATCAGCAACTCTTATACTCCCCTGCCCCTCTATACATAAATCATCAAAGTGCTCCATATGCTAGTTATCCTTCTAGAAATAAAGATTACCTTCTCCGAGATTCCAAAATATGTTCTTATCACCATATGATCTCACCTTTAGCATGTCTTTCCAGTTTTTAGAGTCACCATTTCTAACCTCCACATCGGAAGAGTGTTTCCCTTTGCAATATTTAGCATACATGTAGTGAGCCCAAATGGATTTTAGTTCTCTGAAGTTAAGCCACAGCTTTATGCAATTAGTTTCAGCAACATGACTCAGATTTTTGAAACAAAGACCGCTTGCAAAACTAGGTTTGTAAAGTTTTTTTCCATGCGTCCATACTTTCTTTTTTTTTTTTCATCAGCCCAAAGGAACTTGTTAAAAATTCTTTCATGCATTGGTTGAGTATTCTTTTTAATCTTCATCACTTGTAGAACAAAAGAAGGGATAGTGTTTAAAACACTTTTAGCAATGTTATTCTCCCACCAAAGGAGAGAAACGAATTAGTCCAATCAATAATTCTCCCCTTATATTTCCCCACCACCTGATCAAATTGAATTTATTTTCTCCTCCCATTGATCACATTGACCCCGAAGTATCTAAATGGCAATTCCGCAATCGAGAAACTTGTATGTTGGTTCAGCCATACTTTTTCCCCCATATTCATATTTTTCCAAAGAAAATTTGGCATTTACTAGCGTTGAAAGTCATAACTGACACTTTTTGAAACTTTAAGATAAGTTTGCGTACCTTTGTAACCGCAGATTTTCTTACATTAGTAAAAGAATCACATTATCGGCAAATGCAAGGTGGCTAATTAACATAGAAGCCCTAAAATGATATTGAGTTCCACGGTATCCTTTTGCAAATCATTCACCATTCTTGAGAAATAATCAAACACCGATATAAAAATTGTAGGAGATAGTTGATCGCCTTGTTATATACCTATGCCCGAAGTAAAAAAGCCCACTTGAATTCCCATATATATGCATTGTATAGTGGTTACCTTCAAGCCATCTCCTAATAAGATAACAAAAACCCTCTTGAAAACATCTCCCTTTAAGCACATTTATTATAAAATCCCAATTAATTGTGTCATATGCCTTCCTCAAATCCAGTTTTATGATTAAATTTCCACCCCGACATTCCTATCAAGATCATGCAGTAGCTTCTGTGCCAGAAGGATGTTATATGTGATGTTTCTGCCCTTTATAAAAGCAGATTGGTTCATTTCGATTATCTTCGATAGGTGGTGTTGCAATCTAACCACTATAATTTTCCTTATTACTTTATATATCACAGTAGTCAAGTAAATGAGTCTAAATTGGACCCAGGTTGATCTTTCCTTCCCTTTACGTATGATATCAATTGTGGATGTAGAGAAATATTTACACATATCATGCCCCTTAAAGTAGCTTTGTATGGCAGAAATTACACCTCCTTAATAATGTTTCAACTCACCTTATAGAATTCTGCAATGAAACGATTTAGATCCGCTGCTTTAGTGCCATCAATACTATTTAGAGCCTCCCAAATTTCTCCCTTGGTCGGTATATCTGTCAGATATAACTCTATATTATAATTCACCTGATCCTGTAACAAATCATGGAAAAAATTGTGTATCGCATTCATCTTTAAATAGTGTTTCAAAATATGTAACACCACTCCTGCTTAGCTCCTCCTGCGTCGAAAACCAGCCATTTTCCTCATTTTAAATTCTCACTACTGTGTTAATTCTTCTTTTATTTTTAATGCAAGCATGAAAATACTAAGAATTCATGTCTCCTTCAAGAAAGTGGACCAATATTATAATTTATATGCTCATCTTATGATATACAATATAATATATGTATCTTTAAATAAGATGTTATATTTTTATTGAAAAAATGTCTGGCATTCAGATATGACCAATAAAAAGAAGAGTTCATAAACTAGGATAAACTGATATATGAATTTATAGATATCAATAACTATTAATGCAATTAATTGAGAAAAAACAAAATATTACAATAAATTTAAGAGAAAGAGTACTCATCTTACTAAGATATGTAAATAGAATTTCTCATTTTTGACGTTCTAATTAATTCTTTAAAATGTGAATTTCTTATATATGAGCACAAATCAGAGTATAAAATTTATTTAATCATCTGACTTATTTCTTACCACTAAACTTCTCTTGATTCAACTCAAAAATTCTGATTTTTATTTCTTAAACAATAATTAATTCGTTTCAATTAAATATAAATCACAAAATAAATGAATCAACACTAACCTTGCTAATAACGTACCTTCTTCACTCAGTCTCAAATGTTCTTTTGCCTATAAATTGTTTTTTGTTATTATTACTATTTTTTATACTAAATCATAACTTATACTTAATACATTTAATTAAACATGATAACTTCAAAACTTAAAGCTAAGCATTACCTTTCCTTACCTACACAAGGTTTTGGTTCACCTTCAATTTGATTTGCTCCAGCTTCGTTCTTCTTCCTTCGCTCACGAGACCACGATCTCTTCTCGATTTCAACTTTCCCAAGCAATTGCCCTCACCTACTCGATATAAGCTTTGTCTCCCTTGCCTGCTCCCCAGTGCTTCAATTCTCTTCCTCATACGCGACTCGGTAGAAGGGTAGGCCTTACGCCACGATAACTTCCCTCCTTTGGCTTCTTCTTTATCTAGCTTTCTCTTCCTCTGCACATTACCAACGTCGACTCCTCTACTTGACACCGATGCCACCACCTCTCTGCTCAACAGAGACATCATCATCCGTTGACACGTTGCCTCCATGTATGTGAAAGCCCTAGCTCGCGCTCATCATCTCTCGGAAGCACCGTTCGACGCTCCACGTAAGTCAACCTCATCTCTGATTTACAGATCGGAAGTACCTTTCGTTTTCCTATTTCCTCGCTTCCTCTACCCCACTTCAGTCTCCACAAATATTTGAAACAAAGCCTGACACAGTCTTAATGTTAAAATCATTGACTAAATATGGATTTAACTAATCAAGCTTCACTCTTATGATAGGCAAAATCATTGCAAGGCATGTTTAGTTTTTCATGAAAACAAGCAAGAAAATGGTGAAATGAAAAATTTTTTGCTCTTATGGCTAAAATGACCATAGTGCCAATGGTTATCCTATAAATGTATCACAAAGCTAGCCACTCCACCAAATGAGAGTTTAAACTTTTTCAATTTTATCACAATAAAAAGATTTACAAACAAAAGCATTCTTACATGGCTTACATCATTCATTTCAAGTAAAGAATCATATATCTCTTACTTTTAGGTTTGAAAGTTCGCACTTGTCACACCCAACTGACCCCCCTTTTAGGTCGACTGAAGTGCGATAAAGTCGATTTTATCACAATAAAGAGATTTACAAACATAGCATTCTTTACATGGATTACATCATTCATTTCAAGTAGAGAATCATATCTCTTTCTTTTAGGTTTGAAAGTTCGGTCAGACCAACTCTTACCAGCACTCGTCCGGATTTTTATAATCAGGGTTCGGTGGATGATAAATTAGTCTAACTGAATCGTCACAACATACATGATACATTACACTTCATATATATACGCAGAAGCTTGGAAATCATATCATCCAAAACATGAAACCTATATAGGGCTATTAAATCAAATAAAATAAAATAAAAACGTAGCCAAAACATATCTACAAGCTCCTAAAACTATAGTGTGAAAGCTGTATAAAAACACATCTGACTACTTGCCCCGATGCTCATTGCCCCTACCTGAAAGACAATAACAAGCTCAAAAAAAATTAGGGCTAACATTAGATTTTATACATGAAAAAAAAACAACATGCATGCTCGTATGAAAACAGTACATATCTACACATAAATCATAGCATGTTGGCATAATAAAGAACATAAAAAGAGAACAGGCACAGAAATCAAAATTGCAGCGTAAAAAGTAGGTCATAAGCGTAAAATCATAAGTATAATAAAAACCATGTCCATAAGCATGTTCACAGACTGTTTAGGGTATGTAATCACAACAATGTCATTCATAGTAATGTCACCAGGTTTAATGTATGGGGTTCAACTATTTCCATGTCATTTCATCATAGGAAGTCACTCTGCTCAAAAGGTCATATAAATTATCGATAAATGTTGGGTTCTCCCCAACATAGAGTTATCGATAGCCCACTCGGATACACACGGTTCCCTAACGTTTTGTCACCGTATAATTTCAACGGTCCCCTGAGTTTCGTCCCCGTGTAAATATTAAGTCGGGAATACTATATCGCTACATAATGTACTTGCAAGCACTCATGTAATAGTATACCCCTAATATTCCTTTTGATATTTAAATCATCGAGCCTGCATAAAGCATTTAGTAGGCATTACATGTATCATAGACATAGGCATGAGGCATAACAAATGATTGCCTGTAGGAAATTCATATCATATGTATAGCCATATATAGCATAACACAATCATAGAATTACATGTATCATAAGAAAGTAAAAGTGCATTCATACTATCAACTGTACGTATCCATTTACAATATGCAGGAAGTTCTAAATGCATGAGTGTTAACATAGAAATCATATGATAACCTATAGAAAAAATTTTTCCTTAAATTAGCACAAGATTATTACACATTATTTGACTAAGCAGCCCTATGACGAGTGCCCACATGCTTATCTCGAGTTCGCCTCATAAAGACAACCTGAGGCTCTTATACAATATAAAGTTTCATAAATTTTGATTCCAAATATGAATTAAACCAAAAAAATATTTTATTTGTCAAAACATACCTCAAAGGGGCCTTTTGTCATAACTGTTTTGTCTGAAACCGCCTAATTTCCTTTCCATCACCTCCAACCACACCTCCCCTACGTTGATTTTGTGTTAGAACCCTTGCAGAAGCTTGCAAAGGACTTTCAACACTTCTGGCATACAATCAGCACATTCGAAACCGACCCAAAACATTATTTGCACGAAAAACGAGGCCAAAGTCAAAACGGAGAGGAAGAAATAAAAGCCTAAAACGACGAAAGAGGGATTTGTACCCTAGGATTTCACCACAAAGCTTCGAATAAAGGCATGGCTTTCCTTGATCCTGCTCGCCTCCCAGCTAGCTTGCCACATTTCGCTCCTTCGTTGTAGCAAGGGTCATGACTTTGCAATAGGGTGCCGAACAAAGCTCCCCCATAGGAGGGATGCGATTGAGAGAATCGATTGAGGGGGTGCGATTGAGAGAATCGATTGAGGGGGGAGGGGGGAAGAATCGAAGCTCGTTTTCCCTATTCAACCGAAAGAATGGAATAAAAAGGGTGAAAATTGGTAGAGAATAGTAACAAAGTGATGAGGGATAAGGATTAAGAAATAATTAAGGTTTTATTAATTTAATAGAAATTATAAATTCAATATTTTATATTTCCCAAGCCATTCATAATTTACATGCAGTGCTTTATCTCGAATTGCTCGATGTCATGCTTAGATTTTATAAAATTGCTTCGAGCACATGCTGACGGGTGCGAAATTTAAGGTACTTTTAGAATTTTTTGAGCATATTAGATTTCTCAAAATTTGGGCGTTACAGCACTAGTCCATTTGATACTTTCTTGAACTAATATAAACATACACAAGAACATTTACTTTGGCAAACCTTCAAACTACTTCTCATATGAATGCTCCATTAAAAGTTAACACAATATCATGTTGAATAGGGTAATCCGGAATCCTACAATATTTCAATAGTTGAATGGCAACCTGAACTATTTGACAATTTAGATATGATATATCCTTCATTGTTTATAACGTCAATTTATGCAAACTCCCCATTATGTATATTTAATTATAGTTGATCAAATCATTTGATACATTAGTGAGATGCACAGTCATGGTTTGTTCCTTCAACTTAATTACTCTCTTCAACTTTCTCTTCAAACCAAACAAACTTTTATTAACTAGCAAAGAGAAAAGCACAAAAAAAGAGAAATATAACAAGATAAGATACAATCATTTGGATCGCCTAGCTTGAAGTATAATAAATATTGTAGAGTGGCTATAAATCTTTTTTAATTCCTACCCGTTCTAGTATAAAGGTATGAAGTGTGTTATTTGTCAAGACGTCAACACTCTGAATGCTTTAATCAGAATCAGAATCCTACTATGGTAAATGGCATTCATTCTATTCATAAATTGGATAAGTTGTGGCATTTCAAGAATTTACAGAGTATTCTCATGGCATTATCAACAACAGAAGAGATTAACGCTAATAGCCAAGCGGGAGACAGAATATCAGTCAATGATCTTATTTCAGAATTTTGAGATAAATCTAGTTTTATGAGAGGAGGTCTTCCACTAAACAACTAGAAAGATCAATGTGAGCAACAGATGGAAGGATATATGATCAAAATTTTGGAAGCTTTAGCACAGGAAGTGCCTTGAAGCATTCAAAAATTTATGCCAAAAAATACGACAAAATAGGTATGAAAAAATATTTTCAATTTTTACATTTTTGTCAATGTTCCAATTGTTGAGCTCCAGTCCACGCCTCTTAATGAAACATGATTGTATCACAAAGCTAGTTATTTATATTTAGCTATCATTTATATTTAGCTATCTTTCATTAAAAAATTCAATACATCAGTGGGATGCTTAGTAGCGGTCTGTTATTCCAAATAGTTTTTTTCTTCATCTTGTGGCTTATTGTGATGTTGATTAAGTCGAGTATGTTTGTGTATGTTTCTAGGTGACTCTCAATTTCATGTAAGAGTAAAAATGCAACCGCACATATTCAAATCATCAACCTATACTGAATATCATGCAATGTTTGTCGCATACTCTGGGATTATCTGCCTTTGTTTACTTCTATTTGAGCTTAGCATTTCCCAATACAATATCACTCTCCACATGAAAAATGGTAGTGTCATTCAAATTGTTGTTAATCATGTTTACCACAAAGCATATTGGCATATTGAAGTAGACTATCATTTAATTTAGGAAGCTTTCAGGGCCATATTATTTTCCTTCCTCAAATCTCTATTAAACTTCACATTGTCGCCGTATGTGTGAGGATCATAACATAACATCATCAATTTCTAGTGAGCAAATTAATGCTTCTTGAATCACTATTATCAACTTGTGGAAGATAACAAATGAATATATGTGAATATTATTATTGTGTAAATTAAGGCAATATAATTTGTGCTCTTAAGTGGTATAGTTGTAATTATTTAGGAATACAACTTCATTGTCCTTATTGAGCTACATATGAATGTTGTAATGACTAAAATTTACCAATGTTTCATATCAATTATTTTGATATAACAATGATAATACTTTGTATGAAGGTAAGGAGTCCAGTTAACAAATTGACAATAGTGATACACACCAATATAAATTTGGTCATCTCAACTTGTAATGTTCTTGTATTATTCATCTTTTAAGGTTGATTTATTATTCCTTCGAGGGAGGTCATTACAACCATTTCTATACTACAAACAATGGATTCATAAACAACAGTGGCTATAATGATATATTTTGTTATGACCTAGTACTACTGCCTAAGGAAGCCCTAGGATTCCTATAAAAAGCAAACATAGTAATTATATGACAAATACATTAGAAAATCAGTCAAATGTTAGTAGAATTTAAACCAGAAATTCACAATGAAAATAATAGAACATGACAGTAGATAAAACAGATACCATTGCTTTATCGTATTGCATAGCCAACAATGCAGCTATGAAAAAGGTCTGCAAGGAAAAGATCATAAAAAGCTAAATCAGATTCAAATTTATGACAGGATAATGCAAACTATTAGGTGTTGGTGTTATGAAAAGCTGAAAGTTCGTTGGAAACAGATCTTCAAGAGAAAACAATTATCTAGATACACCTTACATAAATTTAAGCATAAAGATTGCCTCTTGATTGATTTGTATGGCATTTAAGTTAAAAGGTGCAATTAAGTTAGTTGAAACCTCAAATAAGTGCATGTGGTAAAACGAAAAAAGAAGGGGTTTAGCGTGATACAACTATAATGAAGTTATTCTTATTCGTTTTGGGCATCATTAATTGCATTTTGGTTTACGCTTTTACTAATGCAGGACAAATTTCCACCATTTTAAAGTCCCACCCAAAATGGTGGAAATTTAAAATAGAGTAAATCTAACGAAAGAGAAAATGATAAGACTGATGGAATGACCAAATCTGCCTAAATTTAGTGAGGATTAAAAATCTAGTAAATTTGAAACGAAAATGGATATTTAAGAAGACTACAAACTAATTTTGTCATTTAATACATTTCTTATGATTAGACAGTCATTTGTCCAAAATAAATCCATCTGTAAAGCTTCATTTTTCCTTAATGTATCGTTTGAAGAAACTTGGACGCTCCAACATTTACGAGGAACTCAAAATAAAAAGCTAAAACTATAATGCAAACTAGATCTAAATAACAATTGCACAAAAATGAATAACCTTGTCTCCAATCTCAGAAACGAATATCAATGTGAATGCAGCAGTGAACCCTGACTTGGCAAGCCCAGCTACAACTGCAGGAGGGCTTCCCATCGTTAATGTAATAGCTGAGAACACTGCTAAGCATACCAGCAAAACACCAGCAATGGACAATGGATATTGAATTCTCGATAGACGACTTGTCCTGCATCACGAAAAGGGCAAAGCATAGCATGAAATGTATATCATGAAGGCATCTATGAAAATTTGAAAAACTTCACTAGAACTATAAACATGTATTTTGAAAGCTTAATAGCTTCAATAGCCAATAAAGCCCATCAAAAAAAATGACGCAGAAGACAGAAATAGGTTAAAACATCATCGAAAAATCAGAAAACATGGAAAAGTCCAACTCGTCTCCATAATAGCTTTGGAAAATATCGTTCACACAAATAAAATAAAAGTTGGGTGGCTTATGCTTGGGCTTGGACTCTTAGATTATGAAAGTGGATTATGTAGATAAGAATAACAAATTGATGATTTTTTTGGAATAGCAAAATATGGTAAACTTTATTTGGTATTTTGACATTTACAATGATATGCTATGGTAACACATTTTAGTTATCTGATTTGTTGGCATCTTTAAATAATAACCACATAAATGATATTCCGATCCTCTTTTTGTTAGCATCTTGATATTGCCGAGATCAAAAGCCACATGGAAATTGAGCTATATACGAGTTGTTTGATCTGCTTACATCCAGCAAGTAATGTTATGAAATATCACACCCCAACTGGCAAATCTTTAAGGATTAGTGAAGGTCCAATGGAGGCGGACAATTCCTCAAACTACTTTCTCACCAACACTCATCCTAACTTGCAGAATCAGAACTCAGTGCATGATGAACTAGTCTAACTAAATTACCGCAAACATACGTGATACGTAACATTTCATAACTCATTCATATTCATACTCGAAAGTGTGAAAAATCATATCATAAAAAGATATAAACTATACATAGATGTTAAATTCAATATAAATATAATAAGTAACTAAAAAATTACATAAGCTCCCCAAACTATAAGTGCTTAAGTTGTACAAATCATACCTAGCTCCTTACCCCCGATGCTCCTTGCCCCTTACTAAAAGTGAACTTAAAGTAAGCAACAAAGAGCTCAGCTAAAATAATTAAGACTAAAATAAGATTTTATACACGAAAAAGAAACAATGTGCATGCTCATATGAAATCGTACATGTCACAATATGCTAGAATCATATAGAAATGAAAGGAAAAAATGTATAAAAAATCATGATTGTTGTATAAAATATATATAATAATATGTATGTTCATAGTAATGTCATCATAGCAATGTCATCATAGCAGTATCATTATAGCAGTGTCATCATATCAACATCATCATAGTATAATAACGCACTTATAAATGTATAGGTCTCAACTATTTCGATATGATGTTATATTATGTGTCAGGTCCTCACCCTGCTACAAAGGTCATATAAACTATCGATAAAGATTGTGCCCACCAACATAACAGTTATCAATAGCCCTATGATACCAACGGTTCCCTACGTTCTGTCACTGTTTAATCGCATCGATTTCTAGAGTTTCGTCATCGCCTAAACACCAAAAATTAGAAATACCACATCTTTGTATAGCGTACTTGCAAGCACTCATGCAATAGTCTACCCATAACATTTCTTGTGACATTTATTAAAGTATAATATCTGAAGTAAACATTCATAAACAATTTATATATTCCATAAATAAAACATAGCAAATGAATACCTGCAAGCAATTAAAGGTCTGTTTGGGGTAGTTGCAGCTGTTTAAAGAAGCAGTTGTGAAGCTACTGAAGAACAAGCTAATATTCAAAAAGTTGCGGCGGCTATTACAAATTTTTTTTGGGAAAAAGGTCAAACCCCAACTTTCTAGCAGCAACCACAAGTAAACAAGTCTGGTGGGAAAACTATCTTTAACAACAGCTTTTTGATAACGCAAGCAAAATGCAGTTTTGTCAAATAGAAAGAACTGCAGTGTATTACCACACCATCACCCCAAACGCATCATAATACCATAAGCTAATTATACGTATCATAGTATAAACATAACATAATAAAATCACATGTATCGTAAAAAGAAATCAACTTGCATTCATACATTCAATGTAGGTATTCACCCACAAGATACAGGAAATTCTAAATGCATCTGTGTCAAACATAGAATAATATGAAAATCTATAGAAAATTATCTTTCTTAAATTAGCTTAAAATTATTTCACCCGACTCGACAGAGCAGCTTACAACAAGTTTCCTCACGCTCTTCTCAAGCTCGCTGCTTCGAGTAAACAAAGTAGACATCATAAGCATCATAGAAATTCATGAAATTTTAATTTATATCATGATTGAACTCAGTGAAAAGTGTGCAAGGACAGCAACACCGTCGTTGTCGTTCCCAAGCTCGGATGTGAAAAGTGGAGGGTTGAGTTAGGTAGTCGACAGCCAGCGTAAAACTTGTCGAAAAAATCATGACATGAATCATTTTTATCATTGCGTGAGTGTTAGGACGTCCACTGGAAGCAACGCGCTATAAAGCCTGAATACATAGAAAAGTATGCAAGGGCTGCTGCACTTGCGCCCGGGTGTAGTGTTAAATAAGCAAGGGTTCCTACTTTACGAGCGAATGCGGGTAAAGAAGTTAGCCCATGAAAATAATGAAACTAATATTAGGATAGGATCTTGAAATATAAGTATTCTCAATGATGAATTAATGGAATTAGTTGATATTAAGATTCATAGAAAAATTAATATCTTATGAATTCAAGAAACTAAGTGGGTTGGAGAAAAGGCTAAGGAGATTGATAATTAAGGTTTTAAACTTTGGTATTCTAGTAAGAGTCGCACTAAAATGTTGTAGGTGTAATTATAAATAAGAGTTTGAAAGATAATGTTGTAAAAATTAATAGAGTTGGAGATAGAATTACAGCCCTTAAGATTATCATTGATATTAAGATTTTTAATATTATAAGTGTTTATGCTCCTCAAGTACGTTTAGATACAGGATCTAAGGATAAATTTTGGAATGACTTAAGAGACTTGATACAAATGATACATCTTGAAGAAAGAATTTTTATTAGAGGACAATTAAAAGGACATGGTAGAGTGGTAGAAGACATCAGAAATACTCATGGTGGCTACGGTTTTGGAGTAACTAATGAAGAATGTAGAGTTATTTTAGATTTTACATTAGCGTATGATTTTGTTATTACTAATATTTTATTCAAGAAAAGATATGAGCATTTATTACTTATAAGAGTAGATCTAATAAAACACAAATTGATTATTTTCTTAT
The DNA here is from genome assembly GCA_003013225.1 of Phalaenopsis aphrodite. Taxonomy (NCBI): domain Eukaryota; kingdom Viridiplantae; phylum Streptophyta; class Magnoliopsida; order Asparagales; family Orchidaceae; genus Phalaenopsis; species Phalaenopsis aphrodite. The sequence goes on along the minus strand of NEWO01000331.1, from coordinate 314,973 downwards.
GAGAAGAAGAGATCGTCGCGATTGTAGAGTAAGATTTTGTTATTACTAATACTTTATTGAAGAAAAGAGATGCACATCTTATTACTTATAAGAGTGGATCTAATAAAACACAAATTGATTATTTTCTTATGAGAAAAAGAGATCGTCGCGATTGTAAAGATTGTAAGGTCATTCCAAGTGAAAATTTAAGTACCCAACATCGTTTATTAGTTTTAGATTTTAAGGTTAAGAGTTGTTAAATAAAAATTACTAGGACTAATCATCGTAGAATTAAATAGACAAACTTAAAAGACAAATAAAATTATTTTTATGAGTGAAATTCAAAATTTCAAATTTTGGGATATTAATTAAGAAGCAAATGTTATGTGGGATAAAGTAACAAACACTACTAAATCGATAGCAAAAGATGTGCTTGGAGAATCAAAAGAAAAAAATTTTATAAATAGTTGGTGGTTTTATAATAATATGCAAAAAAAGATAAAATATAAGAAGTTAAGTTATAAAAAATGGTTTGAATGTAAGAGCTTAAAGAACTGGGAAAAATATCAAACGGCTCACAGGGAGTCTAAAAGAACAATCTGTGACGCTAAAAATTATGTTTTTAATGATCTTCATAATAGATTAGATACTAAGGAGGGTGAAAAATATATGTATAAACTAGTCAAACAAAGAGAAGAAAAGTAAAGATTTAACTCAAGTAAAGTGTATTAAAGATGAAAATGAAAAAGTATTTTTCTTAGAAAAAGATATTCAACATAGGTAAGTGAGTTACTTTGATAAACTTTTTAATGAAGTTTCTGAAAATACAATCGACCTTAGAGATCTTAATATCATGAATAATAATAAAACGTTTCATTTTTACCGTCGCATTAGTAAAAAAAAAGTTGAGGCTTTAAAGAAAAGTAAGGGTGGAAAGTCTGTAGGACCTGATGATATCCCAATTGAAGTGTGAAAATATTTGGGAGATTTGGGAGTTTCTTGGCTTACTAAACTTTTTAATATTATTTTAAAAACTAAAAAGATGTCTGAGGAGTGGAGGAAGAGTATTTTGGTCCCCATTTTTAAGAATAAAAGGAATGCACAAGAGTGTGCAAATTATAGAGGAATTAAGTAGATGTGTCATATTTTAAAGTTATGGGAGAGGATAGTTAAACATAGGTTAAGACGCATCACAAAGATTTCTCATAATCAATTTGGATTTATGTCGGGCAGGACTACTATGAAAGCTATACATTTATTGAGAGGTTTGATGGAGAAGTTCAGAGATAATAAGGAGAATCTACATTTGATTTTTATTGATTTAGAAAAAGCTTACGATAAGGTTCCAAAAGATATCCTTTGGAGAGTTCTCAAAAAGAAAGGTGTTGATATGACTTATATTCAAGTCATTAAAGATAAGTATACTAGAGTTATTACTTGTGTTCAAATTGAAAAAAGATTGACCAAATATTTTCCTATTTCTGTTGGATTACATAGGGATCGGCTTTAAGCCCATATCTTTTTGTTTTAGTTATGGATGGTCTTAATGGACATTTACAGGAGGATGTACCTCGGTGTATGTTTTTTGTAGATGATATTCTTCTTGTGGATAAAACGAGAGAAAAAGCTCAGGATAAACTTGAATTATGGAGGTCTACATTGGAGTCTAAAGGCCTTCGTTTAAGTAGAACTAAAACTGAATACATGGAATGTAATTTTAATAGTAATAGCTCTAGTGACAGAAGTGTGACTTTGGGTGATCAAATTATTAAAAGGTGTGCACGATTTAGATATCTTGGGTCAGTTGTTCAAAGCGATGGTGATATAGATGAGGATGTTAATAGTAGAATTCAAGTTTGTTGGTTGAAGTAGAGGAATGCTTCGGGCCTTTTGTGTGATAGAAAAGTACCGCTTAGACTGAAAGGAAAATTTTATAAGACGGTGAGACCTGCAATGCTCTATGGCGTTGAATGTTGGCCTTTAAAAGATAAGCATAATAATAAGTTAAGTGTTGTCGAGATGAGAATGATTAGGTGGATGAGTGGCTTTACACTTAGAGACAAAATGCGAAATGAATATATTTGTGATAGGGTTGGTGTAGCTCCTGTGATGGACAAAATTAGAGAAAGTTGTCTTAGATGGTTTGGTCACATTAAACGTCGACCATCTGATGATCCGATTAGGAGAATAGATGTTCTAAATTCGACTTGTGTTAAGAAAGGCAGAGGTAGACCTAGGAAGACTTTGGCTTATTGTATAAAAAATGATCTTAATTTACTAGAACTAAATGAAAATATGACACTAAATAGGATGTAATGGAGAAATAGGATTCATGTAGCCGACCCCACGTAGTGGGATTAAGGTTGTTATTGTTGTTGTTGTTGTATCGTGATTGAACTCACAACATGACTTAAATGCTAACTTATACATCAAACGGGTTTCTTGGCATAACTGAGTCTTCACCAAACCTACCTATTCCCCTTCCCCCTCCTCCAAAACCCTTAATCCTCTCACAATCTTGTTGATTTCTTATCGAAATCCCTTATTGAAGCCAACCAACCAAATTCATAGCTATTGACGCAAGTTTCCTCTGTTACAGCGACAAGAAAAGAAAAGGTACACAAGATCAAGGCAAAAGTAAAAAAAAAAGTGTTTAAAAAGAAAAGAATGCCTAGAATAGAGTGAATAACGGTTTCACACTTACCAATTTATCTGAGAAGCCCTTACCGCGAGCCACAGCTTCCCTGGTGTCGCTCAATTCTTGCCCCTTGCTATAGTGGCCAAAGAGTAGCTTCATGCAAGAGCTTGCGAGTTCTTCTAGATGAACGAGTGAAATGAGCGAGAGGGAGAAGGGTGTGTCACTTAACGAAAGTCCAGAGGATTACAGCCGTTGGATTTTATCCAGTCGTTGGATTTTATCAAACTGTTGGACCTTATCCAACCGCTGCATGCACGAGAAAGTGGGGATTCGATTGTTAACAATAGAGACTGTGAACAGTAGAGAGACAGAATTTAGGAAGGGATTAGAAAAATAATTAGAATAAATTAATTTTTAATTAAACTTAAAACTTCCAAAGTTTATATTTTCATATCCGTTCATAATTTGCATACGGTGTTTATATCGAATTGATCGATTTCATACGTAAAATTTTATAAACGAGTGAAATGAGGGAGAGGGAGAAGAGTGCGTCACTTAACGAAAATCCAAAGGATTACAGCCATGGGATTTTATCCAGCCGTTGGAACTTATCCAATCGCTGCATGCACGAGAAAGTGGGAAATCGATTGTAAACAATAGAGATTGTGAACAGTAGAGAGACAGAATTTAATAAGGGATTAGGAAAATAATTAGGATAAATTAATTTTTAATTAAACTTAAAACTTCCAGAGTTTATATTTTCATATCCGTTCATAATTTGCATACGGTGTTTATATCGAATTGATCGATTTCATACGTAAAATTTTATAAAATTTCTTCGATTAAATTTTAGGAAATGCAAAATTTTGGGTTCTTTTAAAATTTCAAAAATCATTACCTTGTTCTCATTTTTTTTTTTGGGCATTACATTAGCAAATGCTAGTTGTTCGCTTGTGTTGAACTATTGGTTCAAGCCAACAACAACCTGACATCATCCAAGGATTAGGTGTAGTTAAATTTATGAAAAAATTGGCAAATCTTAAACACCATAAATACCACAAAAGAGCCAAATATAAACAATTGAAGTGTAATTTCTTCAGGGAGGTGATTATGCAAGGAGAATTAATATCACAGTACATAACAATAAAGCATATGGTGGTGGATTAGTTTATTAAACCACAAGCAAAGGATTTGTTTGCTTTACTAGTAAAGTGGGTAAGTGTAAAAATAATATAAGATGTTCTTAAACTGTGTGAGTTGCATTGATCAATTTTATTAATTAAAGTTGTCTTTAAGATTTATTGCCTAATATTTAAATAATATATAATTAATAAAAGCTATAATTATTACTAACACAATATATTATATTGTATTCTTAAAGGCTTAAATGAGCTATCCTCCTTCACTATGCAAGACTCAAAAGATGCATTAATTATGCTTGCCTGATTCTTGTCATAAAGGGAGGACATGAGAAAAATCTAAGCATTATTATTAGTGAGCATGGAAGATGAGGAATCCTTGCAAGTAAAGATAGTGACTGACATCCACCAGTCTTAAGAGACATTTTTCAATTCTTGAGATATTGGTAGATAGCATAGCATATAACTTGATGTGCATTTTAGACAGCAACAATCTGAAAAGACCAAAAAGCAATAAAGGATAATTCCAGCTCCTTTATCTGTCCATTTCACTGTAACCATAGAACTTTCAGTAACATTGCAAGCAGCGTGGTTAAAGATTTATTACTTCTGGTGTTACCAAAAGGCATGATTCAAGCAACCTAAGAAGAAGTTTCAAGAAAATAGCTTTCCTAACTCTTACAAATTTATGTTAGTGAAGAAGAAAAGTTTGGTGCAGTCCCTCATTAATATGTGCAGATCTATCCTTCATGTAAATCATGACTGAAAGTAAAGTGAGAATGAATGAAGGTTTAAATCAAGATTCCCGATAGAATTTGCAAGGAATCATCTGGAGGAATTGGAAAATGCTTAGACTGGGAATGCTTTATGAATTCTATGACTAATGGATAACAGAAAGCTATAACAAATGAGAATCTAATGATCAGCCCTATCGGAGATCATGTGTGTTAATGTTGTTGGCGATGATGGGTGACAATATTTGCGAGTGTCAAGTTTAGTGTCCACAGTGTGCATTGGTCTGATGAGCAAAAGCATAAGTCAACATGTATCGGCTTAATACTTGATGATGTAAATCAATAGCATTCATCAGTCTTATAAGCAATGACATTCATTAACACTACTGGAAATGACAAGCAAACAAGTCCGGCAGGCATTTGCATTGGTATCGACAATGTGCAATGGTCTTATAAATAATGACACACATCAACGATGTAAATCATCCTTATAAGTGATGGCAAACATTGACAATGCCCATAGGCCTTACAGGTGATGACCTGCATCTACAATGTCGACCAGCCTTAGAGGCGATAGTGTGCATCGACGACATGCATCAAACTTCTATATGATGGTGAGCAATGAAGTCATTGAGCAACAATAGTCCAAAGACCATAGTCAAGCATCAATGATTGGGCTATCGTAGTCAAATGTCCATGATTGGACAACCATAATAAAAAAGAGGTGGTCAGATGAATATATTCAGACAAAGGTGGTCAAGTAACTGTAAATGGCTGACAAAAGACAGATGGCCATAAATGGGAAAAATAGGTTAGGTAATGGTGGTCACGTGATTGTAGATGAGTCGTAGAGGCCTAACAATCATTGTTTGATATCAAAAGTGATTTACTGGAAATGGTCCAAAGACAGTGGTAAACGAGCAGCAGATAGTGGGCAAGCATAGACAATCCAACGGCTATAAATGTGAGGCGGCGCTCAAACCGTGATGGTTGGGCTCAAATAGTCCAATTGCAATAATCGCACAACGGTTGTCCAACTATGAATGGCCAGTAGGGCAACAAGAAAATCAAGCCGAGTCGAGTACGACTGTGTTCGCGCATAAGCTTATTTATAAAATTCGAAATCGAACCTTTGAGCTAATGCTCAAGCTTGGTTCATTTGTCATTCGGATTATTTCGGTTCGGTTCTTGTTTGTTTCATATGATAATAATCAACTCATTATCGAGTAGATTAGTGTTGTCAAGTTATTTGATTTCTAACCAAATGGCATTTATCCTGCAAATTAGCATCGGTTCTTTCAAGCTATTTATTTTTTAACCAAATGAGTTTTATTGAATAAACTAATGAGAAGTATATTTGAACTACTTATTTTCTAATCAGATGAATTTTATTTGACTTATAAAAGAGTTATTTTTTGAACTTATAAAAAACAAATGAGCCTCGAGTTGAATGAACTATTAAAACCAAATAACTAAAATAAGCATAAACAAGCATACAAATAAATTAATAGCTAAAAAAACAAGCCTTTATCTTATATTATGTATTATGAATTAAAATTTAATTTAATTTAATATAAATGAGATTTAAATTGAGTATTAATTAATTTTATTCATAAGCTTTAACAAATCTTATTCACAAGCATTAAATCAAATTTTAATGGAGCTTATTCGTGAGTTTGTTAATGAACTTTAGATAAACTATTCATCTAAGCTCTTAAAAAGCTTGTTCTCGAGCTATAAAAGATATTATTCATGAACATAAATCAATAGAATGAGGATTTTTTTAAGTTTGTTCATTTAATAATTGAGTATTTATAAATGTGTTCAAACTTGTTCATTTCGTTAATCAAACAAACATAAACAAGCTCTTATCAAGCCAAGCTACGAGTACCTTATCCAACTGCTCGGACCATTTCCATCCCTAATGGCCAGCAACGATCTGAGATAAGCTACAATGATCCAATGGTGATGGTTGAGCGACATTTCACACACCATTGGGTATGGCCTCCAACCGACTATTTTATCTGCAAATTATTTGCAGCAATGAATGGGATTTTGCGGGAACAGGAGACGAAGAGATTTCATGTGAAACAAGTGAAAGAGCATAAGGGATTTAGCGTGAAAAAAACACTTTGAGCAGCCCCGTACTTGTCTTCTCCCGATTTGAGCAGAAATAATTTACACTGAAAAGTAGCTTTAAGATAAATCTTAAATACCCTCTAAACTCATAACTCTTTTATTTTACTGTATGTTAAACAATTACACTTTAAATTTCATATACTTACTTTATAGTGCACTAATAAAACTGTCAACCAAACAACCCTTAAATGTAAACCGGGATCCTGTTTTTTATTTCGATTTTTCCGTTCGTTAGAGCTAAGGAAAAATCCTCTTTGATCTTTTTCATCCTCCTCACTCCTGCCTTAACTCAAATGCTTAGCTACCAACTCTCTCTAACCCCTGTTGATGTGATTCAAGGATAAATCTAGGTTTAAATGGATGTTAATTAATCTTAGGAATTACAGTTATAATATGGTTGCTTGTTATATCTCTTCAATTATGCTATATTGTAATATATCTATTTGTTATATCTCTTAAATTATAGCTTATTTCATCTATTTTATATTTTACTATTATAGCTATTATTATTATACTCACTCTGTTGTATAAGTCATGCAATTTGCTATATTAAAGCTATTAGAATGCACTCTTTCATAGGTAAATCAAGTTTGAGAAGATTATTTGAATATAGTTCCAATTAGGACTGAACCATAATCAATCTTATGCTCAACTCTAGTTGATCCCTATTCGAACTCTATTCTAATGGGGTATGACTATTGTTCAAAAATGGTCCAAATTTTACTAAAATATGGTGTTTGAACTTATATAATTTTCTGTGGGCTTCAAATAAGTAGTATGTGGTGAAAAGTGGGGATACTTTGGTCCAAAATAACTTTCAGGCACACTTCCCCAAGAACGCAAATAACTGTCAAATTTCTCCAATTTCTAATATTATGAGTCAAATAAAATCAAAATTTTCCAACTATAATTGAAAAAATAATGAAACAAATAGCCCTTTGCCATATGAGCTTTCTAAAAGCATGCAATAAACAAACAACCAGAACAAACCAATAACACAGATACGACACCCACAATTTAGGAGAAGTCGGAGAATTAGGACCGTTGGCGAGATTCTTTGGGCTGTCCTCGCGAATCCCATCTTCGTAACTCCCAGCTCCAAGATCTACGTTAGATGAGCGCACTTTGACGATGCTGCCATAACATTTTAGCCTCGATATGCATCTGTATGTTACAACAAATAAATAAAATTCAATAAACTGGATACTAAAAGCAAGTTATGTGTTTAAAAACAATAGTTGTAAACTATTTAGGAAGAAGAATGCGACCTGCACTTCCCCCTTCGTGCAGAGCATTGAAGCCAGCTCATTCCTAAACCTAAGGGGTTCGACCGCTGCAAAGTCCAACCATCCCTAAGCTTGAAGGACCTCGAGGTTCTCTCTGCTAAGGGTAGGGCAGAATCAACGAAAGCTGCGGGGTGTCTAATGAAAGGTGGGAGAGATACCTTGGGAGGAAGAGGATGTGACCAGGACTGAAAACGAAAATAGTGAGGAGCAGCAGCCAGTAGCGGCCGCCATGCATGAAGAGGATTCTCAGGCCGAACCCCGAAGTGTGGCTCGCCGGAGCAAGAGTTGGATTGATATCTTGCTTCGAGATGATAAAATTGAAAAATATGGGGGTTTAAAACTTTGCTTTTATGCGCTTTGAGAAAATTTTATGTTAGTAGAGCTGCCCAAGTTTTTTCAGGGTTATTTTGGGTTATTTCACCGTAATTACAAAAACACATATTATACTTCAATTATTGAAGAAAAACATATATATTATACTTCAATAATCAAAGGAAAACATATATTGCACTTCAATAAGTGAAAAAGAACATATATATTACACTTTAACCTTGAAATAACTCTGAAATAATCTTGAAATAAACTCTGAAATTCCACTTTATAAACCCGAAATAAAATGACAGAGGTTTTTTCGGGGATATTTTTTTGTTATTTTTGGGTTATTGAAATAGAATATATGAATTTCTCTTAAATAACCCTGAAATAACTCAGAAATAACTCTCAAAAAACATTCATGCTATTATTTTGTGTTTAATAAAGTGGAACCGTGAATGTTATTTCGACATTATTTCAATGTTATTTCGGGATCCTTGCGGAGTCTGCGACTCTACATTAATATTCTTTAGGTGGGACTGATATAGCACACATGGTGGGATATTACTGGGAGTCCGCATGTAGATACATCCGGAGTCTAAATAGAAATTTTTTTAAGTTTGGGATGAATCTAGTATCTCTCTCTCTCTTATTTAGAATTATTTAATTGATATTCATAAAAACCTTGGGCAATTACATAGATATCTCCCGGAATTTGCTATTTATAATTAATCTATCTTCTTCCATTCATTTTTCAAATTCTCACTCAAACATCAAAATTCATGTTAAAACCCAACTCATATTTTAGTTTTTTATCAAATTCTCAATGGTTTGATGGTAGCACCAATAAATAGATTGGTTCGTTAGTTTAGATAAATCACTTGGATAGTTAATTTCTAAATATCAATTTTTTTAATAGTTTGCATGCAATTATTCCAAAAATTTTTCATGTACTTTACATTCATATCACATAATAATTTTAAATTTTTATACCATATATAAAAATTTTTATATTAACATATATATAAAGAAGTTATCACCACAACTATTTTTTTTAGTGAAACACATATTTCATTCATAGATTAATGAGACCAAGGTGTTCTAAGTATAACTATGAAACTTTAGGTATTAGATATGTAAATTTATAAGAATTGTGTGGTGTGTGCATAAAATTTCCAAAAATCAATTTGAATTTATTTTTATTGGAACTTTAGTTTGAACTAAATTTGATGAGCCAGAATTTGTAGTTTGACTTCAAACCAGTGGTTTGTGTTCAAATCCCAAATGACAATTAAATTTTGAATTGGATTTAACCAAGTATGAATCACTAGTGCCATACTATCGAAAGGGAAAGTATTCATAATTGACTATAACTAGTTAGTGATAGTACTTAAAATATACATTATACTCATTATATGAGAATTCTAAATCGATTATGAGAAATTAAAAGGATAAGTCATGTTTATCGCAAATACAATTGCAAAATTTTGAAGATTATGAGAAATAAAGTATAAAGTGTGTGGTTCAAATCTTTGACCTCGAAGATAAAATCATCTTCTTTAACTATAGGTTGTAAGTCTTTGAAAAAGTTAAAATAAAAATTTATATAAAAGCATCTTCTTTTTTTTCTCGGGTTCATCAGCTTTGTTGACTAAACTAGTTTGGACAAGTGTTGTCACCTTGATTAGGTTTAATGTAGCACCAGTGCAGCTACCCATGTGTCTCATTGAAAATGAAGAGTTAGAAATGCCATACTACGGTTGGCAAGATTTGGTATTTACATTGAATTACCATATTAAAAAAAAGTACATTTTAAAATCATAAATCTAGAATTGAACCAAGGGTGCCTTTTCGAATGTGTTTTAATTTTTGAAAGTGGTATTTTAATTTTTGAAAATATGAGACCGAATTGATCTCATACAGATAATAGTTTAAATAAACAAGCACAACACCGCAAGTGACGTGCCTATTTTGAAGAATAGACACATTACTTGATAGTGAGACTCGATTAAATAAACTAAAAAATTTATGACATTCGTTTTAGTCTGTGAAACTTTTATGTTGACTGGGAAATTCCCCTAGCTAATATAAGAGATTAAATAAAGTTTATATTATGCTAGGTGCCAAAGTTTTCTATACGGGCAAGCCCCTATAGTTGATTACATATTAGACAATCAAAATTACTTAAGAAAACTATCAATTTAGATCAGAAGATATTGTCTTCAAAGATCTCAAAGTTTAGAGTTTTCAAAGTCGGACATGAAAAATTTAAATGGAAAAGATCAAATAGGAACATTTATTTTTCGGAATCCAAAGAGAGAAAACTAGGAGTTTTCACGGATTCTGAGGAAAACTCTTAGTGACTTCCCAAGTTATCCTACGGTTTGGTTTTAATTTTGAGGAAATATTATTAAATATTTCATCCTACCAATTATTATTATTTAAGGGTTACACTTGCATGGCACAATCATAAAAATATCCTGGAAGATAGCAGGGTTTATGTCGTAATGAACGTCAACCTCAGAGCCCAAGGCGAGTTACGGCTTAAATTGCACAACATGGTTGTGCAAAGGCCTAAAGATAAGTTGAGGATTTATGTCGTACTAAATAGGCTACCTCAAAGTTTTATGGCTTATTATTTAATTCTAAGGAAATTTTTGATGTTATAGACCTGTTTTCTCTTTCAAATTTGTTCTTCTGTACATTCTTTTCATGTTGCTCATAGAGTTAGCTCCAAGTTCCTCATCGAAGTGACAGCTCTAGGGTCAAGGTTTTATAGTTTAATTGACAAGTTTCATTATTTTTCAAGTGTCATGGGGGGTTAAAGTTGATTAGAGTGACATCAATTAGGATCTCACGGTTACCTCATTCTAGCACCTCTATTATCTTTTGAATTTACTTAGTCTAAATTAGTTGTTAAGCTCTTTTAAACTAGGGAGATCTTATTAGCAACACTAGGTTACCTAATTCAAGGTATTCCCGTAAATTCAAAAGGTTATATTATGTTGTTCGTTGTTTTTGAAAATGTAAATTTAATTTTGAAAATGTGTTTTTGTGTTTTGTCAGTTTTGGTTAGTTTTGTAGGTAAAGTAAATAATTGCAGGTAGAAAATGTTGTAAGGTAAATAAATAAAATTGAAATGCATAAAATGTAAATGTGTACCTGAGCCTCTGCTACCATTGCATGCTTAACATCATAAAGCATAACAAATTTATAAGAACTATAAATAAATTGCATGAAAGTAAACAGGAGCATCCTGTGCAGAAAAAGTAGGAAAATAAATTGTAGTAAAACATGAGCAAGTAACAAAAAACCCATAATCACATATGGAAGAATAAAACTAAGTGTAAGACATTGGTAAAGGTGGGGGGTCTGAGCTGGACTATGTGCTTCCCAACCTTGACTGAGAGCTACCAACCCGATAACCTATGGAGGGCAGTTTTAACCTTGATTCAAGTGATTAACCATGGGCCTTTATAAGCTTTTATTTTTAATTTAATTTTTTTTATTGTAGGATATACTTTAACAAGCAAAAGAAATTTTATTTTTGTAAATACTTTGCAAAGTTGTGTAGTCCACAGGTTAATTACTTTGATCGAGCTAAGACTACAGACAACTTAAGAGTATCAGAAGCAACAATCTCATCAAGAGTCAATGAATAGTATCATCGGTTCTTATCCTCTCTCTTTATTAAAGGTCCTTGTGGTAAGAGATATTATTCTAAATTCCACTTCATATCTCTTGTTTATCATACATTAGCAATATCATCATCGCCCTAGCCACCTAAACCTCAGACTTACGCAAGCTCGCTGATCCGTATGTGCCAAAAATAAATATTCTCGGTTGCTCACAGGGATTTAAATACCTTATAGAAAACTTAAATCCTTGTGTATTGGGTCAATTAATAAAGGATAAATAGTGTAGAGCATTTTTAGTGATTTAGCTAAATTATCGGGTCCCGAGGCATAACTTGATGGGCCTTAAAAGTTTTAATTGATGATTTTATTGAACAAAGCGCAATAATTTTAGTTTTCCTTCAAAATATTTAAAAGATTATAAAAGTGTTCGGGGTATCACCCTAACTAAGTTTTAGAACCCTTTGAACTATTTCAAGCACATTTAAACTTATTATGTTGTTAAATTAATCATCCGAAGTTAAATTTAGATCTAGTGGTAATTAATTTCTCATGTGCTCAATGAACCTTGATGTTTTAATTATCCCATGAGCAGGGTACTTAGACATTCCCTTGATGTTTTATTTAAGAGTTATGTAAGTGGATGCCCTTAAGGGCAAGCTCAGCCATTATGGATCATGGACTCATGATTAAAGTTGAGCTTGTAGTGTTTTAAAAGTGTTCATGGTTGATTAAGTTTCCCTTTTCTAAACCTCATCAAGCAAATTCAAATCAAGCCTAGCTCACTACTAAGCCCTTAAATTAAGTTTTTAGGGTTGATTTGCGATAATCAAAATGTCAAGTTAAATGACTTTAATTATTAATCAAAGATCATGCTTATCATCTAATCACCAATTAGGGGCTTCAAATGAATAAGTTATTATCTTCCTAGCTCAAGCCCAGTACCTTAGGATCATCCAATTATATCAACTTCCAAGTCACAATAATTTAGGAAAATTAAAAATTTTACCCTTGTGAAAAAATGGTGATTTGGTTTCTACCTCTTAAACCCTTATATTTCAAACATCTAAAAGAGGATTCATTATGATCAATATTACCCATCTACCCTTTGAATTAACCTAAAATTTATCATAATTACCATTTTTCCCTTAGGGTATTCCACTTCATAAACCATTAAATTGAACTCACATGACTTTGATGTTTTCTTAGTACCCACTCATGCGTCAATTAAAATATCAGATGCAAAATTATAATTTTTTTTGTTTTTTATTTAATTTTTATAATTATTTTTACTCAAAAATAAGGATTTTCAATGTTAATTCATTCAATTAATCAAAGTAAAGTTTTTTTCATTAGAAAAATTAGTAGAGGTTCACCTAGGCTAGAGGACCATCTGGGTCAAATTTCGTAAATTTTTTGGTTATATTTTAATTATTATAATTATTTAATGATTTTAGTCAATAATTAAATAGAAAATATAATTTAATTTCAAATTTTACTTTTTATGTTTTTTTAATCTCTCTGAGTTTATAGAACTCAAAGCAAAAAAAAATTTCATTTTTACAATTTTTATTTTATTTATTTTTAATTATTTTAATGAATAATCAAGGAAAATACATTTTAGACATTTAAAAATGCATAAGTTTATTAGGAAATTTATGAAAAATATTTTAAATGTTCCTAAGTGACCACGGAAC
>NEWO01000331.1:281899-292175 GCA_003013225.1 Phalaenopsis aphrodite | reverse complement strand
ATGTGCTCAATATACATGGTGAAAATCCAAAATTTTTGCACAGAAGTAAAACTCTTACCTCAAGGAACTTAGATCTAGCAAATTTCACTTGATTCCACCAAGAAATATTCACTTAAGATGTGCCCTAGCCCTAAAAAATAGTGAACTCGAGAGGTTGAAGGTGACGGTGGCATTAAAAATGGTGATTTTCAGGCTGAAATTTCACTTTTAACCATTTGCGAACCAATTTTCATGAACCGGCGCTTAAGTGCGACTAAGCTTAGGTGCTTGCCTCTCGGGTTAGCTCGCGCTTAAGTGCGAGATGTGGCGCTTAGGCGCCAGTGCATGATTTTCAAAAATTTTAAATTAAAGTATAATAAAACATTTGCCTAAGTAAACCACCCCTAAATAGTCTCATAACACTTAAATGACTAATTTCAACTTCATATAACTCCCCTCTCTCTCAAACTTCTGCATAATAACTATTTCAATTCAAGGCTAAAAATAACACAAATTTTCACACAAACAAACTTATATTAATTCACAAATTAGTACAAATACAAGTAACACTTAATTCTCACTCCAAATAGTCTTGGATGAAAATTTTTTCCTAAATTCAAACACTTAATAATCATTTCACAATTGAACTCATAAAAAGTCATAAACACTAAAAACAAACACTAACATGTAAACAAAATGACTCCAAACAAATATACTCAAACATAAAACTTAATTCCACTCTTCATTTGATGGGACAAACTCAGGTTTTTCATTAGTCTCTTCTGGGGCAATTGGAATATAAAGTTGATAAAACGGACGGTGGTGACGTGCTATGATACAATCTTCTTCAATCCACCTTTGCTTAAGAAACATCTCCTTATCCTCTTCCTCCATATAATTAGTGTGGCTAAATTACATTTTCAATAGCCGTCCAATATGCTCAAGATGTGCATGAATCTCCAATACCTTAGTCTCCAGTAAAGACATGGTATTTTCATATTTGTTGATCTTCTCTGATACCCTTCAATACTAAATGCTAAGAAACTATTATACATCTCTTGCGCACTTTAACTAATGAATTTCTTCCTCATGGTTTCTTCCTTCTTCTTCAAATCCATCTCCCATGAAGACATGATCTCAAAATATCTCTCTCTTAGACTCTAGGGCTAGAAATGATCTGGGGTGAAATTCCTTCACAAAACTCTTCTATTTATAAGCCTAAATCCTTCCATAACTCCTAGAAATGTTTAGAAACTGCCTTCGCATGTTTTTACAAACTAAGTGGTGGTTTTCCCTTCTAGAATTCGAATTTTGCACATGTATTAAAACTGTCGCGCTTAAGCGCCATTGCACATTTTTACATTAGTCAACTTAACGTCCAAATTCTTATTCTAACATGTCTAAATCATTAAATAAAATCCTAAAATCAGTACTAACACATAATAGTCTAAAAAATACTATCTCAATTTTCTTAATCACACATAAAATATAAATCAAAACAAAAACACTCTCATAATTATGGGTTACCTCCCACAAAGTGCTTTGTTTTACGTTGTCAGCCTGACGTAACCAGTGCTTATTTTGGATGACCAACATCATTCCATTATTAAACTTATGTTGATCACTTATAAAATAAGGTTTCAGTCTATGTCCATTAACTTTAAATATTTTCTCAGACTTAGGATATTTAATATCCACAACTCCATAAGGATAAACTTTTATCACAATAAATGGGCCCATCCACTTGGACATAAGTTTGCCTGGAAATAATCTTAACATTGCATTATATAGCAAAACTTGTTGCTCTGGCTAAAAATTTTTAGTAAGAATCATTCGATCATGCCACATCTTCATCTTTTCTTTGTAAATTTTAGCACTCTCATAAGATTCATTCCTTATCTCTTCAAGCACATTTAATTGTAGTAATATTTTATTACCAGCATCTTTCAAATTATAATTGAACTCTTTAATCAAACAATATACTTTATGCTCAAGTTCAACTCGTAAGTGACAAGCTTTTTTAAATATTAGCCTATACGGGGACATTCCTATAGGAGTTATGTATGCAGTCTTATAAGCCCACAAAGTATAGTCAAGTTTGACTGACCAATCCATTTTTGTTGGATTCACAGATTTTTTCATAATTATTTTAATTTCCCGATTGGATAATTCAGATAAATCATTTGTCTGAGGATGATAAGCAGTAGCAATCCTATGATTTATATGATATTTCTTTAATAACTTTTCCATTATGGCATTTTTGAAATGACTTCCCCCATCAGTAATGATAAATCTTGGCATCCCAAATCTATAAAATATGTTCGTTTTCAAAATTTTTGCAACACTTTGAGCATCACATTGAGCTAAAGCAACAACTTTTATCCATTTGGATACGTAGTTCACTACTAACAGAATATATAAATTTTCGAAAGATGGTATAAATCGTCCCATGAAATTTAATCCCCAAAAATCAAATATTTCAACTTATAGCATATAATTGAGAGACATCTCATTTCTTCTAGAAATATTGCCTACTTGTTAACATCTATCATAAGTTTTGATATAAGCATTAACATCTCTAAAAATTGTAGGCCAATAGAATCCAGATTGTAAAATTTTTTATGTTATTTTATCAACACCAAAATATCCCTCAAATTCAGAATTATGACATTTTTGGATAATTTCATAAGTTTCTTCTAATGGTACACATCTTCGACTAATTACATCCTTTCCTTGTTTATATAAAAATGGACCATCCAAAAAATAAGTCTTAGCTACAGAAATAAATTTCTTCTTTTGTTGGTATGTCATTCCATAAGGTATAATATCACTGACAATAAAGTTTACAATGTCGGCATACCACGGAACATGCCACTCATTAATAGTGAACAATTTTTCATCTGAAAAATGTTCGTTAACCTCTTTTTCAAAATAGAGTGATTTTTCTAACTCAAGCCTGAACAAATGATCAACAATTTGATTTTCAGTCTCCTTTCGATCTACTATTTCAAAATCAAATTCTTGCAAGAGAATAATCCATCTTATAAGTATAGGTTTAGCATCCTTCTTTTTCATTAAGTACTTAATATCAGAATGATTTATATGCACTACACAATGAGTTCCAATTAAATATGATCTAAATTTATCAAAAGCATATACTATTGCTAATAACTCTTTTTCAGTTGTTGTATAATTGATTTGAGTTTCATTAAGAGTTTTATCAGCATAGTAAATCACTTTAAAAATTTTATCATATCTTTGTCCAAAAACAGCTCTAATAGCATAATCACTAGCATCACACATCAATTCAAAAGGTTTTCCCCAGTCTGGTGAAACTATAATTGGTGCAATGATTAATTATTCTTTTTATAATTTAAAATCTTTTAGGCATACCTCATCAAAATTGAATATTGCATCTTTCTCTAGTAAATGGCATAAAGGCTTAGCAATCTTTGAAAACTCTTTAATATATCGCCTGTAGAATCTAGCATATCCTAAAAAACTCCTAATTTCTCTTACATTTATTGGATAAGGTAAATTATCGATCAATTGAATTTTAGCAGGATCTACTTCCATACCCTTTTATGATATTTGATGATTGAATACAATTCCTCCTGCTACCATAAATTGACATTTTTTCCCAATTAATGACTAGTTTTGTTTCTTCACAGTGCTGAAGAACTTTGGATAAATGTTATAAACTCAAATCAAATGAATTTCCAAAAACTAAAAATTCATCCATGAATGCTTCAATCCATTTTTCAATTAAATCACAAAAAAATTGTCATCATACATCTTTGAAATGTAGCAGGGGCATTACGTAAACCAAAGGGCATTCTTCTAAAATAAAAAGTACCATAAGTACTGGTAAAAATTGTTTTCACTTATCCTCAGAAGATATTTGAATTTAGTGATAACCAGTATATCCATCCAGAAAATAGAAGTATTTATGCTCAGCTAGTCTATCCAGCATTTGATCTAGAAAGGGTAGTGGAAAATGATCTTTCCCAGTGGCAAGATTTAATTTTTCTATAATCAATGCATATTTGTCACTCTATAACTTGTCTAGTGGGTATTAACTCATTATGTTCATTCATAGTTACAGTTACTCCTCCTTTCTTAGGAACACATTGAATTGGACTAACCCATGCATTATTTAAAATAGGGTAGATAATTCCAGCATCTAACCACTTTAAAATTTCTTTCTTTACAACTTCTTTCATAATATGATTCAATCTCCTTTGAGGATCAACCCTGAGTTTGTAGTTCTCTTCCATAAGAATTTTATGCATACAAATTGAAGGAGTGGTTCTTTTAATATATGCAATTGTCCATCCAAAGGCTTTCTTAAAATTTTTCAAAATTTTCATCAACCTTACTTCTTTTTTCATTGTTAATTTTGAGGAAATTATAACTGGTAAAATAGAGGAATCTCCTAAAAAGGCATATTTTAAATGATCAGGAAATAACTTTAGTGATAACCAGTAATATCTGCAATTTGGTGATAACCAGTAATATCTGCAATTGTTTCATGAATATTAGCTACTTTTTTATGATTCACCCTCTCAGATGGCCATTCAAAAATTTTGGTAGTCATTTCTTTAAATAAAGCATAAGCTTCTTGAAATGGTTTTGACATCAATGAACTACCAGTAGCGACATCGATAATTAATCTAAGAGATCCAACTAATCCATTATAAAAAGTTTGAATTATTGATCAATCTGGTATAGCATGGTGTGGACACTTTCTTAAGAGTTCTTTAAATCGTTCACATGCTTCATAAATAGATTCCCCTTCAAACTGATTAAAAGATGTAATATCATTTCTAAGCTTCGCAGTTTTTTATCGTAGAAAATATTAGCAAGGAATTTTTGTGCTAAATTACCCCAAGTTCTGATAGATCCAAGTGCTAACGAATTCAACCACATCTTAGTTTTATCCCTTAGTGAGAAAGGAAATAACCTAAGACTTATGGCATCATATGATACACCATCGTATTTAAATGTTGTGCAAAATTCTAAAAAATTGGCAAGATGTTGGATCTTCAGTTGGTGATCCCCCAAATTGATTATTTGATACCATTTGGATAATAGGATGTTTAAGCTCAAATGAATTAGCCACTACATAAAGTTTTTGAATACTACAATAAAGTTCATCTACAGTAGGGTTGGCATTATCTCTTAAAGGTCTAAACTCTTGATGAATTTCAGCATTTTGATTGTTCTGGTTTGCCATTTATGTAATTTTTTTTAAATTTTCCAAGATTTTTAATTTTTTTGGTTTTTCTGATTTTTCTAATAGTTCTCCCTAATTCAGAATCGTAGGGCACTAGTTCTTCAGAACTTGAACTACGCATACACTAACATATAATAAAATTAAAATAAAAACACTAAAAAAAATACAATAACTTTTAAAGTTTAAATAAAACTTTATAAAAATAGAAATTTACTTTTAAAATCAATCTCTCCCCGGCAACGACGCCAAAAACTTGGCCTCAGATTACTGCTTAGATGCGACAGTATAACAATAATTTTGATTATATTTTTCACTTATATTTCTTTATTTTGCAATAAAACCAAAAAATTGTTCCTGAAGAAAAATAAGAATTTAACTTTTAATTTATATATTTTGGGATACTGCGCAAGTATACATATCGTTATCAAGTAATATAAGACTTTTTTATTAAGATTTGAATATCGAACCCATAGGGAGATTATGCAATATGCAATTTTAGAAACTTTCTATTTTTAAAAAGACAATTATTTAAACTAAAAATGATTCTTGCAGTAATGAAAATTTAAATATTTTTTGTATTTTCAATATTTTGATAGAATACTAACAATTTAAAAAGATAACTAGAGTATTTGCAGAAAAAATGCACTAAAGATGAAAAATATATTTCTTCTTATCATGAATCAGTAATAAGTAATAAAAATTATTTTGTGGGAGTATGCAAATTGTGTTGTGTCAAATAGGAGCAATAATATTCTTTACCCTTACTAGAGATGCTATAAAGAACATTGGATAATTTAAAGTCTGAAGACTGGCTAGACAGGGAAGATACTAGCTCTCACTCTAGAGTTCCCTCAATTCCCTCCACCTGAGGGCTAACATTCTCGTATCAGAACCGAAAATAATAAACCAAGTTGGGGGCTTTAACATGTCACTTTAAAGTCCTTTAACTCTACACCCTTCAATGAATACTTCCCTATTTATTTGCATTCAATTATATGAACTACATTCTCATTCATACAACCTCATGTGATTCTTTCTAATTGTTGACTGAGACAATACCAGCCCAACTCATACATGTTCTTACAACAAATTATCACATCTGGATTAGCCAAATCAAGAAGTAAATAAAGTGCATGGATTTAAATCATCACAACTTATTCCAACATTAAAAATCAATACTCTCCACAAATTTCATCCAACACTTAATTACTTATCATTTTAAGAAGAAAGATAAAGAAAACTACTCAAAATCCAGGGAGAAAACAAAACCACACTTTAGTTTAAAAGTAGCAATCATTATCAAACCAACAACAAGTTTCAATTAAAACCAAAAGTACTCTAAAATAAAAGATAAAAACTTATCTCAAGTCCTCCATCAAACTCTTAAAGTTCCTTTAAACCTCTTCTCTTTTACATAACTCTTAAGAAAAAAACTAAAATAAAAAAGATAAAATAAATATGTGGTGCCTGAAAATTTCTCCGAACTAACTCCCCAATTCAAGAACTTTCATAACTTTTTCTTTTCAAGCACACTTTCAGAGACTCAATCTTCATTCTTTTATAAATCTCCAAAAGGTGTCTTGATATCTCTTCAAAATATGTATTGGTTCGATGTATTTCTCCAAGAGATGCCTCCTTTCGCAATAATTTTCTTCCATGGTGGTTGTAACCACCTATTAAGCCAATGGGTGCCTCAAAAACCTCTTCAAAATTTGTAAAAACCGAATTTACTCATCCAATAACTGCCACTGGCGTTTAAGCGCGAGGTCTCTGACGCTTAGGCGCGGCCTTCTCTGTTTAACCGGCGCTTAAGCGCCGGATCTGGCGCTTAGGCGCCAAAACACTCTTGCCCAATTTTCACCTATTTGCTCCAAATTTGATCTTTTTTCACTCCTTTAAGCATTTTTCACCTTTTTACCTGTTCCTGAAAGAAAAACACATAAATACCTTCCATTAAAGCTCAATATATAAAAAATAGGTATAAAAATGCATCTAAAAACACTATATATTTTAGGTGTATCAAGTACCGACCTTGAAAAGGATGGAAATCATAATTTAGGTACTGACCCCAAGATGAGAATTGGAATTTTGGTACCAGCCCCGGAGTGAGAATCAAATATTTAGGTGCCAACCTTAGAAAGGATGGGATTCAAATTTTGGTATTGAACCAGAGATGAGAATTGTAATTTAAGTACCAACCCCGGAAAGGATGGGAATCCGAATTTAGGTACTGACCCCGAGATGAGAATTGTAATTTAGGTATCAACCCCAGAATGAGAATCGAAATTTAGGTACCCACCTCGGAAAAAATGGGAATCAAAATTTAGGTACTGACCCCGAGAGTAGAGAACTTGTGAAAAGAGTGCAAAAAATTTGTGGAATCTTGTGTAGAGTGTTTAATCTTGTAAGACTTGTGGAAATTTGTGAAAAGAATGTGGAATTTGTGTCGTGAAGAGTGTAGAATTTTATGTAGATTCATCTTATTGTTTTTATCATTTTCTCTTCTTATTATGGTATTTTCTAAATTTAAGGTTCTTTAATTCTTTTTTAATTTATTTTCTTTTGAATTCAAATTTTAATTTTTAATTATTATCAAATTTTCTTTGTATTGTTCTTTGTTTGTTATAGTTTGGGACCAATGTATGGTTATGTGGTTTTTTATCAATCACAAAAACATGGCAATCTAACAACATATGCTGAAATCCAAAATAAACTTTGTTCATTCTGCTTTGAACATGTAGTACAACTGATAACATACTAAAAGACATCCAAAACATCAGAAGTGCATCTGTGTGGAAACATGAATCTCGTATAACATATGACGCCTGCTCTAACACAGTACAAAGTAGAAAAATTGCTTATCTTCTGGGTTCATTTCATGATCAAGCTAACCTCATAAGCTACGCTCCAGGGCTAAAGTCTCTTTATGTATACTCAGAGATAAAAAAAAACAACTATCTCACAGCTTTAATTATCGAAGCCTCTCCAAGTCAGGGCCGGGTCAATATCCATACGACACCTTGTTATTCTCCATCTTTTGAAGAGTAACTAAAAATTTTATGCGTGTGACTCCAGGGATGCAGTGCTTTGCAAGATTTGCTCCATTTCCTTACAAAACCAGCACTGATCCTATCAGTAGAGGAATCTCTGCAAGTCCTCGAAACTCCCCAGAGCCGACAATCTGTATCCCTTTCTAAAACAGAATGTTGCTCTTGCACATGATTGAAACTGTAGATAATGATCTGAAAAAATCATGGTGATCATTGTGTGGTGGAAACAGTCTCCCTTCTCCTAAATATTGATGATGTAGTTGTTTGAGATGCAATCTGCTAGTATTATATGTCATTCCACCATTCTCTTAAAAATCCTCTTTATCATGTATGACATGGGATCCACCTCGTCTTTTCTCAAAATCCTCAGGGGGTTCCCTTGCCCATCATTTGCAAAATTGTAACAATAACCACACTGGATGGTTATTCTGCCCTTTCATAACGTCCATTTTTGTGTTTCTAAATACATCTTCTTATTTAACAGTCAAACCCTATCTCTGTCTCTCAAATTAAATATGTTCAAGAATCTTCTTCTCATCATTTCCTGAAAATACCTTGGTGTGTAACTCGAGTCCCTCCAGGATATTCACAAACTTTCCATGGATTTCCACATAATACTCGAATTCTTGTTTCTGGGCCCTGTGTATCTTCTCCAGCTCAGACCTGAGAATCGTCTACAAGTGTCGAGGCTGCTCCTCTGGCTCATCTTCTAAAATAATCCATGGCTATTGTGGCTCTACAAATTGTGGTATGTATGACTCTACATCTGAATGTTCTACACTCTGAACACCATTGACGTTGTTGTATATTCTTCAAAATTCAATAACGCTCCAGGTGGAGAACGTTGCACTCTGGGCACTCAGTGAATGCTCCTGTTGATGATGTCTACCTCGGTATCTCTGTGGTGCATGTTGGGCACCATGTGCAAAGTTTTTCATGGATCTCCAATGTTGTAGGCTCTATAGAGACCTCCAGCTTGTCCTTTGTAACTGGGGGATTGGTACAAGTCTCTCCTAAAGTCTGGTCATAAACTTCTTCCTCATGAATTGGAGTGAGCTTTGTGGTTGTTTCCTTAACAGGACTTCTTTCCAATTTATCCAAGGCTTAGTGTTTACAATAATTAGCATTTATACGTTGTGCCCGCCTTAATGGAGCATCTGGGACTCTCTCTGAAGTAGCACCGACTAAGTCCACTGGTTGTAAACTTCTTCCTCATAAAATAAAGTGAGCTTTGTGGTTGTTTCCCTGGCATGACTTCTCTCCAGTCGATCCAAGGCCCATTGTTTAACACGATTAGCATTTCTATGTTGTGCTCGCCTTAATGGAGCATCTGAGACTCTCTCTGAAGTAGCACCGACTAAGTCCACTACAAGTGTCGTAATCATGAACTGTAGTTGACCGACTCTTTCCATCGAGTCATGTGCATCAGAAACCTTTTCTGCATTCTTCCTTTTTCAGTGAGAAGTCTTCTTTAGTGTTGATTCTCAATAATGACAATAATCCTTCTGTTTCTTTGTGTTTGACTATGCACATCAGAGGGCCCTTGATGCGGGCGGATTTAGTGTGTTATTTTTGCAAATATTTTTCAAGATTACAATACACACATGACATATACAATAGTAAATATGCAATTTAATCCCAACAAAAATAACTTTAGTGAAAGTATTTTTATCTTTTTAAAATCATTAAACTATCAATTTCCCTAAAAATAACGCAAGTATACTATCGCTCAAGTAATAAAGAGCTTTAATGGAGTCATAGATATCGATCCCATATGGAATCCAAAAATGCTTATAGGTAAATTCTTATGATTATAATGTAAACTAAAATTTAAACTACAGAAGCGAAGTACGAAATTTGAATCTAGAGTAAATAAGTGAATTTTAAATAAAAAACTAAGTTAATTAAAATAATTGCTAAACTTTCGAAAGTAAATTTATGAAAACTAAATAATTTTTTTGTGATGAAGAGTTCAAATTTAAGAAATAATTGCTAAACTTTCGAAAGTAAA
>NEWO01000331.1:253818-268478 GCA_003013225.1 Phalaenopsis aphrodite | reverse complement strand
ATATATATATATATATATATATATATATATATATATATATATATATATATATATATATATATTAACACATATTCATAATATGCTCATTTCAAATCTTGTAATTACCACATTATGAAACAAACAGCTAAAGCAATGAGCTGGCTAAAGGGAATGAAAAAATGAATAAAAAAATAAGTTAGGGTGTTTTGAGAAAAAAATCAATTTTTTTTTTATTAATCAAAATAATGATTTTAAATTGAAATAACATGCTTTAAATTTTTTATAAGGGAAGGTTCCTTAGAAGTAGACGAAATTTTATTTTTTTTTTGTTCAAAATTTAGTTGGGTAGTTAAAATATTTATAAGCAAATAAAGTTAAGTTTTACAACTTGTGTTTAAAGGAACAAGGTTTTTAATTGTTGGTAAGATAATTTAATTAATACTTAATTTAGAAATTAAGATTCAATTTAGTATTTTGTATGCAATTCAGAATAAAGCAAAGAATTTATATAAGCTAAAAAATATATAAAAAGTTCCATTTTATGAAGGCACGTTTATGCTTACCATTTATGATTAAGAGAGTGTGCATAATTTTTATATATGAAAACTAGAAATCTAAAGCATTGAAAGTTTGCTAGCATTTAATTAAAATAATATATTCTTAAAATTTGATAACACACATCTCTATATTACTTACTAATGCACAATGAAGATTTAAATTTGTAGAAATAAATTATAAAATTATTTATATGTTAAATAATGAAAATAAATGAGCTAAAGAATGTTATGTTAAGAGGATAGATTGACAATAATACATTTTCCATAGCTGGTATGGTAGAATGATAAAAGTGGACACTTCTAGACATAAATGTTTCTTAAGTCATTAACTTTATGATGAACTACATAGATAGGGTGAGAATTTTGAGCTTTTATGAATACAAAATAATCCTTAATACGTATTTAGGACACTTTTCAATCTTATGTTTTATGATATGTGCTTAATATAATTCACTATCTGACTATCTCCAATAAATCTAAGCCTATATGTGAAACATATTTCAAAGCTAAAATCAGATATTTTATATTAATACATAAAACATAACAAATAAATATTATGAAAAGAATAGCTGAATGAATTGAAACTTATAAGCTTGACTAGCATATTACATCATATAAATGAATATTTGACATATTTTTTAAAGTTTTTTGTTAATAAAATTATTGTATTTACTATTCAAGAAAAGTTTATTATAAATATATAATGTTATAAATTTCTTATGTTTATTTCTTAATTAGTTTTAATTTCAAGAATATTGAATTTTTATATTAGAAATATTTATTTTACCATGCTTTTGAGCTTTTTAGGTTTTATTCAACCAATCACTTTATGTAACTAAAAGGATAAGGCTGATCATGAAAGCAGATTATGTTTTAAAGAAACAATATATTTTTTTTACTTATAAAATTAGTATAAGGTATGTATCCCATTCAAATATGCATATGATAAATGTTTTTTTAAATAAACTTAGATATTCATTAGAAGATTTGTAATAGAATGGTTTAAACATTTTGGAATATTTTACCTAAATTTATTTATGATATATAGATCTTTGAGAGGTGTAAATTATGTGTTCAATTCATTCAAATTATTAAATCAATTTATCACTTTATTTGGTGGGCAGAATTCTATTATGAGAGTTGGTGACATATTTAATACATATTCAATCATTAAATAATACCCGCCCCCCGTATTGTTCCTTTTGTTCACCCAAGGAACTATCATGTAGCATGACTTCATACTTCTCAGTATATACACTATAATTCACTTTCTTTTTTTAGCTGCAATATTCTAAGATGGAATACATGCAATGTAATATTTTGTAATAATGTCTTACATTTGTATTAACTTGACAAATGAATCTAAATTGTCTCGTCTTTGTGGACCTATGATTATATTATTTCTTTTATTTGATTGTATAATTTTAACTTATTTCTTCGTTCATACTATATCAATTTTAAAGGCATTAATTGTCTCACTTTTATCATGAAATAGAAAAAGAGACATTTATCATGTATAATCATCAATATTGATGGTGTGAACTATCATTGAGTTATTAAGAAACATTTCTTAAAAAGAGATTTAAATATCAATATATAATTTATAATATGTTCAAACCTCTCCTTCAAACTTTTTTGTCCTTATTAGTTTGCTTTCCTTTTATGTGATTTACAAAAATACCAAATCTATAAAGTTAAGAGTCTACAATACTCCATTCTTTATGATTCATTTTAGCCTTTTGAAGGAGTTATGGTTCAATCTATCATGTCATAACATGATTTCTCATTTATAGTACCACATATAATGCTAATGTTATCATGCATGGTCAAAAAATTATAATCAAAAGCAATATTTGAGTGAAGTTTATCCAAGTCACTAATAATAATATATTTAATAAATCAAAAAGGTTACATTAAATGATAAATTTAAATTATGAGATAAAATTTAAAAATTAAAATACGATCCTTTGAAAAGGTTGGAATATAAGAGGTTCATTTAAGATCAATAATAAAACAAAAAAAAAACAAAAATAAGTTAATTTCTACAAATGTGCAAACATAATTTCTTAAATAGATTGATCACTCACTTTGTCTCCCTTTTCTTTCACTCATAAAATGGTGCATGGTATTTGTAGTCGTGATTGGAAAGGTTAAAATCAATCCATCAAGTATGATAAAACATATAATATGTAACAAATTCAAAACCACAAAAAATACAAGGTTACCTTTTTTTTTAACACAAGTTTTGAATTTGAGGAAAGTTTCTTCTGGTGACTGTCTTCATGTATAAAATAAGTGTTTCATTATACCTTTATTAGCTTGATTAAAATATAATTAATCTCTTTTCTTGGAATGTTTATATTTATATGAGTTGTCAAATGGGTACTTTTAATCCTTACTTAATTTAGTTTTCCTTTTTAATGCACACATACTATTAATATTGTATTAATATTTTTATTTCATTTTATGTATCCTACGTAAAATTATAAAATGACCATACTATAAAATAAGTGAATTTAAAATAAAGTGAAATATAAATAAATTATACTTTTTAGTATCTAATAATTTAATTTGTAAAATAATTTCTTCATTTTTATTATATGTTTATACAATTTCTTATTGTTATTAAACTTCTTGGAACATAATTTAGTCATTAAAGTGCTTGCAAGTCTCTTGATTTATTAAAATTAAGAATAGGAAGAAACATATCTATCTCTAATATATGGGGAAATAAATAAATTGTTTATTGACATTCATTTGAAATTCATAACATGAAGATTGAATTAAAAAGCCTGGCTCTTTTAGCTTAATTATTAGCCAAAATTTAAATTATAAAAAATGATAGAAACAGTAATCTTGCAAGTACATATTGTATTTTGATTCAATAAAAATATCAGGAAAATTGTTATTTCATCTGAATTATTTATATCCCATGAAATGTTGAGCCCAAATACATGTTTATCTTGCTATATTGGTGGCCCTTAAATGGATTTTATAATTTATCTTCTCCCTTTAATAAGTTATTTAGAAAGAGGACCTTATAAGAATTAGTTTAGATCAAGTGCTGTAATATTATTTTTGATTCTTATACATCATGTCAAAGTCAAATAATAATATTTAATCTAATTTATGAACACTGTTAATATCATTTTTCTTTCTGTTAAAAGAAATCTCATAATAAAGGAACATAGAAATCAATAAGGATTGCAGGAAAAATACGAGATCAAGAATAAAGGTGTTGGAGATGTAATGTCTATGTTTTGGATGAGTTATAATTTAACATGGATATTTCTTCTTTAGTGTATTTTGGTCTAAAATGTACTTCTGCTTACAAATGTCCTAATAAAAACTTAAAGGGATATTGGACCAACTATGTGCATTGTGATGCATATTTAATCATATTTCTAAAAAATAATGGCCAAATAATAAATCTTCCCAACTTAATTTAAGAAAATCATGTTAAAATAGAAAATAAGATTATTGTTATTTCTTTAAATTACCTTATCTTTGTTGACACATTTTATTTTTAATGACAAGACATGACATAATTTTTTATTTTTTGTTACAGTGTTGAATCCAAATATGTCATGTGGATCACACCCAAGGTATAGAACATTGAACAATCGAGAGGAACAGAGAGACACCGAGATTGAAAGAGGAAACAAAATGCACAGTAACACAAGTTGTGAGAGAGTAAATTTAGTAGTTTTTTTTTATATAGAAATTACCCTCTATTTATAGGTTCCAAGGTTATATAATAAAATTATATGTTTATCCCTCTTTTGATAAGAATGTTACAAGTCATTATTAACCTTGTTATAATTGTAACTGACCTTGGGACCCTTTTATGATCATTACTGACATTGACATCATTTTAAATTCATAACTGCTTGAAGAGGGAGATTCAATGACCCATTAATCTTGTTACACAGTCGATTAAAAATCTTTGGTTGGCCATCATACATTCGGTTCACTGAGAGAGTCCGTTGGTTGACCCTCTCAATGGAATTTTGGATATAGGCTCTCCGAGCATTAGTGAGAACTTGGACCATCAGATAGAGAGTATATCATTGCAATCAAATGGAAAACTCTCCTTGGAAAAGGGGTCCTCTCTGAGGATTAGAATGGGGTTCCCTGGGGTGCCCTTTGGCCATCATTGTGAAGAGTTCTAAATTATTTGAGGGAGCTGCTTATGAATGGTTGTCCCTCATATTAGGTGCCATCTATTCTTTCCTTTGGTTACACTTTCATTTAGCTAGCTCAGAGCTCTAATTAAACAAAATGATGTTTCATGTTTCCGTCTTTTGACTATCCCAATATAGTTCTTTGGTATTCATAAGCAACACCAGTTGAATTTTCTCAAGATTCATTCAGTCATATTTTTATGTACATATTTATTTTTCTGGTTCTCTTAATTTTTGAAAGCAACATTTATTATAAGACAAATAATTTTAGTAATTGAAATTATTTGCAGTTCCTATAAATAAGGTGCGATCAACATTTTTCCATCACTTTAGTTGAACTTCCTATCTTCAATCGATTGTTAACAGAAGAGAGTTATTGTGAGTAGTAAAACTTCATCTATAAATGAGGCAACCATAACAAAGACCTTTAGACTTTTGACTAAAAATATCTTCCCTCTCAAGGATGTAGGGGAGAAAAATAAACTGGAGAGTAGTTAACCCATAATAAAGAAGAAACTGAGGGATGAAGGGGTTGGAGGGAGTAGGCTGGCTGGTCAGGCTGAAGAGGGAAAAAAAAGAGAGCCAACTAAAGGGAGAAAATTAGGTTAAGAAAGTGGCCTAAAAGAAAGAAAGAGTAGAGGAGGCGACCATGTCATCTGACTTGATGTTGCTCCATTGTGTGATGGAGTGCAGGGCCGGCGTGCATGCCACTAGTGTGACGCTCCTTGCCCTGGCTCCAATCCATGAGTGACTTGCTTAGTAACCATTCTACATGGTTGCAGAGATCCAGGTCCAGATGTTTGGGGGTACAACTACCTTACCTTCGGTTGAAGAGAGCAGTCAAGTGGTTGTTCAGTCGCTTCTTATTCAGAGTTTTCATTCATCTGAAATGATTTGGCTTATATGTCCGAGGAAACCTTATCTTCTCTGACTAAGTAGATTTATTCTTTTCTAATTTTTTTAACATATGATTATTCTTGTAGAGGAGATCAAGTAGATTATCAACTCATTGATAATGGAAGTTGGCAATCCCTCAACTCTAGAGATGACCGAGGGTCCATCTATTCCAACCCATGATGGAGGTTCCTCCTATAGCATGCCTAGTGTTGCGAGTGTTGAGATAGAAACTAATGGTCAACAAAGATTTTCAACATCACTGGATTGCTAGTTGGATGAAACGGTGGACTCCTTTGCCTGGGAAGTTGGCATGTAGAGTGAGTTTCCATAATAGAACTAAAGGAAGAATTGGTGGCTCTTCACCAGAAATATATGGTCAAGTTGGCAAATATCTGGGAAGATATGTTGATTTTCTAGATGGAGTTGACAAAGGTTCGGGTAGCTAGTTCAATCTCCAGGAATTGGTCAAAGAAAGAGAGCATTAAGAAGTTTAAATTTGGGTGGCTAGCTTTGTATTAAGAGTTAAAGTCTTGTATCGGCCAAGGTCTAATGTAAAATATTTCATTTCATTAAAATTTTTTTTTTTTGAATTTTTTAACTTTTATGTCATTTCATTTTCTCAAATTTGACACTGATTTGATTTGAATTTCAAGAGATTAAGGTACAAATTTATGTTGTTTTGAACTTTTTGGATACCCTAATATAAGGGTCAAAGTAAAAATGGGATTTGCACTTTTCAAATCTTCTTATTCCTTCTCTTCTGTCATTTCTTATTTTTCCTTTGAGTTAGTTATCTTCAAGCATGTCCTATGGCTTCCAGGTATTCTCCACAATTATTTGGTTTTATTCAAGCATGCGAGAAGTCTACCCTAAATTCATTTGCCACAGAGTTTTTAGAAGACACTTGTGTATAGAACACAAGTTTAGTGCTAGAGATGATTGATATGCCTCTGATGTATGCTAATTTTCTGCATGTTTTATGTTAATTTAAATCCCCGGTAACAGTGCCAAAAACTTGACCCGTCCTAAACTTACACAGTAATTTTGCTTCAAAAAAATGGTCAAAATCTTGACCCAATTTATATTAAGTATTTAATATGGAAAATCGAAATGTTATATAAAATATATAAAATAGTTCATACACTAGGGGTTCTACATAAGTGCATGTATCACTTCAAGTAATAAAGGGCTTTTTTAAAATCCCAATATCAATCTCATAGAGAAGCACAGTAAGAAATCCCTTCAGCTAATTCTAGTATACTACTATCAAGTCTTAGTTTGGAAGATGGAAATTCTTATGATAATAACATAAATCACAATATTCTAACTATAAAATTAAAGTAAAAAAGATAAGTTAAAATGAGTTTAATGAATGCTAACATAAATGTAATTAAAAGAACTAAGTTTACTAAACTAATTTCTAAACTTCAAAATTAAATTTACTTATACTAAACAAAGTTTTGTGACGAAGAGTTCAAATTTATGAAAACATCCTTCCCCATTACAATGAGTTTGTGGATTGTGAAGAAATTAAAATCATTTAAAAATATATATAATTATATTGAGACAAATAAGAGAAATCCTATTCTTTACCCTCTATCAAGTGCATAAAAAACATTGACTAATCTAGAGTTTGGTCCCTAATTCCATGATTAGGTTGGGAGGATAACGACTCTCTCTCTAGAGCTCCCACTTCTCCCTTGCCTGAGAGCTAACGATCTTGCATTAGATTCCAATCAATTGGATCAAATTGGGGATTTTAATCTGTCACCTTAAAATTTTTAATTTTGCATCCAATAAAATATATTTCCCTATTTGTTTGCACTCAACCCCATGGATTACATTCTCACCCGTGAAATTAAATGTAACTCTTATCATGTTGTAGAAAGCATAGCCCTTTTGAATCTTATGTTTCTCAACAAATTTTAACCTTTCAAATGACCAAATTGAAAAGTAAATGAAGATCAGAGTTTGAATCATTACAAATTATTGATATTTAAAACAATATAAAACAAAATTAATTCTTTACAAAAATAAATCTCATTGTAGGGAGAAGGATAAAGAAGACTACTCAAATTTCAGGAGAATGATATGACAAAACACAAATTTTATATGTAAAAACAAGTTTACAAAACAAAGAAAGAAAAGAACACAACTTATCTCATAATTCTTTTGAAGCAAATCCCTAGAAGTTCCTTTTAAGCACTTTATCTCTTTACAATCACACTCAATTCTCTCCTAGAAATGTAATAAAGAAGAAATCTCTCACATTCCATCTCCTCTTACAACCCTAGAAGAAAATCCTCTCTTCTCCAAAGCCTTTCTCTCACTCTCAAGTCTCACTCATGCCCTAGACTCCTCTTCTTTTTAATTAGGGGCTACCTCCTTTCAAAAAGAATTCAAAATTCCCTCTCAAATTCTCTCCAAAAGTCACACCTTTTGAATTTCGAAAGACATGTCCATTCATTCAAGAGACATATCATTAAAGATCCTTCCAAAGTGTTTAGATGCATTGAATCACTTCATGGGGAGTTTGAATCACTTGGATCCTTCAAAATCCGCTCAATATTCATCCCAAATCGCCTTAATTTGTCTTATATCGTCTATGGTGCTTATGGCGCCAGTTCTGACGCCTCTGGAGCCCCACAATAGCTCCACCATTTTGCTCTATTTAGCTCCATTTTAGCTTTATTTCACTTTGTTTCAGTTGTGTTTTACTCCTAACAGATATGACCATTGACCCTTTGAGCTCCTTTGTTATTTTCTATGGGCTTCATTGATATTTTTGAGAGAGTGGAGGCTAGTTGGTTTTCTTCTTGGTTACCAGTTGGCTTGGAAGAATAAGTAGAAGTGGAAAGCATTGAGGAAAGCTCAAGTGAAGAGGAGGAGCTTGAGCTAGAGTCTATTCCAGAGTGAAGGCTATTAGTTTCTAAATAAGAACAACTTTGGCAGAAGGGCAAGGCTCTGACCAATGATTATGACTCCTCTCTCCTCTTACTTCCCAAGAAGAAACATAAGGGACTTAAATATTATTAGAGCCCACTATAAGAGGAGTGACCAAAGGTCTTTCTCATCTCAAACTCAAGATATGCTATAACATATGAACTGAGAGACTGGTTCCCACAAGCTCTGAGAATAGACGAGTACTCCTCAACCATCATCAATGTGCTTTGGTCGTAGGGCTTACAAAAGGTCTTGAATAACTTTGGGTGGAGGATTGGGTGGCCTTGGCAGAGGCTTGACTGGAAAAGGTATAGGTGGAGTTGATGATCATGTATAATTGGGTATCTACTGATCAGGAGGGGAATGCATAATTGAAAGGGAAAATAACCACAATGAAGACACCTAAAGAGTTTTTTAACACTCAAGTTATACATCTAAAGACAAGTACCAAGGTGTCCATTGACCAATTTTTTAGATTTGGGATGGTCCACCCTAAGTACTCTGATCTCGATGAGTTCAAAAAACTTTTCACCACTTCTTCAACTTCAGTACAAAGAGACAAGTTTGAGGCAATAATGTGGTGAACTATGGGTCGTCTAACACTCAACCCAAAGATTTCTAGACTTAATTTTTTTAAAGTGTATTTGAATTAATGCAAATGAAAAGTTTTGTTCAAAATTACATGTACTCAAACAATTATATTAATGAAATGCAACCATTGGTTGATTTTTGCTTGTAATTAATTTTTGTTTCTTTGCATGATTTGCCTATTTAAGACATATCACATTATTTTCCAGTCTTTTTAGTCAATATTTAAGTGTTCACAACGCTGCTCAAGTTGTACATTGTGTCTATCTTTTCAATATATCAAGTCGTTGCTCTAAATGATTTCTATCATCGAGATTTACTTGTTGGGTTGAATTACACAGTGCCTTCCGCAGAGCTTGTCACTATTGGGCAAGGAACCATCTCTAACTCTTCACTTGTTTTGAGTGTTAGGGTTAGGTTTTTTTTTTTGCTTGAGTGCTGAGGGTTAATTTTTAATGTGTGTGTGACAATCAGACATCGTGTTGTAATTGTCAGTCATTTTATATTTTTCTCAACCACTCGGACGATATGCGTCACTTAACTACTCATTTTAGGGTGTCAACATTTAAGTTAGGCCATAATTTGGGGTTTTGATCATTTGACTAGACCAACATTGTCTTTCAGTCGTGCTACTCCTCATAGGGGGGTCATCTTTGATAATTTTCCAATGATTTTTTCAGTATCCTTTGCTAAGCTTTTTCGCTATTGGGTTAAGAATTACCTCTGGAATTTCCTTTGCTCAAAACTTAGAGAATCAAGTTTGAGGTGTTTTGTGAGATGAATCATTACATGTTTGACTGACCAGATTTGTCAGCCTATCTTTTTTTAGGGTACTCTAGTTTCTCGAGTGTCATTTTAATGCCAAAATGCATCAATCTCTAGAGTTTCCTGAGCATTGTTTGAACATGGGGTTTTGATCGCATAGTTAATCAACGTTTCTATTAGTATCTTATTTGAATAAAATTAATAATTGTTTGAAATGAGCTTCTTTATTATCTTCTTGTGTCTATATATTGTATTCAGTTTAAGGAAATAATCTCCTGAGAGCATCCTTGCTCCATGTTTAAAGAACTTTTTTGGTGTACGTCATTAATTTGTTGGCTCCTGGTATGACTTTTTGATCAATAATGAATCTACTGGTCTAAGGCTGGTGAATTTTTTCGCTAGCTTTCCCTCTTGCTGGTAGGTCAGCTTACTTCAAGACTAGGTCATCGGGTGCAAATGTTTTGTCACGGGCATTTTTTTTTAGTATCGAGTTGTCCTTATTTTTTACTTCCTCCTACTGGAGTGCTATGTTGGTTCAATTTTCTTCTAACATGTCAAGCACAAGCATCATCTCTTCATCATTTGCCTCTTGTCAGTTAATGAGATTCTCATTATCAAACGTGGTGTTTGTGACGACCCTCTGACTATGGTAGTTATATTGCACTACCAACATTGCTTCCTTCCCATAAGAAAACATGTAAGGGGTTTACTTGATCTATGATGTTAGTGTCATTTGGACGACCCATAGAATCGATGGAAGAAAGTCCACCTAATTGCCTTTTGCTCTGTTCAGTTTCTTCCTTAGTAGATTTAAAAGTATCATGTTGACAACCTCTGCTTGTCCATTCATATGGGAATGATATACATATTTGAAATTTTGATTGATTACCTGATTTTGGTAGAAATTATTTACCCCTTAATCAGGAAATTGTGCTCCATTGTTGGTGATAAGCACCAGGGGTAAATTATACCAACAAATGATGTCTGTAGTAATCCGGGTAAGGATCTTCGCTTAAATCTAATTTGAAAAGTAGTCCAATATGACTAAAAAGAATTTTTGTTGGCCTTTCAAAGGAGGAATCAACTCAAGGATGTCAAGCTTCTACATGACAAAAAGTCAGGGGCTGACAATCGGCTGCAGCTAGTAGGCCTGATGGTGCTGCAAAGGAGCATACTTTTAACACTGCTCACATTCCTAGAAAACTCCTCTACATCTTTCATGAGGGTGTCCAGAAGTAAGTTTTTTGCTACATACTTCCACATTCTCCATTGTGCTTCCAAAAGATGGAGTGTTAAAAGTATGCCCGTTTGCAGCACCAAGAAAGATGTAGTGTTAAAAGTATGCACACATACAAATTGAGGATGTGGCAGAATTTTTCCTCTGAAATGACTCCCACATTCTTCAGTGTACTTCCAAAAGGATTTTTTCTACCTCAATTTTCATGATGTGACAGACCTTTGAAAAAGTTTCCCTTTGATCATAAAGTATTGCGTAGACTTGAACTTGAATCTTCTTGGATTAAAAATTTCCTCAAGAATCATTTTGGCTTTTAGATATTGTATGTAGGGATCCTCTAGCTCTTTGTGTCTTCTACTCCTACCTCCATAGCCTTCAGTTCCTCAATGGCTAACCAAAGAATCTTCTAGGGCATCCCTTCTTTAAAATAAATGCTTTTAGATAGAAGGTCCTCCACTTAATTATCTTCTAGGCTTACGTGCTCAAATTTGAAGTCCACATACTTCCATATCTCTACTATGGACATTTTTAAATACTTGACCATCATTTCATCTCTGGCTTCAAATTCACAATTGACTTGATTCACCACCAGTTGTGACTGACTTCACCAGAAAATGTCAGATGCCCATTTGGTAAGCTAGATGTAGACTGACTATTAGTGCTTCATATTCTGCCTAGTTGTTCGTAGGGCTGTGAAATTGGCTCAAAGATCGTTAATTGCTAAAAAAATCAAAACAAATTTTAGCTCAAAACAAAATTGAATCGAACCATTCGAGCCAAGCATGAGCCAAACTAAATGATCAAATTTATTTCGATATGATTTCAATTCGTCCATGGAACGGATTGGAATTAGATCGAGATCAAAATAAATTCTTTTGTTTTTACATAAATAACACAAAAATTTTTAGTTTTACATGCATAATGCTTTGTCAAATAAGTTGGTGAGGCTTTTTTTGTTTGGGCTGAGTGGTAGGGGTTTGAATCCCCTCTTTTCACAATAAATACATTTTTTTCTAGTGCGCTGGTCGGGCGGGCCAAGTCGAGTTTAACCTAGACTAATTTGATTCATGGGCCAAACATGAAATTCAAGTTGGCTCGTTTACATTTCAAGCCAGCTCAAAAATTGGATCAATCCACACTTGATTGGGTCAAAATTTACGGGATTGATCCACGATCTGATTTTGAGCCAGCCCTGGATTGGCTCAAAATCAAGTCATTCACACCCTTAGTTGTTGGTGACTTTTAACTCAAGGATGACTGAATGGTAAAGATACTCTTCAGTCGAACTACTTAGTGCTAGGTTGATTCCTGCTCTCTCTTGACTTGAGGCTCCATCAATGTACTAGGTCCAAGTTTAATTGTCAATATTGGTTCCTCAATCAGTTTTTCTTTTTTAGAGAACTCCCTAAGAAAGTTAGTTGTAGCTTGAGTTTTAATTGCCATTCAGAGGATGTAGGTGATATCATATTCATTGAGCTCTACAACCCAAGTTAGAAGTTGACAAGAATACATTGGGAATTTGAGCATAAATTTAAGGAGATGGTCTGTGATAATCTTAATTAGATGCGTCTGAAAAACATGACCAAAGTTTGAGACAAAAGGTAATTAGACCAAATGCTATTTTTTCATGATAGAGTACCTAACCTCAACTTTTTTGAGAGACAGAATGGTATAGTAGATTAAGAATTACTTTATCAACTCCTTCCTGACCAAGACCAAACTGATGGCTTTGGGCCATACTATCAAATAGATAGAGTTTTTCTTTCAGTTTAGGGCTTTGTTGTAGCTATGATGAGGCTAATGATTACTTTAAGCTCTAGAATGCTTGCTTAAATTTGGTCGACCATTTTTGTAGTAGCTATGATGAGGCTAATGATTACTTTAAGCTCTAGAATGCTTGCTTAAATTTGGTCGACCATTCAAAGCTCTTAGCTTTCCATAGCATTTTGAAGAACACTACACATTTGTCGCCCAAATTTGAAATGAATTTGCTGAGTGTTGTTATTCGTCCAGTCAATTTTTTCACATCCATAGTGCTCTAGGGAGAGGGCATAACTGCCAGTGCTTGAACCTTCTCTAGGTTAGCCTTAAGAAATTTGGGTGTCAGGAGGTATCTAAGGAATTTGCTGACAGAAGATCCAAATGTGCATTTAAGTGGATTAAGTTTCATATTATATTTTTTGAGCATTTGAAATGTTTCTTTTAAGCCATTTATATGTTGTTCGGCCGACCAAATCTTAACTAGGACATCATTTTCATGGACTTCAATATTATTTTCCTTTTTGATCCAAAAAAATTACATTTATTAAACGGTTGTAGTTAGCCCCAACGCTCTTTAACCTAAAAGGAATTACATTATAATAGTAAATGGCTTCACTCGTGAAAAATGTCATCTTCTCCATGTTAGTTAGATGCATTTTGATCTGGTGATTGCCTGAGAAGGCTACAAGGGAGCTCATTACTGAATGGTTGATTGTTGTGCATACTAGAGCATAGATCCTTGTTAAGGGATAATTGTCCTTCAGGCAGGCAGAGTTCAGGTTCATGAATTCCACACACATTCTCCATTTATCATTTAACTTCTATACCTTGATCAAATTTGAGACTTAAGTCGGGTATTGTATCTCCTGAATTTAGCCCGCCTCCTTAAGCATTTACACCTTTTCCTAGATCGGCCCAACTAAAGTCATGACCCATGTTCTCATCTTTTGCTTCATTGGTTGAGCAACATGACTAAATTTCAAGTGGTGGTATGCTACATCAATTTGGATGTTTGGCATTTCAACGATCGCTCAGAAAAAAATGTCTTGATGCTCTCGGAGATTTTAGATCAACAAGTCTTTATACCTTGCAATAAAACTTTCACTGATTAAGAAAAATTTACCCAACTCTCCATTGACACCAGGACTCTCAGTAGCTGTCTCGTTGGTCTTGAGACCCCTCTCTCATTGGTTTGAATGTTAAACAAATCTTCCTCTACTTTTCAGACAACTTGAAGATAACATGTCCAAGACTGTTCCACATTGCCTCAAATGAAAATTATCTCTCTGTCATAGAGGCATTTTACTGTGATGTGATATGTGGAGACCACAACTCTGAAGTCATTGAGGAGTTGGCAATGAAAAATAACATTGCAAGTGGGTGACAAATCAACCACCAAGAAGTCCTCTATATTGGTAAACTATATGTCACCTTCCCCTAGGTGACAAAAAATTCAATTATTCTCAAGGCTTCCTTTCAGTCGCCAAAGAAACCATAGAGGGGGCTAGTTGGCTTTATTAGCCAATCTAATGATATATGCATTTTGTCAAAGGTCGACTTGAACAAGATATACCCTGAACTGCAAGTGTCAGCCAAAATACTACCCACTTGGCATTATTAATCGTTATCGTAACCACAACAACATTGTTGTAGGGATTCTCGTTTGATGGAAAATCCACGTAAGTAAAAATAATCAGGGGATGAGGCTTTCGATTCAGAGAAAAAACAACAACGCAAAGTTCCTCTGTT
>NEWO01000331.1:224786-253129 GCA_003013225.1 Phalaenopsis aphrodite | reverse complement strand
CTTTTATTCCAAAGAAAAGCTCTATTTCTCATAAGTGGAGCATTTTTGAAGCACTCCTTATTTTGTATGGCCTCTACTTACCCAACCATTGAAACTCTCAGCTGATGATTGGTCGTTCCACTGGCTCCATCCTTTTCAAAAAATTGTTCCAGCCTGACTATTATCATTGGGCAGTCAACTAACTTCACGTTTGGTTTGTGGGCCATCCTTTAATCTCCATCAATCATCTCGTGAGGCCGTCTTTTGTGAGAGACAATTAGGTTATTTAGCTTTCCCACATAATGGGTACGTACTCCTCCACCGCATTATGATGGTTGGCTAGCTCCAAGAGTTCGACCAAGCTATTGGGATGTTGTAAACCCTATAAAATACTTGAATCGTTTGTTCCTCAGCCCCTGGGTCAGGGCAGCTTGTGTTACCACGGCTCTAGATCTCGCACTTTTGGAATTTCCTTAGGGAATCTAGAGAAATACACACAAAGGTTCTTGTTTGCCCCTTGCTTGACGTGTCGCTGTGCTTGTGAGTTCTTACAGGGCTTCTGGGCACTGACAAACTACATTGTGAACTTTTTCTTAAATTCATCAAATGAGATGATTACTTCTTTCGAAGGCCATTAAAACATTTGAGAGCCAAGTCCCTTAGTGTGGTGTAAAATAATCGACACCTGAGTACGTTGGAGATTTTGAGAAGGCAGACAACCGACTTAAAGGAGGCGATATGGTTGACTGGATCATTAAGAATCCAAAGATGGAGGTTTGAACTTCTCTGATGGCTCAACATAGGAGATCTACTGGGGGAACGTAGTCTCTGGCTGAAGGTAGACCTCCATTTGTCAAAATTGTGTTGTGATGAACGGTGTAGGCCCAACACTATCATGATACTGGGAGTCTTCCATCCTTTCTGTCCTATGAGTTGCTCAATAGCCTTGGGGTTTAAGTTCTTCTTGTTTTATTACAGAGGAACTTACATTCTTCCCTCGAGTAGCGCGAGGATCAATTCTGCCATCTAACCCACCATTTGATCTTAGAGTTTTTGAATTTTTGGCTGCACAAATTTCCTCGCTTACTCTATATTTGTGGTATCTCCTAAATGAGTTCATTCTCCATGGCATGCTCCTATTTTTGTAGGTGATATGATTTAATGTTTACCGCACTTTTTAAGATGTTGAATCCAGATATGTACTGTGGA
Source organism: Phalaenopsis aphrodite (assembly GCA_003013225.1). Lineage (NCBI taxonomy): Eukaryota > Viridiplantae > Streptophyta > Magnoliopsida > Asparagales > Orchidaceae > Phalaenopsis > Phalaenopsis aphrodite. The sequence goes on along the minus strand of NEWO01000331.1, from coordinate 251,941 downwards.
TTATACTTAAGGTATAAAGTGTTAGATGGATGAAGGAAACAAAAAGAAAGAAAGATTAAGAGAGGAAACATAGTGCACAATAACACAAGTTTTGAAAGAACAAATTTAGTAGTCATCTTTTTTTTTTTTTGTAAAAATGACCATCTATTTATGGTTTCTAGGCGTATATATTAAAATACATATTTATCCCTATTTTAATAGAGACGTTATAAATCAATATTAGCATATATTTTCATATTTGTAACTGACTCCGGAGTTTTTTCATATTCATAACTGACATTTGCACTGTTTCGTATTCATAACTGTTTGAAGATGGACATTTAATGACTCATTAATCTTGTCATTTGGTTAGCTGAAAAACTTTGGTCAGTCGGCGTACATTCAGTTGGCTGAGAGGTCATCGATCGACCCTCCACATTGAAATCCTAAGTGGAGGCCCTCTCTTGTCATTAGGGTGTACTTGAACTATTAAGTAAAGCGTGTATCATCGTAATTTGAAGAGCATCCCTTAGACATGGGGCCTTCTCAGAGGATTAGAAAGGTGTTCTAGAATAAGTTGAGGAAGTTGGTTACAAACACCGTCTCTCGAATTAGGTGACATCTATTCTTTCGTTCAATTGTACTTCTGTTAGGTCTGGTCAGAATTCCAACTGAAGAAAACACTTGACATTTCTATTTCCATCTTTTGACTATCCAAATATAGTCCTTTGATGTTCATAAGCAAGATCTGTTGAATTTTCTCGAGAATCGTGCGATCATATTTTTGATGTACATACATGGTCTTAAATTTTTAAATAAATTTATTTAAATAGTTATATAAAAATTTTGTAAAGGTACTTGAAAATCTAATAAGCGGAACAGAATACAAAATTTTGAAGGAAATACGGAAAAACTTTATATATATTAATAATTTTGTAGCATAATTATGTGTAAATAAGATGTATATGAAGTTGCTCTTATGCTACAAAATGACTAGAATATATTATATTATTAAATATTTTTTTGAAAATTTGAGCCGGAGGAGGGAGGCCAAAACTCGAGAAGGTCAAGCTCCTACCTTTTACTTCGTTCCATAATGCAGGGTTTCAGCGTTCCGAGTAATTAAAAGCTTAGAAGCTCTTGTCTTGCGGTCTTATTCGGTCAATTCCGTGATTAAAAACTGCATTTCTTGTTTTGTTCATCTCCCCCACCCCCCTCCCCCTTCCCCCCTCCCCCAGTTGGTCCAAACTTACAAAGTCTTCAAGCTCTTGAAGTTGAATGTGTTTCGTCTGGATAATTTTTCTCTCTATTTCTTTTGGATCTTAGAGAAGGTTTGCGCTTGCAGAACCCTTAGTTTCAATGATTTCAATTTTAATTAGGTGGCCAAAGTAGTTTGTCCTAAAAAAATTTGTTGGGTTTCAAGCTTCGAAGGCAATTTGATTAATTTAAGGTTTTCCTTTTTTTTGTTCTGTTATCTCCCCCTTGTTTGAATATTCGATAGGAAAAGAGGCACTTTTCCAACTTTATGTTTACAATTCTATTTTAAGTTGTTTGTTTTGATATTAGTGCTGGAAATATGTAGTTTTAAGTTTCATCTTCTGGTTTAGGACATAAATTAGATTAGGAGCAACCTGAATTGTGGGCGCAGTTCATGACAATCTTTGTTTTGGACTTTGGACCACCTATTTATATAATTTTTATTTTCTTAAATCGATTAATGAGCCTTCCGGATGATTTGAATTTGCTTTTAGTTTCTAATAACAGGAGGAATCTGTTATATGAGCAACAATTAAAGGAATGGAAATTCAAGAAGCAGAAGAAATTGGGGAACCATTAGCAGCCTCATTTCGAACCGTTGCAGTGGCTGTCAATGGATCTAAAAGAAGTAAACGTGTAGTGCAGTGGGCTTTGAAAAAATTTGTCCCCGAAGGAATGGTCCATTTCAGGCTTTTGTATGTTCGCCCTGAGATAACCAGTGTTCCAACAGCAAGTGAGTCAAGATTGACAACCCAATTCTGTACTTCTCTACTAAATGTTTTTTTTTTTTGGGTGTTCTTCAACAATCCAGTTTTCTACATACCATCCAACATCCTCTCATATTTTTTATCGAATCTTTGATGCTTTTGGTTAAATTGAAAAAATAAATAGTATGTTTCCAATTGAATGGAGAAAAGGACAAACTATGTATTTTCCTACTAAAAAAAGTTACATTTGTGAACTGAATCGCAGAAACTATGTTGAATATTGCTAATCAAGTGAGTGAACTTCTTACATGGATAGTTTTGCTACAATAGGTGGTGTTGTTTAATTTAGCAGTGCTTTCCTGCAAATAATCTATCTTCATTGTCAGCGATCTGATCTCTGAAATATATATATTTTTGTTCTTATGTAATTCTAGTTAGATTATTTATGGCTTTGAAAATCGAAAATCCATAATGACATGAAGCTGAGCTGAAGTTTTTGAGAATGATATTCGGAATCAGGCACCATAGATTGCGAGTACAATTGAGCTGCTTAGAGAGTTAGAGGAATTGCTTGCTTGATAACTATTGGTGCTAGATGTGATATTGGACTGTGATAAAGGATCTAAAAGTTTTTGCATTGAATTGTTAAAGAACCTTTGTTATTCTAGAATTATTATCCATTCTTAATTGTGCATGTGAGATCATGCAAATATGCATTCTCCATGCATATATTATTTATCTGGTTTGTTTTTTTTTAATGTGAGTATATGCTGCATTCTCAGCATCTTTCTTTCTTTAACTGTATATAAATAAGTTGAAATATGCTTATTTCACTATAATTTTAATGTTTAAACTTTAGTGGGAAATTATATTCCTATTTCCAAAGTGAGGGATGACATAGCCTTTGCATACAAGAAAGAAGTAGAGTGGCAAGCGAATTCAATGCTTCTCACTTACAAGCATTTGTTTGCTAGTAGAAAGGTTAGAATTTCTCTTACTTTTTTGCTACACCAAGGAAAAACTCTTGGCAATCCATTTACCTATATTTTTATGCAGGTAGAAGTTACAAATGTTGTTATTGAAGCAGATGATGTTGCTGATGCTTTATCAAACGAGATTGCAAAACTAATGATTAAAGTACTTGTTGTAGGAGCTTCTTCTCAAACTCTCTTTAGCAGGTAAGGAGTATTCTAGTTAACTCTTCTTTTATCATTTCTGGTAGAGTTTTTTCTCCTCGACGCCAATGCATTTTACAGAACAGTAGCTAGTGATACACTTTTGATATGCTTCCCAATGCTACTGATTTTATTTCCTGGGTAGGAATAAAAGTGCTGTGGCCAAAATTCCTTTTTTGCATCGTGTAATTAAGAGAGAGAGAGAGAGAGAGAGAGAGAGAGAGAGAGGTGCTACTGTTGCATAGGAGAGAACAAAAAGTTTATTGTCTTGATTTCACTTTGGTATGCTTGATCATGCATGAAAGATCTCATAAATTTCTTTGAATCTTCATTTCTACATGATGAGGATAATGGTAACAATATTTTAATACAAATTTATGCTTTTGAAAGCATTTTAAAGCTTTCATCTTTTCTAAAAAAATCCAATGGAATATGACCATTCCTAGGCCAATCACAATCAATCAAAGAATTTTGGGCATTTTTTATCGAGATAGCACAATCACAATCAATCAAAGGATTAATGATTAAGGGCATGATATGAATATGTTAATGATAGTGCATATTTTGGTAACTGCGTTGTGAGTGATCATTTTTGATAGGTAAACTGCCTTTTTGGAGAGAGTTAATGATTGATTATGTCCAGCGAGGTTCTTTGATAACAAAATTTGTTGATATTTGATTTATGGTTTTTGATTTTAAAATATCTACTCAAATCTGTTTTTAAGTTATGTAGATTGGGCTTGTGTGGCTCTTGGCTTGCATAAATGTGTAATTGTTCATAGATAGTTTGTAGCTACTTGATTATATTATTGAAATTTTGAAAGAAACTGTCCTAAAGAAACTTATTATATCATATTTGATTAATGGTTTAAAAATTCATTTTTTTGCATGTTTATGAATATTCTTTCCGGTTGCTCTTGTTGTTAATTTTACAGTATTTAAATATCCATCCCTTAATAATTAATTTTCTTCTGAATTTTCTCAATATGAAGAAAGATTGTTAGGCTTTATTAGCATTCCTTTTACTAGTTTTTATGAAGCTTTTACTAAGTTAGCGTTCTCCGTTCTACAGTTGCATGTTCTCAACACTGAATTTCAATGCTGAGATTTTTGTTTTCGTTGACATTGTTTATAGTTTATATTCGTAGTTAAGAATGCTTTCAATTTTGGGTCTAGAACTTATATGTAGGTTCAAAATGTGATGACACATCATGCGCTATTTACAATAAATTCTTTCTGATTTTAATATCTGAAATGATTTGCAGGAAGGGAAACAAACTATCTTCTAAAATTGCAGGATCCAGCCCTAGCTTCTGTACAGTGTATGTAGTTTCCAATGGCAAGCTGGCATCCATCCGTGCAGCGATATCAGCAGTATATGAGATGACAAATGATGAAAATTGCTCAAGTCCTGCTATGTCCTTTTCTGCTGGCTCTTCCATAGGACAATCTGGTAGGTTCTATGAATATTGGTGCACCAACAATTTTGAATAGTTCTAAATTAAACTATTCCTTGCTTCATACGCCAGATAAACTTGTTTTAAAGTTTTAGACCTGTTGATACCGAAATTTAACAAATAACCTAGGGAAAATAAATATTATTTCTGAATTCAAAGTTTGAAATTATATCAAACAACAGGGAAATCTAAAATTACAACAAAATAGCAACACAACACTAGTACTAGGTTGAATCTAGGATATAGGTGGTGCCTAGAGGGCTGTTTAATAGCAGGAGAAGGGATTCAACAAGCTGGCGGCAAGCTGGAATAGCAGGTTTTCATTTCTCGGTGAATGACAAGAAGAATGATAGTAGGGTTGGGCAGGACTGCATAATTGCTTTTTTATGGGTGGCGGTAGTAAGGGGAAAGTTAAGAGGATGAAGGGAATCAATGCAGGGCAGAGTAGGGGAAGGATAAAAGAGGATACACACCACCTCATAAAATACAGCCAGAGCACCATTCGAAACCCTTGAATACAACCTTAGAATAGGAAAGGAGGAGCTAGCGACTCCATAAACACAAATTAATAAAAAACCAAACTTTAAACATCAAAGAAACACTTAAAAAGACCTACTACTATTAGGAGTGGGCTCCACTCCAATTGGGTTGCAACCCTATGCTTAGAGGCGGCCGACCAACCCTCTCTCAATCTGGACCAAACCGGTCTAGGCCCTGACCAGTTATGCGTCATCTATCTTATATCTTTTCCATGACTTGTTACTTTACTAAGGTTTTATCATGCTCATGTTTTTTCTTAGAATTTTTTTCGCATCCTTATTCTCATATAGCTTTTTGCCCCTAACATGTTTGTTTTGCATTGAACACATGGCTAAGAACATCATAGATAGCCACCTGAATCTTATCTACACACAAATAACAATTGGTAATACCTTTAAAATTTGCTTATGGCTGCCAACTTTTAAAAATTCTATATGTATAATGACAAATGAACAAAAAAGTATGGTTGGATAAATTGGGGGACTAAATCGGAGACTTGTTATGATATTAAGATAATTGCAGAACACCGATTGGAGAGATCCGAAACAAAATACTTGAACAGAAGCACACGAACAAGTAATTAAAAAAAATGTAAATAACACCAAGATTTAATGTGGAAAAACCCTAGAATGAGAAAAAATCACGGAGTCACTCCATCAAGAAATTCACTATGAAATGAAATGTCCTTGTATGGATACATCACAACTCAAGCCTCCTACTCTCTTGGAACGCACAAACGCTTCTCTTATTTCTTATCGCACAAGAGAACTCACGGAAATCCAACATCAACTTGCAACATCTCTTTGCTCTATTCACACAAACCTCCCACTGCGAAGAAACACCAAACTTAAAGTCTCGAACTGTAGAAATTGGTTACAGGAGCCTCGACACCTCTAGACGGCGCTATGTTCCAGAATACTGAAACCGAGTCTTCTAGGCACCTAAGCTTCTTTATTGTCAATAGGTTTCAACCTGGGACCTTTGGCTGGGAGCCTAGGCGTTCCACTGGGATTGGGGCACCCTTTTTGGTGCTTGGTTGACTGCTTCTAGGCGCAGGGACACCCGCTGGGCATTGCGTTGCGCGCTGCACTATTCCTGGGTGCTTCTCCTTGCCAATCAGACTTCACACCTAATAATCTCCCACTTGGAGACTGATTTACTCACACCTCTCCAAACTCGCACCATCTTCATAGTTGTGTACACTAGTGTTACTCACCCTTGGTCTCAATTTTCCTGAGCTCCAACTGAAGCCAAGCATAGCTTCAATTTCACAATTATAACCAACTTAGTGAACATATCTATGAAATTCTAAGTTGTATGTATCTTCTCCAAAGATAATTAATCATCTTCTAGGAGAGAACAAATATAGTGATACCTTAGCTGAATGTGTTTCTTCCTCACATGAAAAATATCATTCTTGGTTAGATGAATAACACTTATACTATCACTACAAGCCTTTCCAAACCCTTGCTCCTTGCCCAATTCTACCATAAAACTCTACAACCAAATCATTTCCTTACTAGGGCATCAATCTACTATTACGTAGAGATTCAACTCTCTGCTGTGTTCCCACAAGTGAATACATACCTTGTTGTACTTATTTTACCATCAATATCCCTTGCCAGATCTGAATCTACATATCTATGTAGTAATTTTCACACCTCTCAAATAAAGTACCTTGTTGAGTGCTTCTTTAAAGTATTTGAGAATTCACTTTCTCTTGTCAATGATGTTTCTCTAGATTATGCATGTATATGCTGACTATTCTCATTGCATGTGCAATATTTGATATTGTACATATCATCACATATATCAAACTTTCAATTGCTGAAGTCTGCATAGTTCTCCCCATCAATACTTTTTCTTTTTCAAACTTCAAACTTAGGTGATTGTTCATTTGACAGCTTAAAGCGACTTCCTAAGGGGGTGCAAATTAGTTTTGCCTCACTCATGTTGAAACCATGTAGGACCTTCTCAACATATAGGTTTCAACATGTCTCTAGGAAGTCCTACATGGTTTTTTGTTGACTTTCTTCCATAACTATGAGGGCATGGATAGAGGGTCATGTCTCTAGAAACATATAGGTTGAAACCTATAGTTTTGCCTCACTCATGTTGAAACCTATATGTCTACATGGCCACAAATTAGTTTTTCTTCAATCTATAGGCCATGCCTTCTTTTCCTAGAACTTTATATCCTTGTGGTTGCACCATATACAACTCTTCTTCTAAGTTAAAGTGCAAGAAAACTGTCTTTATTCCATCTGCTCTTGATGTAGATTTTTCTTTGTTACCAAGCTCAACACAACTCTGATAGCTGTTATCTTCACTCCTGGATACAATATCTCTTAATAGTCCACTCCTTTTCTTTTGTTGAAATTCCTTCACAGCAAGCCTTGCTTTGTGGCGTTTGATATCATCTAACTCTTCTTTCAACATGTAGATCCACTTATTGTGTAGTGTTTTTTTGCCATCTGGTAGTTTTGTTAAACTTTATGTGTAATTTGACTTTAGTGACTGCATCCATCTTTCCATGACAAACTCTCACTCTTTTGAGTCTTCAACTTGAGCGACTTCTTCGTAACGCTTTGTTTCACCACTATTTATTAGCAAAAGATAGTACAAAGCAGGAGAATACCTTTGTATCGGTCGTGTAACTCTACTGGACCTCTCGACTTCAGTAGCAGTTGACTGGGGAACTTTCTGTTGCTTCACTAGATTGAGGATCTATCATTTCTCCATTTTCTTGATCATCAGTATGTTCTACCTGATTGTATTTGAAGGAGTTTTCAGAAGTAACTGATGGACAATCCTGAGTTCTGTTTTTGTCTTTGTACATCTCATTTTCATTGAAAGTAAGATTTATGTTTTTAATAAATTTTTTATTCCAATAATTCTAGAATCTATACACAAATTCATCTGAGTTATATTTAATGAAAGTGCACCTGACTGATTTTAAATCGAGCTCACTTCTTGATCATGCATCAACATGAACATACCATAAACAACCAAGTCCTCTCAGGTGAGATAGATTCACATCCTTGCCAGTTTAGGCTTCTTCAGGTAAACCTTCATTCGAAAATACTGACGGACCATGATTGATCAGATAAACTGTAGTAGGCAATTCTTTTTCCCAGAATTGTTTTGTCAAGCCTACATGCAACATCATACTCCTGGCATATTCTTTGATGGTTCTATTCATGCACTATGCCTCAATTGCTATGGTATCATCGGAATAGTGAACTCATGCTTCATTCATTTTGATGTACAATAACTTATGATCCTTTTATCACGATACTCGCTACCATTATATGATATGAGACAATTTAACTCCAGTATGTTTCATTTTGAATCATGAACCTCCACTTCTTAAACACCTCAAATACACCAGGTTTGATGTTTTCCATATGGTGGCAGCGAGGAGCGGTGATTGACAGTTATGCGGGGAGGTTGTGGAAAGTTAGATATGGCTGTGCTGGGTAGGAAGAAGGGATGGGCTGCAGGGAGGCAACAAGGTTGCTATCTTTGGGAAGAGGAATGGCTGCAGCGATGATGATGAAGTTGGCTCAGCAGTGATGGTGAAGTTGGCTGCAACAGAGGTAATGTTGAGGATGGGGAGAGTCTAGGATAACCACCACCTTAGATGAGATACAACCGGAGCACTGCTTATCTTCGGATACAACCCTAGAAGGGAGAACTGGACGCTGATAATTGTCCTGACATAAACGTTATCAAAACTAACCTAAAACATGTAAACTACATACTTATTGATCAAGGGTAAAGAGGAGTGTACCCTGCTCCAAATAGTAGGGAAGCCCAAGCCTAGAAGGATCAGTTGGTCCCTCTTTTGCCTGGAGCGAACCGGTCTAGGGCTTTGGAAGTCGTGAAAATTTTCGTGTAGGGAACTGGACACCCACATCAGCATCGCTAAAAACAGTCAATTAGATGCCGTACATCTCACATGGACGCTAATTCGCAGGGGCAACTCCGTGAAAATTACTTGTGATTTTTTCTTTACTAGTTGAATAGCTTCCGAAATATATTCATTTTCTTGACTTTCTTCCATAACTATGAGGGCATGGATAGAGGGGTACACCTATTTTAATTTCTAACATCTTTATACTTCGGCTTATGCATACAAGAATGTAGTGGGTTTGTTGGTTATTTCAAATTTTGTCTGTTAATTCATGTTCTAAAATGGCCATTGTTTTTCTTTTTAATTTGTTTAAGCTTTTTCTTATACTTGATCATTGAAATCATTAACTTTTTCATCAGGAGAAGGCAGTCTTGTTTAATTATTTGGCACGAACTTCATAAATCCTGCCTTTGCTTGACTCTGTTAAGAATTATTTTGGATCCCGCGCATGGCTGCCATTTAATGATTCTACCTATTTTGTAGGTATGTTGATATGAATCCCTTTTGTAACATTCCTTAATTTTTTTGTGGAAGCAGATGACGTTGCAGTGAATCCCTTTATACATGAAGTCACTTCTCCAACTATTCAGCATGACCAATTCATTTCAAACATGAATGATAGTTTTGACAGTAGGAGTAGCTTTGATGCCATCGATAATAGTTCATCTTTTTTCGCTGCTGCAAGCATTTCCAGTTCTTCTACCAGCCTCTCAAATGTAGATTTTCATAGCCGCATGATTGGTAGTTTCAGTAGTTCCTTTGTTGCAGATTCTTTAATAGTGGATAATATTCGAGCCGACTTAAAAAACTCTGTGGACCAGGTACTTGAACTGAACCTATCATAGAGCTTGATGAATCTTCATGGTTTAATATTTATGTGATCCTCCTGAAAACTATTAATTCTTAACTTAAAAGCTTACTGTTGCTATGATTATTTGTTCTGATAGTGGTTCTGTTGGCAGATTGATATCAATTCGGAGCTTCATAAGCTAAGGATTGAGCTCAGACACCATCAGGATTATCTGGACACGGTAGACGGTTTGCAGAATGAATCATTTGATACTTCTGATCAAGTGAGCATGAACAGAGTATCAAAATAATATTATCGAAAGATATTTGCTGGACTGATGTCTTATATTTCTCTTTTTGTTGATTTTGTTTGTTATGTAAGTTGAATGCGAGCCACATGAAGGCAGAGGCTAAACTCAAAGAAATGGAGCACACAAAAGAGGAAACCAGTGAATTGACTGTGCAAGTGACAAGAAGTCTTGAAGCAGCAGAAAGAGAGGTTGAGGATATGGAGTCTGTCAGAAAGGAAATCTTTCTGAGAGCTGATGCAGAGGAGAGTGCTGCTCATGTGTCTTGTGAACATCTAAGGCATACAATGAAAGTTTTACCTAATGTGGAACCATTTAAAATATATACATGGGAGGAGATAAAATCTGCCACCTCATCATTCTCTGATACTCTAAAGATTGGAATGGGAGCAATTGGCTCAGTTTACAAGGGTACTTTCCATCATACAGTGGCGGCTGTAAAAATTCTTCATTCAAATGAAGCCCACGGAAACAAACAATTTAAGCAAGAGGTATTAAAAGATATTTTGAATGAAAATTTTGAGGGCTTTACTATATGGTATTTGTTAATATGGTTTTTTTTTTTTGTATAGATTATTATAACCTGTTAATTCATATCATTTCTCTAGTATTTCTAAGACACTTTACATTTTTTTGCATTATCATCATTAACCTTATTCTAATTCTTATGAAAGGAAAATTTTATAAGATGGTGGTGATATGTGCAATGCTCTATGCCGCTGAATGTTGGCCTTTAAAGAGAAGTATAATACTAAGTTAAGTGTTGCCGAGATGAGAATGATTAGGTGGATGAGTGGCTTTACACTTAGAGACAAAATGACATATGAATATATCTGTGATAGGGTTGGTGTACCTCCAATGACGGACAAAATTAGAGAGAGTCGTCTTAGATGGTTTGGCCTCATTAAACGTTGACCATCTGATGATCTGATTAGGAGAATAGATGTTTTATATTTGATTACTGTTAAGAGAGGCAGAGGTAGACCTAGGAAGGCTTGGGCTTATTGTATAAAAAATGATCTTAATTTATTAGAATTAAATGAAAATATGACTCTAAATAGGATGCAATGGAGAAAAAGGATTCATGTAGCCAACCTCACATAGTGGGATTAACACTTTGTTGTTGCTGTTGTTGTTGTATTCGTTCATGGGATACTCTCTAGTCTCACGATCAAGTAGAAAACAAGATTTCGTTGCTCTCTTCTGTAGAAGAATATCTAAAAAATTATTCATCAAATTTTACATAAAGTTTTTCTAAATTTGCTTTTCTACTGCTCAGTACAAAAAAGTTGTGTCCGAATATATATCAATGAGATAATTTAATGCTATGCATTTTGTAACCCTTATTTAGTTTGTTTTAATTTTTACTTTATTTAAGAGAGCAGATTGTGTTCATCTCTTTAATTCAGAAGTACCAAGCAATTTATACTCATTTAGCTTAGGTGTTTATACTCATTTTTTCTTTGTGCTATTCCATTTTGCTGGGTCATTCTAGATGCCAAGAAGTTATGTGCAGTCTTGAGCTCCTTGCAGAAAGTTTCAAACTTCTCATTTTTTAATTCTCCTTCATGATCACTATAGATTTTGGAAATAAGATATTTTGATGAAATGATTCACTCTTTTGTAAATCTAATGTAGTTCTCCACTATAATGAACCCTTATGGTTTCCCTCAGAGATTTTTGTCACTAATCGGATCAAACAATTGATATGCAGTATCTCTTGGTCCAGTAATGATTGTGTTGAGAGACTTGAAAGATGCTTTGACCTAACTAACATCCATTGCAAAGATGACCTTTATTACGAATTTAGGTCCAGATAAGTGTGTTTTCTTAAAGGGTTCTTCTATATCATAAGCATTGCTTATCTAATGAAAATCTTAGGAAAATTCGACTACATTCATTGATGCTGTCAATGCCAAGCATGTATTGCCACTCTAAAATGATTTTATCATTCAATTTCAATATGCAAATAGTAGACAAAATTTTAATCTTTGTCAGACAATTGACTAGTTTTAGGTAAGTTGTGTTGTAATCTATCTACTAGCAGGATCTTCTCAGTCATAATATAATTTTTTTTTAATGGCATTTGCTTAACCTATCACATCCATGTTATGTTATTGCCAAGAGTTATCATTCCTTTTTTTTTGGGCTAAGTTTTATGAATTTGATCTATTATTGGTCATTTATTTTGGGCATCCACTGTCTGGGTACCATGTGCTTTTATTGGTCCTGTTATGAAGACATACATACACACATTTTTTAGGTTTTAAATTTAGGAGCCCAAATCACTTTGGGTTTATTAAGGATGCAAATTTTTTGGTGTTATGATGAACAAGAATGATCTTTCAAAATCCGCCTAGGATACTACTGCATTAGGTCCAAATGTGTCGTGATGGTGACTTTCCTACCAATCATTAGCTCCTTCACGCAATTGGAACGCCGTAATGTCCTCTTTACGGTCTTCAGAATACTTTATTCCTCGAATTCTCTTCTCAATATCATGGAATAGGTCCTCAGTGCCATTGAAGGTAAGAGGGTGTGTCTTCAGAAACTGGTCCATCATTTGATCTATAATGCTCACATTAGTCACTGCCATTGGTTGATTGGATTGAGCCTCCATAGCAACCACTGGTGGCACTGTTGGAGTGGCTTGTACTGCTGGTTGCATCGCTTGTTGGATAGCTTGGACTGCTTGTGCAATTTGGATTGTAAAGTTAGCTTGTAACACTCGGGTAACATTTGTGTTATCACTTCTAGGAGAGTTTCCATGTCGAGATTATGTGCTCCAGCAGTCTCAGTGGTTTGAGAAGGATCAACATGATGGTGATTAGGGGAGCGAAGACCCCTAGGAATAGACACATCATTTATAGTAGCTCTCAGAACTCTTCTTCCACGAGCGGCTGCAGTGCCTATTTTTTTCGGAGTCATTCTAAACAATTGAAAGATACGTAAAATCAAAATCGATTGAATACCGACTTACAAGAATAATCTATCCCCTACCCAATCCTAAAATGTAGGGGGAAGTTAAAATTTCTGAATTAATTGAGGACGGATTTACATAACACCTAAGGATTTAATTAAATAGCAAAAGAAAAAGAGATCATTAATCCTACGAGCCCTTAAATCTCGTTTTTCTGGTTGCCGTTAAGTCCCGGATTGGTTAAATCCCGTAGGAAGATGGATTCACGGGATTTGGAGATGCTGAAGCGCGCGGCTTGGAGAAGGGGAGATGGAAGAGGTTTACCTTTCTTGGTTGCAGTGTTGTGCGAACTGCAAGATGATGAAAATGGAAGTTTCAGGTCTCTGTATATTGCGATTCTGTTCTTGCTTTCCCAGTTAGCTAAATCTGCGAATGTATCGCGGGGGAGTTCGTGAGATGGCTTTGGGTGGAATCGAGAGGAGGGAGGAGGAAGATCGGGAGGAGGTTTCGACAGAGGGCTATAGGAGGAGGTGAGGTGGAGCGAGTGCGATGCTTTTGCCCTCTCTTAAAGCACAGTGAGTTGGTGAGATCAATACGAGAAGGCGGCAGGGGCGAGCAGGTAGAATAAAAGGAAAGATGCGATTCTGGAAAGCAGCGAACAACAAGTAAAGATTGCGATAGATAAAAAAAAGGTAAGAAAAAAAATAATTCGGTTCTTACAGGTCCTCTCTTATCTATATCACTGCGCTTACCGTGGTTGCTCTATTCATTTTTTAGATTTATCCGTCTTTTTCTCTGAGGTTTTTTGTTGTCCATTTTAAACCATCTCTGCCACCCACTACTTCAATTGATCCGGTCATCTATAAGGTTCCTCCACCTTTTACTTGTACCTCTTGCTTCTATGCTAACGTGGGAGGTGATTGACGAATTTGAAGTCCATGCAATTCTTGCTATTTTTTCTCCAAGCTGATGATTCTCATGCACACAAGCAATTTTTTTTTTCCCAGGATAAACATGTGCTTATTTTCGCTACAGTGTGATATTTTAACTTATTCAATCATTAACTTTCACCATTGCTGGAAAATTCTCTATGAGTCATCCCCACATGAATGTCATTCACAAATTCATATTTGATTGATAATTGATTGGTGAATTTTTAGTTGGTATTTTTGATCACTATATTATTATCAAAATTTCTTTAGAATCATATTATATTCAACTCTTCTCCTGCTGTACATACATTGGGGTATAAGTGAGCCAAGCTAACTTTCAGCTTGAACTCAACTCACTAATGAGTTATCTAGCTTATCAAACCAAGAATTTGATCTTGGACATAGATTTGAGGTCTCATATTATAAGAGCTCAAGCTTGGCTTGACTCGGATCGTCTGCTTATCGAGCCATTCAATTAGAGGCCTAACACTCGGTATGGAAAGAGCCACCATCTCACAAACTTCTTTTCTTTCTTAAATGCCATTGGAACCCTGGATGCCATCTCCCCTCTTTTCGTAGTTGCTGTCGGCATTGTTCTCATCAATTCCTTCTATGATGAGATGTTGTATTACTTCTTCAATGTTAATCCCTTTCCCGCCTTCTGTAGCGTGTCAAACTCTTAAGCAACATTCTTGGCGGTCCTCATTGATCCTTTCGTTGCCTTCTTTGATTACCTTCTTTTGCGAGCTCCTATCATGACTTTTTTTGATTTTGGCTTAAGAAGATCACTTGTCAAGTTTTGAGGCCCACGTGGTTGTGCCGGACATTGAGTTGGTGAGGCAACCTCAAGTTTGCCTTGACATGAGCTTGACTCAACTTGTTAACACCCACAGTACATATTATGCAGAAACTTTATCATGAGAATATTGAAATGGTCTACTTTTCTGATAGCTTCATCGAACCACTTATCACCCTTGTTTGGGTAGTTTTTTCTAGGTTATGGCTTCATTACAATCAATCAACTTTATATTCATTGAGATCTAATTTTGGCAAACCCTTACAAATTGATGCTGCTACTTCCCATCTTTTTTGGCCTTTTGTAGTTAGAATCCTGGTGAAAATGGATGTTATCTCTCCTCTTATTAAGGTGGTGTGGAGTGACACAAATTGTGGTTACTGACATAATATTAATTTAAAGGCATCCGGAATGTTGTTTTTTCTATAAGATTTTTGGGCACATTCACTTCAATTGCTTCAAAGCCCATTTGGATTTAAGAAAAATATCTTGGATCTTAAAATTCATTCAAATGCTTATTCCTTCCTTCCCCTTAAATGATTGTTGCTCGTAATCGTTAAGATTTCTTATCAAAATTTGTGACCAAGTAATCCTTTGGATTCTGCATTAGGAGTGCCTGTCCCTATTTGTTATTTTAGCTTCAGCATCTACCTCTCTAAAATTAATGTGATTTTTTATCATTCTTTTCTAGAATTTTCTCTTATATTAGTGAAGATACAGAAGCTCATAATTTACTGCATCTTCCTGATTACAATCAGAGCAATTTGGATATGATATTTAATACTCTATTTGCCAGATGGGGCTGTAATTAATATAAAAAACTTTATCGTCACTCTTCATTTCACCAAGCTTTAAATTTGGTGGGCCTTTTTAAGCTTGAACTCTATGACATCCTTATTTAGTCCTATGCATTTTTCTTTTTTCTCCGCCAATTCTTATTAGTTGCCCTTTATTTACTTTTATCATTTAATTGTTAGAAAATATTGTTTTAAAAGGGTGTAATTAACTAATTATCATATTAAACCTTCAAATATAATTTTAAAAATTTCTCAAAGACTTGATAATTTTTACCTGTGTTCATTGCTGATGAATCTTTAGCACTCAAAATCATTGTAAGAACTGAACACAGACATATTAGGCTACTAAATCCCTTGGATTCTTTACTTTTTCTTTCTGAAAATGTTGAAGTCAGCTTTTATAGAATGATGTCAAGTAGCAAGTGCTCTAAGTCTAGTAACTCCTGCTATCATCTTTATGATTGATGATAATTAATGAATTTGAGAAAAAATATTCAACAAATCATTTGATAGCACCACACAAGATTTTCCATCATCAAATTATTAATGAGCCATTCATGAGTCGCCTGTACTCATTGGGTCAACAAACCAACAATCTTGTGTAAATTTGTAGAGGAATGGACAAAGCTTTTGTTTTTGAAACTTACCCCTTAGTTAATTGGAAGATCAATTCTATATTATGCTCTTCCATGCATCAGGCAAATTGAGGAAGTTTCTATCATGTAATGCAATAAAGCAAATTTTAACTTTAATGGAATAATATATTTAAAAGTTTAATGTTCCAATTAACCCACTATTTAGGAGTGATTTAATAGTTGTCACAAGTTTGAAAATGATATTGATTTCAATTATTTGAATCAAATCAAATTTAGCAAGGCTTATTTAAATTTTGATGCCACATGTATTGGCCTAAGCCTCTTACTAGCAGTGGTTGAACATAGTCTCAAATACAAAATCAAAGTTCTATACCTTTAGTTTGGGGCATTTTTTTACGTTAGATTTTTTTTTTTTTCAAAACCTCTTAGGTTTTCAATACGTGGGATTGGTTATGTGAACTTTTATTTATTATGTGAAAAGGTTATTGTTTTGTTCAATGAAGAATGAAGTTATTGCTCGATTATCAACAAAGTCTGAGAGGTTGAACCTAAAACTCTCTTGCTTATAAAACCAAACATAATTAGCTGTTTAGAAACCTTATCAAAGAAAATATTGTCGGTATTTGTGGCTGGTTTTTTAGATGGTTGCAATTTATACATGAAATTTGAAGATGACAGTAAATATTTTTTTTTTTAAAAGAAATTTTCTAGCTTTTTGTTTGGTGCTTTTCTCTGCCTCTTCTCAAAGATAATTAGGTTGAAAATAGGTGAAAATACCTTTTTTTCAAGAAAATGTTTTAAGAATTGGTGTGCTTTTTCTTTTTTTTTAATCTGGATTTGTCTCTGTTACTCAGGTTCATTTGAATAATATCAAACCTATGCTATGATCATATGCTGCTTCATATGAATTTTTTAGGTTAAACTTATGGATGAAAAATATTGATTTAAATTAAGTCAGGCAAATGAAGATTTGAGAGTGTGAAAATGTAGTAAAATGAAAATAGAACATGCTATGTAAGCTAATCTCTTATAATGCATGTTTTTTGTCTAAGAGATCCATGTCTCTATTTTCCTTTACATTGCCTGCTGAGTTGGCCTATTATATAGATTCATTAGCTCAAGTTTTATTATATTGGCTAATCATAGTAATAAAATTGCTCTTCATTTTTTCTTCAGCTTGATATCCTTGGTAGAATTTGCCATCCTCATCTCCTGCTGCTTATTGGTGCCTGTCCTGATAAAGGTTGCCTTGTGTATGAATATATGGAAAATGGAAGTCTTGATGACAGGCTACAATGCAAAGATAACACGCCTCCACTACCTTGGTTCGACAGATTCCGGATAGCTTGGGAAGTTGCTTCTGCTCTTACTTTTCTTCACAATTCCAAGCCTGAACCAATCATCCATCGTGATCTCAAGCCTGCAAATATTCTACTTGATTGTAATTTTGTTTGCAAAATTGGTGATGTTGGCCTATCTACTTTACTTCCTACTGTGAACTTCTCAATATCTACAATTTACAAGGACACTGCTCCTGTTGGAACTATTTGCTACATAGATCCTGAGTACCAAAGAACTGGCCAAGTCTCCCCAAAATCAGATACGTATGCTCTAGGTATTGTTATCTTACAACTGTTAACTGGCAAACCGCCAATAGGACTTGCTTATATTGTGGAATTAGCTTTAGAAGATGGTACTTTATGTGATATCCTGGATTCGAAGGCTGGAGAATGGCCTGAAAAGGAGACACAAGAATTAGCTCTTCTGGGTCTTAGTTGTGCTGAGTTACGGCGGAAAGATAGGCCGAATTTGGAGGATCAGGTTCTTCCAGTTCTTGAAAGGTTGAGAAAGAGAGCAGATGAATGCAAAAGTTTAGTGAATTGTCCTCCACCGACTCCTCCAAGTCATTTCATCTGTCCGATACTTCAGGTTCATAAGCGTTATTCCTTGATTTTTTCTTAAATTTGTTTTAATGCTTTAAGTTTTGACTCTTTCTAGTTTGCTTCTCTTAAAGTTGGTATTATTTTAGGTTATCTGATTAGCTGAATCATCATCACAAATATATTTTTTTACTTGGATGGAAATAAACTTTTCTTCCTAAAGATTATAGGACAATTTTAGGAGGATGTTGACCACTCAATTAGAGTAATGGTTATGCATTTATGTCCTTGGAGTATAAATTAATAAATACTTAAGGTAAACAGGTGGAACAAAAAATGTGAGAAGTTAGTATTTTAGGACAAGTTGTTTGGTGGCAAATTATAATTCTATTGTTGTGCAAAGTGATTGGGGATAAGTTTGGTAGTTCCGTTAAAATGATTGTCTTTGAAATTTTAGGTGTTTAGAAATAACCTGTACATAAAAAGATTTGGTAGTAGATTGAGAAGGTATAAAAAATTATTAAAGAACATAATTTATTTATAAGAAGTGGCAATATGTAAATTGTATTGAATTACACAGTGAGTATAAGGAAACTCTTGAATGAGTACAAGGAAGGCTGATATAATGTATATGGGGGTTTTTTGTGGTGAAGTTTGATGGGTGTGAGGGATGTACGGGAACTATACAAAAATGATTTGGGGATTGAAAGGCTTTTAGAAGGCGGAGATCCAAATGTAGCTAAGATCTACTAAAAGATAATGGCGTTTGGGCTAATTTTTATGACATTGATTTTTTGTGTTGTTTAGAAGTTTGTATTCCGAGATATGATGAGTGTAAGTGTTTTCTGAGAAGCTAAGAATATTATAATAATGATTTTGGAGTTATTTAGGGTGGTTATGATATTGATTTTTTGTGCTAAGAAGATCAATTAATTGAGTTTGGATAGATTTTGGATCCATAATTGAGTTTGAACAGACTTTGGGTAGTCTATATGCGTTCTCAAATGTACAAACTCTAAGATCTTGAAAAAAAAAGGAACATTTTTAGATTTGCAAGCTTTAATAAACCTAATTGGAAAAACATAAGTCTTCCATAGCTCAATTCTAAGACTCAAGTGAGTCCTGAAGATCGGACTCAAGACCAAATTATTGGCAATCCTCCTCACTCAACATGCCATAAGAACAGCCACAATGTAAGAGCCTTAGTTCATCGATCTAATGAACAAAATTGATATGTCTCAAGCTATGTAACTTGACAAGTTCAAGCAATCCAGATATAGCAGATTTTCTCAATAAGTGGCTCAGTTAAGGATCCGTTTGGGGCAGCTTATTTGGTGCGGTGGCGTTTTGAAAACGCACCTGACTTGTTTGGGTAAACTGCATTTTGGCAGCTTACGTGTTTTCAAAACGCCGAAAACAGTGTTTTTACACTGCACCTATTCATCGCAAAAAAAAAATAAAATTGGTGGGAACTTTCTGGCAGCGGTATGACTTTTCCAAAAAAAAATAAAATTGTTATAGTCATCGCACCTAGCTTATCAGCAGATTATTTTTAATCAACTTATCCGCAGATTATTCAATAAGCTGTAGCTGCCCCAAACAGACCCTAAATACCAAATCAAAGAGAAAATCCTTATTCAAAAGAGCGTCTATGCATCTCCATGCACTCAAGCCAAGGCTTTACTAAGAACACAAATTCGAAGTAATCCAAAGCCAAATTAGAAGACCAAGCTTTAACAAATTGTATTAGAAAAGCCTAAGCCATAGCCCAAGTCTAGAACTAGAGTGTATCCTAAAGATTAGTCTCAATAAGTTCAAATATGGCAAATTTTTTTAACAGTTTTTCTCATTTAACAATTCATAAGAATAACTGCAGTAGAAAGGCTGTCGTATTGTCAGCATGTTGACCAATTGCTATCAAGTTTCCGACTAATTTGACTTGAAAAATTTAAGTTGTCAAGATCAAGGTAATATTCTAACTAGTAAAAAGGTCATGAAATTAGGAAAAAATAATTTTGTTGAAGGAGACATTAAGTTAAGTTTGGTGTCATTATCAAATTAAAATATTTGCATCCTTCAACATATCCAATCAAGCATAAAATTAAAGAGCTAATGGAGTTGTTCAACAATTCAGACAAAGCACAGATCACATAATCAAAGAAGTTATCCAAAAGCTTGCATGCAACCTAAGGCTAGGCTAAGAGAATGTAGTTATCAATAAGTTCACTAATGCATCATAAAGTGGATTGAAATCTCTTGTCCATTAACCTAATACAAACATTGATGCTAGGTTGCTGCCATGCATCCTTCATCAAGTCCTCAAAGCAAAAAGGTAGACTATAGAGGCATGTTCATCAAGTATAATACGTTACACTGATGACACTGGACTTGAGACAATCTCCATTGGCTCAGTAAACAATTTTACTAAAAAGGAAACATTAAACTTGAACAAGTTCCTCAAAGTAAAGATAAAACATCAACTAAAACCCAATTTGAAATGATATAAGCTTGCTTTTTAAAGTTTAGATTCACATTTTGCATTAATACTCTTCAATATTCTTTGAGTTTTGAAGAGTCAAAACTCTTAGCATGACATTTAAACAAACTCTTGGAAATCTGCAGGTTCAACTCGTTTACAACAAATATGATCTGCTTTGGACGCATATCATATTTGTTGAGAGATATTTTGTTATCTCAAATTTTGAATCAATCATATATGCAATACGTCCTTGCCCTTTGTCCTCTCCAAACCTCAAGAATCATAGCATACTCCACCTTCATCCACTCTGTCATCAAAAACCAAACCCCCTCTCCCTCTTATAGTGCTCATATGTCCCCATCACTCATCATTACTTTACCTTGCTCCTCATTCCAGGCTTCTCGGGGCCTCATCTCTCTTGTTCTCTTCTAGAGTCAAGCACAAACATTATTCCTCTTATGCTTGATTCCATCTCTTCTCTCAATGCATTGAAATCCCATATCCACCCCTCTTTCTTTCTCTCTTTCCAAGAGCTACATAAACCCTCAATACCAAACCTCTTGAAATGTCATACCCCATGATGATCCCCTTCATCGGTCGACGAATGACGTAACAGAACTGGGTGTTATTCAACTAACTGGACATACCTTCCAACACCCATTCTGGTATCCTGCTCACTATGGTAGAGTGGAAGATAAACTCAATCACCTAAATTCACCTTGAACAACATATGACATAATACTCCAATTAAAGAAAGTTTGTAAAAAGTATAATTTAACAGAAGCAATTCAAAATATTTTATTTAATCTACAGAACATCTAAAACATACTGAAATTATTAATAAAAACTTTAAAATTTATTTTATATCTTACATCAAAATTTTTTATCGTATAATAGCAGCACAATAAATATGATAAAAAAATCAGACTGATTTTACTCAGCCTCAATCTATTTTTTCAATTTTTGTGTAAGAATAGTCATAATAATCTTAGAAGCTACAATGCTCAGTAAAATAAATAAATTTGAATAAAAAATCAAATAACATGAGAATTAAAATAATTAACATGATCGAATCTAATTTTTAATGATCATTATAAAATAAATTGATTGGTCTAATAATAAATAATTTCTGAGAGAAAAAGATTAAAAAAAATATTAACATTACAATGTTATAAATACTGTTTTGACATGCACAATTGATATCGGGCTAGTTTAATTTTTCATGTGCATCTTTATCTCTCTTATTATAATCATTAGGTAGCGTAGAAGGTAATATTTGCTATCAGCTTTAGAACATATCATGCATAGGAGATTATGTAATGGCTGGGTTCATCTTTGTCGCCCTATTTATATAGGTGTCATAATTAAAAATATTAACTTTGAGGACTCTTTTGCCTTCATATTTACTTACCTTTTTATTACTTTACCTGTACAAGTTATTCCATTTATTAATTGGCTCATTTTCGTTGCTCAATTTATTCAGATATTAAAAATATCTTTCTTATCATGATATTTTTTACGCTCATATTCTTTTTTATTGAAAATGTAAATTTACATAAATATATGATACATTTTAAAATATGCTGCACAGTTTTATATGCAGATGACCAATTTATAGATACCGAAAATCTCTATTTGAATGTGTCATCAACTAACAAAATAATTATATAATCAAAATAAATTTCATTAGAGCTTATATCATTAAAGTTTTTATGTAGTCATGAATAATAGGGGGAATAGTTAGCTGGAAGCATATTTTCCTAAATATGAATGATTTTTATTATATCAAACCTATAAATTTAATTAACAATATATGTGCATACAACAGTTAAAAAATTATTATATTATGTTTTAGAATTTGCATAACCTACCCACTTGATAATTTCTTATTCAAGATAAACACCCTGAAAAGAATTCACATGCTTAACTGACATGCATAATGATTTCTTTTTTCTTATATTACTGTAGTTTACGAGTGTGAGAATTTACTGATTTTGGTTAGCTTACTATTATTTTAAACTAATATTTCAGGTGTAATTAATTGATTTAAAGATGTGCAATATAAGTGAAAATGTTTATAGAAGACACATACAACTTGTAATGAAGTAAATTTAATTTTGCTGTTTTAATTTACTTTCTTTAGTTTCTTATTCATTTATTAAATATTAGTTATAAAAAATGAATATAAAAAATTTAGTTCCCTCCGTTCGACCATCTGTACCTGCCTTGGTTAAATATAAGCCACTGGTCGAGTCAGGACACACTGATCCCGTCGGGTTTTATCTTCACTTCGACACGGGGCTTTTGAATGCCGTTTAGGTTCGAAGGTTTTGGTTGTTCAAATAATCAAGCGCGTCATCGAAAGTAGTAAACCACCTCAAAAGGTAGAAATACAATTTTATGATGAGTTTGATTATTCAACCTAAGGAAACATTGGATATCTGCACTGATCTCCGATTTAAACCGGATAGATCATTTCCCCTATCTAATTTGAAGGCTAGATATGGTTTAGATTGGTTATGGGGTCTTCTTTTTCCTATAAGGGCAAATCCTTATAGTTAATTACATCTTAAGCAACCGAAGTTACTTAAAAAAAGTTGTCCCCAAGAAATTTCTAAGTTCAAGCTTCTATGATTGGACATTGGGTTTGCAAATGGAAAAGCTCAAAAGTTGAACAATTGCTAACGGAAGCCAAAGAAAGGGTAGGGGACACTTGGAGATACCGAGACAACCTTAGTAGTATCCCAAACTATTCTACTATTTGACTTTTGACGATTTTGAAGAAAAAATTAATGTTTCATTCTGATATTTTGTTAGAACGTTAGGACTTATACTACATGACATACAATCATGCAGGAGCCTAAAGGTGAGGATTTATGTCGTAATTAGACGAACAATCTTGGAATCCTAGGGTGAAGTTCACCAAGAGAAGTGAAAGTGTAGAATACTATCCTAAAAGAGGGGAAACATGGAATGCAGTGGACTTACAACCTTGCCTGAAAGAGGTACGATCTAAACCACTAATTACATTCGAAACCATGCATGACCAAGCTCGATGATGCAAGATAGGGTAGGTTGTTATTTGTTTGGACTAGTAGGCCTTGCAACTTAATTATAAATCAAGCTGCTTAAGTATTTATGATTGCATTATGTCCTAAGACTAATGCAAACATATTTTGAAATTCAAATTTAAATGTTTTTTTTGCCTCACCACACTCAACTGTTTAATTTTATTTAGTTAGTGCTGAGTGCATCGAAGCAAGCTGTGTAATGTGTTATGCAATTCCTTGATGATGAATGCACAGGTCTGTTGAAAATGCCAAATAGTATGCATAGATAAAACTCACTCTAAAGTAGTGGTTTTCATGGGCCAAACCACCATTCTCCATGCAATCAATAAGGGTCCAAAGACAAGGAACATGAGCAATATGTTATGCGTATGCAGATCATCTTATCGTTCATATTCCTAAATTGAAAAGGAGTTTCTGCTCAGTTTTATTTGGTGTCAATCGAGTTTGTTTAGATGTATGATTTGTCAATGGTTGTAAATGCAGTGATTTATGTGGTTTAGTCTTGGTTATGAGTTTGATTTTGAAAAATTAAATTGAAGTTATTTAGGTTAGGGTAGAAGGTTTAGTTCTTAAATGAGCCTATTGATAATCCAGACAAAAGACATAATTATAAATATCAACCTATAATTTGGGCAGACCTATCGAATGAATACATACAAACTAACAGTATGGGTGACAACCATAACTTATGTCAGACTCGTCAACTGACATCATCCGAACTACAGTTGATAATTTTGTTGAGGTTCATCATTCGCTTTGTATTTCATTTTCTTTTGGATAGTTCAGATGCTTATAGTCAATTGACCATAACACTTCCTAACTCTAAAGAAAAGAAGAATCAGAACAGATTCTAGTTTACTACAATAACTTATTTATTTATGGCAGTCTTGCAAAACAAAGTTAGAACACTCTAATAACAAATCTAAGACAACATTTGTATTTTGTCTTTAGCAACCTTGCAAAACTGAGTTAAAATGTAAGAGAACTAAGTGTATTTAATTATTGTTCTTTTTATTTAGGACAACCTGGTCAAGTTGCCAATGACTTTTCGTCGTCTCGGGGTTGTCGGGTTCCCTGATCTACTTAGTCTAGAGAGGTAGTCAAAACTATCACAACTAGAAGATTCTTGTCAACAACCATAGGTTGCGTCATCGAAGAGATTCGGGTAGCAGGGCTAATGTTGCGTTTGACAATCTTTGTTTGTTTATTTAAATTTTAGTGTTTTTCAGTTTTTAGGAGGATTAAAAATTTTAAGGTACTTAGGACTTCTTAGACGATTAAATTTTGTGATTTATTATTATTTTTTTTTATGTTGAAATGATTCGGTCAAGATTCCATACTTCTGTCCTCTCGAAGTCATTGGGGTTTGTAATTTGATTAGTCATGAGTGATCAGAAGGTACTTTGTTAACAACCATGAGTTGTCTCCTCCAAAGTTCGTTCTCAAGTAGGGTTGTGTTTTATAGTTGAAGTTTAAGTTTTGTTTAGGGTGTTTTTTATGTCACTTTTTTATGTTTATCACAAATTTCACATTTCAGCCCATATTGTCTCTGAGGTGCTTTTTCAAGTCAAGTGCGTTTTTATTCTCTTATGAGAGGTCAAACGCTCATTAACTTTGTTTGTTCAATTGAAATGTTGTCAATTTCTAGGTTGGCCCGAATTGGTTTAGGTTGATTTGGGTTAGAGGTTAGTTGGGTTGACCCAGGTTAGTTTTAAGTTGATTTGGGTTAGCCCATGTTAGGTTGGGTTAACCCAGGTTTGTTTAAGTTTGCTTTTTGTTAGCACCGGTTAGGTTGGGTTGACCTTAGTTGGTTTCAGTTAATTTGAGTTGAGTCAGGTTCGAGTTAAGTTTAGAATTTGGTTAAGTCAAGTCTAAATTAAGTTAGACTTGAACTAAGTTTAGGTTTAGTTAAGTCAAATCTAGGTTAGGTTTGACTTCAACTAAGTTTTGTTATTGCTTCACATACTTCTCTGATTTCCTAGTTGGCTTGGCTGTCCTGTTGTTTTCTTTTCTTGTCCTTTCTGAGCAGCTTCAGTGAGAAGTTCCGCTCGAGTGGAACGCTTGTTGGTGCTCTATTTCATATCTAGCGCCTGTTGGTGACTGACCTCTGAACCTAATGCCTTTCTATTTAGGAAGTGAAAGTCGTTGCCGGTGTTACAGTATGAGTCGACGGTGCTGTGGCCTGACCTATGTTACGTCCTACCTGGATATCTCATAGCTAGATAGGATCTCACTCCCCCGGTGGAACTTCGGTTTAGTTAAGTCAAGTCTAGATTGGGTTATACTTGAGTTAAATTTTTGGTTAAGCTAACTTTAGAATTCAGTTAAGTCAAGTCTAAGGGTCTGTTTGGCGCAGCTGTGGATTATTTATAATCTGCTGATAAACAGATTATTCTGATATTCTGACAATCTGTAGATTATCAGAATAATCTGGCTTGCTGTTTGGGGCAGCTTATTCAGACTAGCTTATTGGTGGTTAAATGACATTACTGCTCCTGTCTCATAAAACTATTTGGGACAGCTTATTCAGAATAGCTTATTGGTAGAAAAGAAACATACGATAATGATAGAGATATTCTAAAAGATATCATACAATTCTCACATCTTAACGAGTACCAGTAGAACTAAAAAAAGTACAAATACAAGTACAACAACAAGGATAAATATTAAAATATTTAACTTAAGACTCTGGCTACGTCGGTCTTCAACTGCACATTCAGCCTGAGAAAACATCGGATTCACATGACTGCTGGCATGACTACTGATAGTGTAATATGTGGGACTATCAGCCCACCGGAAGAAACCGCAACGAGCTGAAACACCTCTGGCACAACCATAGTACTACCTTCCAAAGCTATGCTCCTTACGTGACGTTAGTAACGGAGGCGGTAGTCCACAATAACATAAAATTCCTCTGTCCGTACCTGATATCCTGGAAGTCATATTTGTTTAATTGTGCAAATAACAAAAGAATCAATGTCGGTTTAAAGTATTTTAAAAATAATCAAAATTAAATACATATGAATATCAACCTATAACCTAATTAAAGTAAAATTTAGTAGATCAACAACCACAAATAACATCTGTGATAGACTCCCTTAAATCAATCATATCAGCCAAACCTTCACCTTCCTGATCTCCAAATTCATTAGAGTCTACATCATCCTCAGGTAATGAACTCTCACCCACAATTCCAGGAGTTTGGTCAAAGACATTCAGTTCATCATTGTCAGCCATACTAAAGTCTGTATCTGATCGTGAGAAATGTCTTCAGATGAAGTTATGTAGTGTCATTGTTGCAACCAGAATATGCACCTATTTTTGGAAAGGATACGACGACATATCACGTAGGATGACCCATTTCTTCTTCCAAACCCCAAATATTCTTTCAATTACCCCGCGTAAAGATGAGTGACGTTTATTAAACATTTCATTTCTGTCACGGACGATGCCACTCACTCCTCAAAATCAGGAAGATGATATCTTGTGTCAGGATAGGACTTCAGGTATCCGCTTTGCATAGGATGCCCGACATCAACCAGATAGTATTTTCCTA